>CM051034.1:50663502-51046002 GCA_027627225.1 Congeria kusceri
AAAATTGATTATTAATAACTGCAATTATCAGAAGTTCAACTCCTGTTTAATGTCCTTTTTGTATACAGACTAAGATAACATGAACTGGTTTCTTTGTAGGAAAAAGAAGTTAAATATACAATTTAATAACACTATTTTGAAGGAAGTTTACAAAAAAAATCCATTGATCACTATTGACCAGTTTAGGTCACTTTTGGAATATTGATTATTATTAACAGTAATGGTTAGATAATTTACTCATGACAAGAGCCGTTTTCATACAGACAAAATAAACATGAAGCGTTGTCTTGTTAATGATAGAGTGGAGTATGACATTTATACGAATATTTTAAGAAATATATCCACTACATTGTTTCTAGCAAAACAAAGTTATAATTATGAAATTATTTACATATATTAATGGAAATGTCATTGTACACAAGTTCACTAGACTACTGTTAACAATAATAATGGTATTGGTCAGCATGAAATCAACTGGTTAAAACTGTTAAACCATGTGTGGGTCCACTGGGGCCAACCCAATTCAAACATAAAATTAACATTTTTCTGAACCAAGAAATAAATGAGAAATAAAAGGTATCACTTTATAATACGTTTAAATTCAATAACTTGTCAAACAGGTTCATTTAGTTTTTATTTTGCACAAAGGTTATAACAAATTGTGAATTCCAAAATATATTTGAAATCTCCAACGGTCGTCTATCAAACACAAAATATTTGAAACAGTGTAATTTAAAAAGTCATGTGTGCTACCAATAATATCCGTAGTGTAACCGTAATCTAAGACTAGTAAGTTTGCTTCATTGTGGTTGTCTTTGATGTTACATTTTTGTCCGCGGCGTTATTAATATACAATGCATCATAGAAGCAGACTGGAAGTATTCTTGATTATTGGACAAAAACTGTTTGACCAATTCAGGTATTGACTGTTACTGTTATCTTGGCTATTTTAAACATTTCATAACTGTTATCTGATTCATTATTATAAATAATTGTCGTTTACGTTACTTTTCTGTGCATGGTTTAACTGCACTTTTCTTGGTGTTACTGTTATGTATCGACAGTGTATTTGTTTTTCTGTATTTTTGTTTCCACAATTATTTGCAATATTTGGTCATCTAATTGAGTTGAATCACTAGAGGGAAACCTGGAGTACTTGTTTTAAAGTAAAACGATGTGCGGAGAAAGTTGTGATGTCATTTCGCTGTTCGTTTAGAGCAAACACCAAATAATCGGACATCCATGTATAATATGTCTACAAAACATCACATAATTAGTGTGAATGGCGTAATTTTGCTTGTTTTATGCTGATTGTATCTTTAAACAAGTAAAATATTACGTTCCTAATGTTTTAGAATTTTGTTTGGACACGTAACACCATGGACACCAGCAGGTAGCAGCACGTCATTAATACCACAGTTTCTAGTCAATCTTGTTAAACTCTTTATGTCAATCGGTTGAATATATTACCTCACAGTTATAGTGTGGCAAAAACATATAAAAACTTTAAAATTTCACTCTTCGAATTTTAAAAGTAGCCAACTTGAAATATGGGCATAATTTGAAAATGACCCTTATATGTGTTCATAAATTTGATAAAGACCATAACGGCAAAATATTAAAATGAGTGAAACTACTTAAAAGTTAAAAATATCTTGAAAAATTATATGGAAAAGTGAGTTAAATAGATACGTCATATATATTTCATGTCCAGACAAAATGCTCACTTTGGTAATTAACATTCTGAAACTTTATCCATTTTATATTAATATTAAAGTGCACGTCTGCGTGTCAGTGCTACACATGCACATAGAATGTAAGGCCATGTTCAATATCGTTGATCTGTTACGAAGTTTTAATTACAATGTCATTGAACCAGGTATGCATATATTTAATGTTACAAGTATACCTGTTTGCACATCGTCCTTTAAAGTGGTGTTTGTCACAAGCAACCCTTCATTGTACCACCGCTTCGGGAATGGCTGCCATTCCTGCAATCAGAATCAACATATCTAAAAAAGTTTACTTCATCAATCTGCCCCCTTAAAGATAAATTGTATTTGAAATTATGTGACATTATGTTACAGAGCTAACGGGAACCGTATACAAATAGTTAGAGATTATCAATTGAAAACATAGAACGAGAAATAAATTAAATGAATGAATATGAGAAATTACGTTCATTCAAGTAGTAAATTTGGCGCGCGTATATTTGCGCATAATTAAGAATCTTAGGACAAGATGCTAGTCGTTTGGACGTTTGATCCAGAGGTCTGGATTCGTTCCCAGCACAGCCATCCTCTTTTATTGTGTACTTGTGTACTTGTTTATATTTTCTTCGTGTTCGGTGCTAAGACAATAATCAATTTTCGGAAATGAGTTCGGTTGCACGACGGTCTTAGGGGAGACATCTCTGATGTCAATATATTGTACACCATCTTCAATTTGGATGATTAATATCGGTATTAATATAGGAACACACGAATAATGATCGCAATTGCTTAAAACATGCTCGCAAGATCGAGTGAATCAATAATGTTAACTATTTGTAATGGGACAACATATGAATGCATTAATATTTATTTAAAACACTTTTTTATATTTAAGGTAGAAAGGTCCTAATTACTAAATATCGGTTAACTTCGGCCCATTCGCCACAAAAGTAAATCTAATCGATCTTATCCGAAACATAAATTATTTTCGCGACATAAACATTACTTTTCGAATGTTGAGTTATTTTCAATTAAATTTGTGAAATAAATGCTTATTTGTGTTTAAAGATGAAAGTAAAAATGTAGTTTGAAGAAAAACAAGGTATTCTGGCATGGGGAATACCTTCAAATGACGTAATTGTTGGGAATTTCTGTTTACATTTAATCATGACATTTTCGCGATATGTCTGGTGTATTTCATAACACTAAAGGTACAAAAGTTATAAATAAACGTCCAAGGATTATTAGTATTATTGAACATAATTATTCGTATATAAAACATATCTGCGTGAAGGAGATACGTGCTCCTTGCTGTGAAATAACATTCATTCACACCAAAAACTTGGAAAAATAGTCAGTCGAGATGGCTGGAGAGTCGGACGTCGGGTGATCGAGTTTGGTGTTCTGTTTAATAACTTAAAATACTGTTCATTGTGTAAACTTGGACCTTTCCCACTGGGGAATTTTGACGAGATCTACCGCTGTAAAAAAAACATCAGAAAATTATGTATGAAAATTTAATTTGTTGGAACACACATTTATAAAATTTGTTGATTATTTGTCTGTATTTGATAACCAAGGATATGTGAACCTCAGCTAGTTACAGTTGTATTTAAAATGTTAACACCAAACACAATTTCGTTAACATTAATGCAAAAATAATTCATTTAATATCGATACTGCTATTAGATTAGAATTAGAAGAGAAAACAATTTATTTTAACATTGAAGCAAAATATTTGCTTTTTTATTTGTCTGATTTTTCATAATTTTCATTTGTTTTCATAACATATGGTTGCTTCACTCAAAATGTTATACCTTGAGATTTTTGTGGTGAATTTATACCTTTTTACTCTCAGATAAGGTTATATTATATTTTGGTATAACTGATTTTGACATACTATGAAATGAAAGTTAAAACAAATAAACAAATGACAAAAAATGGTGTTTGGCGTATTTTTACTTTAATGAAATATGTTGTTTTTTACCATATGCTTAGCCAAATTAAATGTCATAAGCATTGTTGGTCAACTTTAGCACTTATGTTTGTTATATTTTTTCATAAGAAACATCTTTAACGTATAAATTTAAGCTATTCAGGAATAAATTAAAGACATTTTGACAATATATCTGTCATTTGTGTAAGTGTACCCCATCAACATTTTACGTTGAAGAAGAACACTGTCAAAAAAAGTCCCATTAGGGGCTTTCTTCCTTAAATACAGAATTCCCAGAAACCATTGGGGAAACCATTGTTATATTCGTAGTTATTACAAAATTGCCAAATACATTCCTACCTGTGAATCATATTGAAAAAAGCGCATGCCGCTACTGTATATGCATGAGAATTCTTTCCCACTCCGATGGTAAAACGTCTCAAACACGATATCACCCTCTATCTGTAAATGGAGATGTGCATTGGGCTTTTTTTCTGCTTTTGTTTAGTTAAACGTTTATGTCTCCGTTCTTGCATTAAACTACTGGTATTACAAACAACAAGCAAAACCAAACGCATTAAACAGTTAATACCATGTAACACGTTCTTCTAGTGACAATAATATCTCATAAAAACAAATACACATTTAAGGTCTGTAACGAAGTTTTTGAATGAACATAATTAAAGCGATGTATTCAAAAAGAATATGAATGCATGTACATGTATTAATTTTTAATAATCAAAACCATGCTTCATCATGTATATCAAGTTATACACAATTCGTTAAAAAGATCACAACAACACGATTTGTATCGGTAGCATAGATACACAATAGCATGACACCGTCTGATTAGTTGATTATATACTATCGAGAATAATAATAATATGGATGGAGAATGGTTCAGTCGAGGCGGAGAAACAAATTGGATGAGCCGAAGATCTTTCCCAGTACCATAGAAATCTTCTCCATCTACGACACTAACCAGATATGTAATGCAATTGTCCTGTCACATTGCAATATGCACATTCTAGCTCACATATTCTAGTGCAATACATCAAGTAGGGCAGTTGTCAGTTACTGGCATAAGTATGTGCACTCAGTACTGGTAAACCAGCTTACCCAGGAAAAGTGTGAGTAGGTTAACTGACCGCCGTTACATGACTGAAATACTGTTGAATACGGCGAAAAATCCAAACAAACAAACAACAAACAAACATGCATTCAGCCCAGATAACTGCCGACGTGGTAGTAGAAAGGCACGCAAATATTGCACGAGACAAAACATTAGTTTGCATGTTTACCTTTGGAAAAGAATCAGTTGCGCCTTTATCTGGAGATTGAGTCTGAAAACAGTCATCACAAAATCCTGATGACGAACGGGTTGATTATTACAAAACATATTTGGCAAGTCAGTCAGAGTGCTCGTGGTGATGTGATTATTAAACTACAAAAAAGAGGTCATTTCAAACATTGAAACGTTCGATATGAATACACAATGCATGACAATATAGTTTACACATAAAAATCGCGATGTTGTAATGTTCATACCTCAAACCTTTATTTGGAACCTACATTGAACATTGTACTTTGGAATGACTCAAACAGACTTGTTTGTTTCTTCGCATTATTTGATAAACAAAATAAATTAATTCATTGAAACTATCTATGAAATACAGTTTGCACTCATACAAAATAAGATGGTTAACACATTTTATATATCAATTATTTCTCATTACAACAATCGCATGTAGATAACATCAAACATGTACTAATGTCGGGAATGATTGATATCAAACTATGGAATCACAGTCACTGTCTTTTAAAGGTCTGCATGAACTAGTTACAAAGTGTTTAGAATAGGGCAATAGTATACATTTAAAAGTGAAGATGCATGTAGAAATGGCATTATTTAAATTGTTATCAATCAATCAATCAATCATCAAATTTCTCACTTGTAATTTTGCAGGCGGTATACTTGGGTCTCTTTCCGTAATCAGAGCCTGAAAACGGACGTGTAAATTTGCATAAGCAAGATATATCAATATTCAAATAAAATCATACAATCTGATAAAATTCATTAATGTTCATGGCAATCATAATGACGACATGTATGTATACCGTTTGTTTATTATGCAGTATTGAAGTTTCTTTTTATTTCTAATGCAATCAATGTATTGATGAGCATGTTGTTTTTGTACCCAAATAATAAACACAATTTCAAGTATTAAACTGTTTAATTGATATGAACAATTAAATAAACAAGTGAAAAATGAAATGTCGATTTTGGATTTATTTTAGACATGTAAAAACAAGCGTGAGTTGTAAATAAAATAAATAGGACATTACAATGGAACAATGAACTCGTTAGACGGCAAATTATAACACATAAACTAATAATTGTTGTCATGAACTTCATTAAATTGTAAAAGCCATACACTGGGTATTTACGCGAAACATATCAACGAGAAATTATTATTCATTGTATTCCCTTCATTTCAACAGTTCTCTTATGCAAAGTACCTATTCAGTTCCTAATTAGTTATAGAGTTATGCACAACACACAAATAATTAAAAAATAAAGGACAAGTACTGCACATATATTGATTAAATACTTCATGAGGTTATGGTTTCATCTACAATGTATTTCGACTCTGTAACTGTTGTCAAGATACAACGTGTCATTTCTATCCATCAATTGCAACAGAGTTATGCTGTTCACATCGATATCGCGTCTCAAACTGTAAGGATGATATGTGCCGCACAGAAAGCGGACGATGAACGGAAAAACGAACTGACCAACGATACGATTGCTGTATATCCTTAGTAATATTGAGCTATTCTCAATGCTTCGCATCAGCAAAATACCTTAAGAAATGTAGCTTCAGAAGTATATGTCATTAATAGCCTGTGTCCATTGCGTAGTAGTTTTAAGTGTATTAATAAACATTAAATATTGAAAACAATCCTTTTGAGATATATTGATATTTCGGGAAATTATTATGTTCATATATTAAACAATATATATAATGATTTGACAATGTAGGGGTTTATTTACCACCAATACAAGAGCTTAACTGGAGTACTGCTATCCATGACCGAAATATAATGTTCAACTAGCCAATCCGTATGGTGGGTTCATGCCTTTATATTTCCACAAGTTATACCTTGTTATTGTCGTGTTCAATATCAGTTTACTATGCATTATACAAATAACACATATTTTCATTAAATTTCCCAGTGCATTATATAAATGTGGCCGTTATCTGCCGACTTGGTAGTAGAAAGGCACGCAAATATTTCAAGAGACAAAACATCAGTTTGCATGTTTTACCTTTGAAGATGACTTAGTTGCGCCTTTTTCTGGAGATAGAGTCTGAAAACAGTCACCGCAAAATGGCTTAAAATAATACAAACACTGTTTCTTAAGTAATTGCTTCATAAAAATTCTGATCACGAACAGTTTGACTCTTTATAGGATTTTCCAAAACATATATGTATTTGGCAAGTCATTCAGAGTGCTCGTGGTGATGCGATTATTACACTACAGAAAAGAGGTCATTTAAAACATTGAAATAGTCGATACGAATACTCAATGCATGACATTCTACTGTACACACGAAATCGCGATTTTGTAATATTTATACTATAAACTTGTATTTGGAATACACTGAACATTGTTCTTGGAATAATTCAAACAGCCTTGTTTGTTCCCTCGCATTATTTGATAAAGAAAGTAAAATAATTAGTTATAGAATGGTATGTATTTGTTTATTTATTTGAATCGGTTAAATATACTATCTATGAAATACAGTTTGCAATTATACAACATAAGATTGTTAACACATTTTATATACCAATTACTTTCTCATTAAATTATCGCATATAGAAAACATCAAACATGTTATAATGTCGGGAATGGTGTCAAACTATGGTATCATAATTACCGTCTCTTAAAGTACTGCATAAACTTGTGTCACAGAAGGACATAAGTCTAATTTGCAGCGAACATTGTCAAAGGGGTGATCTTTTAGTTTCAGTGTTGCAAAGTGTTCTCAAGTTAGTATAGGCCAAAAGTAAAAGTTTAAAAAGTGAAGATACATGTAGAAATGGCATTATAGAAGTCGTAATAAATCAATCAAGCAATCACTTGATCAGTCAATCAATCATTATATTTCTCACTGGTAACTTTGCAGACGGTCTTCTTGTGTCAATTTCGGTAAACAGAGTCTGAAAACGGAAGTGTAAATTTGAATACGCAAAATATATAAATATTCATATAAAATCATACAATCTGATTAAGTTCATTAGTGTTCATCGCAGTCATAATGACGATCGACATGTATGTATAACGTCTGTTTATTATGCATTGCTAGATAAAGATATGGTCAAGGTAAACTGTAAGGGATTGATTTCTAATATTTCACATAAGAAATTGAATTGTGACCTTGACCTTGGACCTAGGGACCTGATTGTAGCGCACGACATTCCGAACTCACCATGCTTATCACTTCTACGAAGTTATTTGAAAATCCATGCATGCTGGATAAAGATATGCTTCGCAAAAAGTAGAAAGGATTGATTTCTTGTATTTGACCTTGAATTGTGACCTTAACCTGGACCTAAGGAACTGGTTCGTGTGTGGGAAATTCTGTCTCACCATGCTAAATCATTTTAGCCAAAAGTGTAAGGATTGATATCTTATATTTGACATTTGACCTTGAATTGTGACCTTGACCTTGGACCTAGGGACCTGATTTATGCACACAACACTCCACCTTACCATGTTTATCACTTCTCCCAAGTTATTTAACAATCCATGCATGCTGGACAAAGATATCGGTCGAAGTGGTAAGGACTGAATTTTTTTATTTGACATTTGACCTTGAATTGTGACCTTTACCTGGTTCTTGCACATGACACACCATCTCACCATGCTAATCACGTCTGCAAAATTATTTGAAAATCCATCCATGCTTGACAAAGATATGCTCAGGACAAAGTGGTAAAGATTGTTTTTTTTATATATGACCTCTGACATTGAATTGCGAATTTAACATTGGACCTGGTTCATGTGCGAGAAACTCCAAATCACCATGCTTATCACTAATGCAAAGTGTTTTGAAAATCCATCCCTGCTGGACAAAGATATGCTCGGAACAAAGTCGCAAGGATTGATTTCTTATATTTGACCTTTGACCCTAAACTGTGACATGGACCTTGGATATAGGGACCTGTTTCTTCTGCGCGAAACTCAAACTCATCATGCTTATCACTTCTGCCAAATTATTTGAAAATCTATTAATGCTGGACAAAGTTGAAATACTGAATACGTCTATAATTTTACAGAAATATTTTTATGAATAATCTAACATTAACAAAATATGACACTACATGCACATACAACACTCCATTCACCAATAGTCTGAATGTGTAACGGATTGCGCGATTTAATAACATGTTTTCCCGTCGAAATTTAATAATAACACGTGGTTTATATGTTTCCTGAATTATGGCCAGACCTATTAAGCCTTACAATTATATTAAAGTTGTATAAAGTGTGTATTTATATGTGCCTTTCATTATGAACGAACAGAACAACCTCTAATACTGATATTTAATAAACAAAATTTCGATGTAGGGCCATACATTAGTATCAACTAGATATTATGGTTATACATTATATACCTTGCTAAAATTATATCATAGTCAGAAAACAGTATATGGCTGGTGAATAAGAAATAGTCATTCTAGATTCGCTTGCAAGAAAGTTTTCAACCAGTACAAATAAGGAAAATGACCAGTTAATCGTTTTAGAATCAATCCTTTGAACTTTAACAATTTGACTTGCATTGCTATGGTAAATAAACACTTAAGGATATATTTTCATACAATCCTGAAGACATTATATTGAAAACAAACATGTTAATAGGCAAAAATGTACAGTATTTATATAATATTTCTACGCTGCCTTGGATAAAAAATAAGATGTTGTAGTTTTCGCCCAATATGAGAAAGTGCTAATGTAATATTTTACCTGAACATCAGTTCCGCATTCAACTACCTCTTCACTACCGTCACATTCCTCACGAAGCGTACCAAACTCGTTAATGCCTTCGTGTAATAGATGCTCAAGTTTGGAATTTTTGACAAAATTAAATTGTTCGATGTGAATTTCCTGATTTGACTGTCTAATGGCTGCGTCGAATTCTAGTATTTCCTTCTCCAATCGCCTTGATATAACGTATAAATGTCTTATCTGGCGTTTTACTGACAAATCTTGGATTAAATCGGTGCGTTCCCGAATACGATTCAAAGTTTCTTCGCATTTTTCTTCAACAGTGCGAAGCCTTCTATTGTTTTGTTTATATTTACTTTCTCCGGCGCTTTCTACAATTGACTGCAACTGGTCAAGTCTAGCATCTAGGGTTTTGCGACATTCTTTAATTGAATGAAGATATGTTGCCTTACATTCATCATTTGATTTGTCGTGTTCGGCAACGTTTGTTTTTATCGCATTGATTTCTTGCTCACACTCTTTCAGCGCCGAAAGACTGCCATTTAAACAATGTTCATCAAAGGTAATGTCATGTAGATCAATGATGGAATCACTACAGGACATGTGATCAGCACGAATGCAGCGACCACATATAGCGATATCATGCTTTCCGCAATAAAGTGACTGATAGTCGGTTTTATGAAGTGGACATTTCTGTTCATGTATGTCTACCTCTCTAGACACTGGATCACATTTAATATGAGCTACGTTGTCCACTTGAAATGTAATATGTCCTGACGATCTGCTATGAATAGAAAAACAGTTGCTACACAGTCGTTTGTTACAGTTCTCACAAAATCCATTAACGGGCTCCAAGAAGCAAAATCCACAAAGGTCGGAAGATGTAGCCATGTTGGGAACTCTTCTGTTAATGAACACACTATTTTATTGCATACAAAGTATCAAGATGTTATTCGTAGACGCATTAATGATACAATAGGAAGGTTTTAATATCGCATTTAATTTAAAAACGAACGGCATATTTATTACTTTATTACTCAGCTCATACCGTTCCAACAAAAAGTTACAAAAACGTTTGATATCATCCATTAAGCATCCTTAATATGTAGTCGTTTAATACGTTTAGCGACTTATATGTTTGACTCTAAATATACCAATTATATTGAAGGGACTATATCATCGAAAATGACCTCACGGGGGCAATTTCTTGCAATAATCTGAAATTAATATATCAATACTGGCATATAATTACGAATAGAAAGAGTATATATAATAGGAAAAGAGCATACACATTGTGAGATAAAAATCAATTTATAATATAGCTTGTGTTTGTTTGCATGTTTACATTTTGACGTCAGAACTATTAGTTTTGTGTATAACCATAGTTTACACACCTATCCATACAGAACAGAATAGCACAGTTGGTTAAAGGTTCCTCTTTATCGAAGAGGACACCAATGGGGCACTTTCTGTAAAAAAAAATCTAAACGTAAATACGTTAATACGGGCACAAAGTGACCGTTAAAAGAAAGTGTATGTAATGGGAAAAGGGTGTAAGCATTCTAAGATAAAAACTAATTTACGATAAGGATCGTGTTTGTTTGGCCCTTTTTGTGTTTACATTTTGACGTCAGATTTGTGAGTATTTTGAATAATCATAGTTTGCATACGATTCATTACCAAGCAGAATAGCGCAGTTGGTTAAAGCGCTGCCTATTGTTATTTCTTCATATGGCTCATAAGTCGTGATATGAGTTCGATACCCACTTAGGGTTTTATTTTTTAAAACTTTTTTTACTTATTTGCTTTCATAAAATGTCTCATTGTTTATTATATTGTTTATTATTTATTTAATGCACATTTCTTAGTTTAGCTCATTTCTATCATATAATATCATTTATAGTGCAGTGGGAAGCCAATTTTTAATTGACTTAAGCCCTATAAAGGGACTTGTTTACCGATTTTCGAATTTTTTTAAGTACGCGATTAAATGTTTTAACTTGACAGATTTAAGCATCGAAACTTAAAAGTTCAAGTATAATAACAAGAAAAGTATTTAGAAAAAAAAACAGAAAAAAACAACAAATTGGTCCCGAACAGGGACCTCCGGATTACACGGCTATCGTTCAGACTTCTATATTTCACTCTGCATTATTTATTTTATGTAAGTGTTCCACGTGATGTCAACAGTTTCAACGAAAACAACATAAACACTCCAAATTATTCCTTCGTTAAGCGTTACAAACGCTTCAAAATTTTATCAATTTCAGCTGATGGTTACTCATGAACGAAACGGTTGAACGGCTTCTTCCTGAAATTGCATAATGATGATCAGAAAATTGAACTATATGATGCTATGTCTTTAAAGCTTTGTATAAAAAGACGAGATGTAGTTGATAGTTTTTTTTGTTGCAGTTGCGCACATAAACCGGTTTAAACCCTCAATGCTTTGCATTGACCGTTGCAAGGCGGTGACCCCAGTTTTATTAATGTGTGTTTTATGTTTGTTATGTGGTTTTGTGATGTGCTGTGTAATTTTTTGGCAATCGGTCACTTGCCATAAATAAAGGACCTAGGGCTGCTAATAAGAGTTCTCTCCTGCTGTCGCAACTGGAGTTTCGCTATGTTTATATTTACAGTATATTTCTAGGTCCGTAGTGTTATTTTGCTCCGTGTATACATTGTTCTTTTACTTTTGGAATCGGTGACAAAAAGTTGAAAAATTGTCAATCCGTCAATCTGTTAACAGGTCCCTTTAAAGCGCTGTCTACTGTCATTTTTTCACATGGCTCCTAAGTCGTGAGTTCGGTACCCACTTTTTTACTTTTCCTAATTTGTTTTTTATCAAATATCTCATTGAGTATTATATTTACTTATCTAATGCACATGTCATAGTATTTCGCATTACTATCATATTATATAATTTATAGGAAAACTAGTTTTTGTTGACAAGTCCCTTTGAATTTTGTTAAAACTGTACAACAAAAGAGAACTCATAAAACTTACAATTTATAACTTGTGTTATGTCCTATCAAAACCGATATAGGAATGGGATTTTGGGTGAGCTAGTGCCCCGAATACATGTGTCAATTCCTTTAAAAAGTCATATTCATGCCCAAATGTATCCATATTTTATTTAATTTATAACCTTTAGTCACAATGATTTTGTTGATTCAAGGAGTAGCCTACAGCCGTATTAAAGATATTTAACCACTCACGATCATATTGTTAAAATAGAACGAATATATATCAATAATCAAATATAATTTAAACTTGTATTATTGAGTATATACAGTCAAAGTTTTACAAAGATGAACAATGTACAAAGCCAATTTTTTATAATCTTATGCAAAATGTCAACTTATAACATTGGTATTTATTGATCTCATTGTAGCGTAGCAGGGGAGATTAATCTAAAACGTTTGGCAAAACAAACACACTTTAAGCGGGGTCGCCTTTTAAACTTTTGTTTATGCTATGTATTGAATTAATTGGACTTTTTTACAATTGTTTGACCCATGTTATGTGTACGTGTTATTGTGACTTAATTGTACACAAACGTACTAATTAAAACTATATTTGGTAAGTATTATCACTTTATTTGGAATTTTTTCTATAAATTACAGACACTTGATTGTTTTTAATAGTTGTTCTATTGATGCAATTTCAATAAAATGGGTTTAAATTGTGATTGTAATTAAACAGTACATTGTTTTGTTGTTGACAACCAAAATATTCATATATGGAAGTAATTTACGGGTTTTATCAACTTTCGATTTCGAATAACTAGCGGTAAATATTTATCAAAGCGTGTTACATTTGTCATTTTGCACATTGTAGATGAATAATATTATAATACCTTGCTATGTCAAATGGAGTATCCCTTCACGCGATATTTCAGCAATCCAAACCACAGATAGTTATTACATTGTTTACACTTCGCTCCTAGTATCGTTCACTGTGTACACGATGTCCTAGATTAAGTACAGGAGAATTAACGACAACGGCGTGTAATAGAGTTTTAGATTACGTCCCCTCTATTGGATCAAATAATCGTGATACGTCTTCAGTTAATTTAACAACGCGTGTAGGCTAAAACTGTTGAAGGAACGGTTGAAAGTAGCCTTAAGAAGGCGTGTGAAGAAACTTATTTGTAACACAATTTTGTACTCACATAGTTTATGGTTTTGACAATAACAACCTCACACAGAAGTAAAATGAATTGTCTTAATATATACTTATTGTTTATTTCATCATCAACACATACATGTAATGTATTTAACAATAAAATTAGAGTAGGCGGGTCGCAAAATCCATATCCGCAACTAACTTTTTCTGTTTGCATATTATATTGGTTTATTCAACCATACATTGGAGATACCATCAGTATACATGCAGCAATTAAATATAAGTAGATAGATTCATAAAGTAATGAATAAAACAATTAATTCTTAATTGAAATGAACATCAATAAATTACATTAACTAGTATATAAATACAAATAATAATAATACTATCAAAACAACCGCAATAAAACGTCAACATATGTATGTATGAATACACAAAACAACATGCAGAGCTAGAGGTCAGGTGTGCATATATTTGATATCAATTGAAATTATATTTCAACGATTTATGTTGTTAAAAGCATGTGTACTGAACGGACCACTTTTGTGATATTACAAAACAAGCATTCGGCCTAATTCGGCAAAATTGGAAATGAAAATACAACTTTCAATATCGTGTGTAGATTTAGGTAAGCATACAATGTTTTCAAATATATAAAAACATTCATCAAATAAAATGCTTTTCGTAACTCTGTCTACGACAGTTTCTTTCTAGAGACCCCTGGTACAGCAAGGTACACCAAAAACAAACACATATGTTTACTGCTGTTTTAACAAAACCAACCATATTTATGCCTATTCACCATCGTCAATACATAGGCAAATTAAAATTATAAACAGTGATGGCGACTTTTTACTTATTTATCCAACATTTATCCAATTAAAACCATACCCCCCAAAACACAGCATTACATATCCATTCGGAGCTAGTGTTTGACATCTTATGAATTTAAACAATATAAAGTTATCATTACACAAGTCTTACTTCAAATAAAAAAAGTGTTTGCGTGACATGCAAAAGTTCGTGATTTTTATTGGTATTTAATATAATTATATGCTAAAATGATATATTATAATATATAATAAATAGAATATTACATTAACATTCTGAGAACTAAGTGCTCAGTGCGCTATTAGTATAGGGGACCTCTCCTGCGTCGTCCGCCGTCCATATGCAGTCAACAATACGACCGTTATCGCGATAAAGACTTCTTTTGTTGTTCAATCTTTAGCTTACTTGCACAGTTTGTGTAATCATAACAACTCGTATCTGGTATCGATAATGTGACCGTAAGATCTCAGTCGAAGCCAAAAATAGGCCACATTGGATCACAAACACCTGAGTTATGGCCCCTTGTTTGTGAAAAAGCAGTAATTACCTTTTTCCTGAATAGCGACCTTATTTTTCATCCAAACTTGGGCAAACTTCCAAAGGTTTTCTACAACCATTAGCTCTTGGGAGAAGCCACAAATGGCGCAGATCAGGCCACACACACTTGAGTTATTGCGAAAATAAATGCATAAATGGACTGCAGGATATGGACTTTATTTTTCTTCCAATCTGGACCAAACTTGCACATTTGTCCATGACAAAAGGATCGCTGGTGAAATCGAATATAGGAAGGGTACATGGTAATACACTCCACTCTTCAGAACAAGATGGAAAACATGGCATTACCTTTCCACAGCCATCGCCATTATCTCTCTAAACAGCAGCACAAACAAAACATCCGAAACTGCCTATGAATACTGGAAACCATGACTGCGAGTTTTATTTTTGGTTTTGATAAGCAAGGGCCAGCCAAGCAGCCAGCGGAAGATAGCAGTTAATCAGCTAGATAAATGATTAAGGACAATAATGTGCTGTACATTTCAAACCTTTGTTCAAGCTTTTCACAACAGGAAGGGTCATCATGGCCCTCTTGTTTTTCTCTTGCGAAACGACTTTAAACAACCAACTCGACGGATACAACTTTAAGAACACCATAGTAGCATAATAGTGTTAATATATGTATGCTTCTACGGTTAAATATATATATACTTAATTAACTAGTTAGTCCTATTATACAATCGTGTTTCAATCATTTACCTAGTATTTATCAATAACTAATTTAACATACAATCATTAATATACATAATAATATAATTTTTAAATAAAACACACTAAAACCCTAAATACCGATACCATAAATAACATTAACTGACAACAAAATCCAAAATAACCCCATTGTTGTTGACGACAGTGACTATTTATAGCACAAAAACGAACAGAACAAGCCAAATACAAACCAATACACGAAAGTAGTTGAAAATTGTTGTTATACTTGTAAAACACTTGAAATATACCATATTGGAGAGTTGTTGGACAATAATTTGCTTGTAGTTGTTAATCTTGAGTTCTAATATGATACTCGATAATGTTTTTTATAGACAAAGTACAAAATTGTCATTGTAAAACTACCCAATAAACAACGCAAACAGAAGTCCCGATTCTGAGCGGAGCCTAGTAGAAAGTAGTTCAATTACAATTGCAAAAATATATGTCAAATCATCTTGGAATCAAAATAATTCTCTTATTATCGTTGTCAATCGGCCAGTAAACAACTCTTTGTCGTTCTGATGCGTGGCTATTAAACAACTCGGGCTAACGCCCTTGTGGTTTAATTCCTACGCATTTGAACTCCAACTCGTTCTTTATTTGCCGATAAACAACGACAAATCGAAAATTATTTCTTAATTAGTTTGAGTTAATGTTTGATGTTGTTTTGCGGTTTTGGGTTTTGTGTTGTTGTTGTTTTTATAGTTTGTTACCACATGGCAAGTCATATCATTTTAAATTAATATCGCGATCTCAAAGATGCAAGATTAATTTCTACACAATATGTTCATACGAGAATAATACCGTTATAGATCAGACTGTTCATTAAAGCCAAATGTGTAAAGATATACTAAGATTGTGTTTTATTATAGTTTTGATTTCAATCCTTTATGTAAATGACAAAAACCTAATAACGAATGTTTTAAAGAATGTTTTGCTCGTGAGCAGGAATACAACTTCAATCCATAAAATAATTGTTACACAGCAATTTAGTGGCTTCCTTCTCGGTGTCATCTGCTCACTTTATTTGAATTTAACCATCATGACATTAAAATTTACATTTGTTTAACATTGGTGTGCCTTTTAATTATATTTGGTAACAGACCCCGTCAACAAGCATTACCTAAGGGCCGTCAAACTTTACAGATTCCGCCTTAAATATATCTAGACTTAATTCCGGTTAAATATATCTAGACTTAATTCCGGTTAAATATATCTAGACTTAACAAACTAGTTAGTAATATGATAAGAGCGTGTTTCAATCAGTTTCCGATTATTTATCTATAACTCATTTAGCAAACAATAATGAAAATAGATATAATATTATTTTTAAATAAAACACAATAAAACCCTTAATACCATAAAGAAATTTATAAATTACATTTACTGACAACAAAATCCAAAATAATCCCCATTGTTGTTAACGACAGTGACTATTTCTAGTACAAAAACGAACAGAACAAGCCAAATACAAACCAATACACAAAAGTACTTTAAAATTGTTTTATACTTGTAAAACACTTGAAATATACCATATTGGAAAGTTGTTGGAAAATAATTTGCTGTTAGTTGTTGATTTTGAATCTAATATGATACTCGATAATGTTTTTATATACAAAGTACACAATTATCGTTGTAAAACTACCCAATAAACAATGCAAAAAGAAGTCCCGATTCTGAGCAGAGCCTAGTAAAAAGTATGTCGAATTACAATAGCAAAAATCTATGTCAAATCATCTTGGATCGAAATAATTCTCTTATTATCGTTGTTTATCGGCCAATAAATAACTCTTTGTCGTTCTGAATCGTGGCTATTAAACAACTCGGGCTAACGCCCTTGTGGTTTAATTCTTCCGCATGTGAACTCCAAATCGTAGTTTATTGGCCGATAAACAACGACAAATCGAACATTATTTCTTAATTAGTTTGCGTTAAGAACTGAGTTTGTTACCACATGGCAAGTCATATCATTTAAAATGAATATCGCGATCTCAAAGATGCAAGATGAATTGCTACACAAAATGCTCACACGAGAATAATATCCTTATAGTAAAGCCAAATGTGTAAAGATATACTAAGATCCTGTTGTATTATAGTTTTGATTTCAATCTTTTATGTAAATGATAAAAGCCTAATAACGATGTTTTTACGATTGTTTTTCTCGTGAGCAGGAATACAACTTCAATCCATATAATAACTGTTACTGAGCATTATTAGCTTCCTTCTCGCAGTCATCTGCTCACTTTATTTGATTTTCAACATCATGATATAAAACTTAACATTTCTCTAAATTTGGTTTGCCTTTGAGTGATACAATTATTTGGTAACAGACCCTGTCAACAAGCAGTTCCTCAGGGCCGTCAAACGTAACAGATTTCGCGATTATGTGTTTTTGTGGGGACAGTTGGTTAGTACGCATGTTCCTCAGGCACCATGTCGTACCATGTTTTCCCACTCTGTACGTTTCGTTGCTTGAAGGATCTGCGAGCGTCGGATCTGTACGAACAGTATAGTCTCCATTTTTGTCGCAGTCGTTCGCTAATGGCTGTAACAATGGCAGTCGGATGATTAAATGATTCGGTAGTAACAGTAGAATTACTGTTGTAATTGTTTACCTCAGAGTATTACATGACGTGATAGCCTGGCAGGTAATTAAAGCAATATTGTTCACTTGTTACTTACATGACCTCTGCTTTTTAAAGGAACCTGATCACAGTTTGACGAATTTGACAATGTCCAAAAACATTTTTGTCACATATTCCAAAAATACCAGAAAACAGTATATAAAGCAGCAAAATAGCACTACTGACATAGAAATATATACTGAAAATAACATTTAGATGATGAGTAATCGTCTGTTGAAATGGACAAAATTATAAAGCGTTTGTAAGGCATCATGATTGAATATTTTGGAGCACTAATTTTGTTTTTGTTAAAATTGTCGAAAACAGGTGAATAACTTTTATAAAGTAAAAAATAACAGGAACATGTATATAAATTGGATTGGCCGAGAGGTATGGGCATCGCACACTTATTTTTCTTTAGTTTTGTTTCGTTTCTTTACGCTTTGCTTGTTATAAAACTTGAGTGTTTTAGTTCAGATGCTTTATCTTTTCAAGATTAGGCATTGAATAGCAAATTAAAATAATATGTGAACAAGTCCCTTTAAATGACGGTTATGAATTCTACATTCACAATATTATTAATCACACTAATAATTGTTAAATCCAAATAACGCCAGCAAAAACATCTACAATCAACATAAAATATAAATCACGTCACAAATGCAATGTTCAAACATCTACTTACAACGTTTTTTATTTTTTGTTGTGGTGACGAGTCTTCACCTGTATTAACTTGGTTGTTTAACTGAAACAGTGGAAATATTAGGAAAATAAACGTGGTAATAACAACGAGGTGGTAGTAGATTCTGTGGTCCTTGTAGTTGCAATGGTACATTTAAGTATTTGAAGACAATCAATTTATTATCAAAACCTGTTTTACCCTTTTATAAAGTTTTCATATATTTACTGTTCTCACAGAAATACGTTTACGTCTAGTATTCTGCAAGGCTCAAATACGATTTAATAGAAGTTGTAATTATAACAATAATAATACTATGAAAAACAAGAAGAAGAAGAAGAAAGAAGAATAATTGTAGTAGGTAATATTTGCATTACAAAGATAAAACATTATTTGTGTTTATTTTGCAGACTTATAAATACTCGACATTTGTTGTTATTTAAGTATAAATTAACTTTATAGAAAATACTAATACCTACAGATTTACATATAAAAAGAAGTCCTTTTTAAATGGAAAAAAAAGGAAATCAGTCATGAAGTAATAATAGCCTTGCTTACATAAATTTAACACTGAAGTAAACTACTGAGCTACCAGCACCACAGAGCGAAGACTAACACCAGACGCCTATGTACATTTGTTAGAGTACAGTTGTGATATTGAACCATGTACCTGGTCAACACTGTTGTAGTCAACTACTTCTTCACTACCGTCGCATTCCTCGTGTAGTGTTCCTAACGCTTTGATCTCTTCATTCAGCAGATTCTGCATTTTAGAATTTTTCACAAAAGTGAATTTCTCGATGCGATTTTCCTGCTTGGACTGTCCAATTGCTGCATTGATTTCTAGTATTTCCTTTTCCAATCGGCTTGATATAATGTACAAATGTCTTTTCTGGCGTTTAACAGACAAATCTTGAATTAAATCTGTGCGTTCCCGAATACGATTCAAAGTTTCTTCGCATTTTTCTACAACAGTGCGAAGCCTTCTATGTTTTGTTTATATTTGCTTTCTCCGTCGCGTTCTACAATTGACTGCAACTGGTCAAGTTTAGAATCGAGGGTCTTGCGATATTCTTTAATTGAATGTAGATATATTGTCTTACATTTGTCATTTGAAAAGTCGTGTTCGGCAACTTTTGTTTTTATCGCATTGATTTCTCGCTCACAAAGTTTCAGCGCCGAAAGACTGCCATTTAAACAATTTTCATCAAAGGTTATGTCATGCAGATCAATTATGGAATCACTACAGGACATGCGATCAGCTCGAATGCAGCGACCACATATAGTGAGATCATGCTTTCCGCAATATAGTGACTGATAGTCGGTTTTATGAAGTGGACATTTTTGTTCATGTAGGTCTACCTCGCTAAACACCGGATCACATTTAATATGAGCTACGCTATCCACTTGAAATGTAATATGTTTTGAAGATCTGCTATGAATAGCAAAACAGTTGTTACACAGTCGTTGGTTACAGTTCTCACAAAATCCATACACGGGCTCCACGAAGCAAAATCCACATAGTTCGGAAGACGTAGCCATGACGAGAACTCTTCTGTAAATGAACACACTATTTTATTGCATACTAAGTATCAAGATATTATACGTAGACGTATAGCAAGATTTTAATATTGCATTAAATTTTAAAACTAACAGCATACTATATATATATATATATATATATATATATATATATATATATATATATATATATATATATATATATATATATATATATATATATATATATATATATATATATATATATCTATATATCTATATATCTATATATATATATATATATATATATATATATATATATATATATATATATATATATATATATATATATATATATATATACTTTATTTACCATATTTTGCTTTTGGACGATACTGTATTTCATACTATATGTACATAGCCTTATTCTGCTCATGGACTATACTGTATTTCATACGTCTTATTTTGCCTATACATATTTGTCATTGTAAAATTACTCATCCGAATATGTTTTATTATTATACTGTCTATCTTTGTCAAATGCTACGTTTATTCAATGTAACTTGTAAAAATAATTACTGTGTAATATAGAAACAGTACTATGTATAAACCGAGTATTTTCTGAAGTTCTATATTTCGTTTCGACAGGGCAAACAATTCGGTATTTTACTTTTGATTGCTTTAAGTAAATATCAATAGGTTGAATTTATTGTTTGTTTCTTTTAACTAATACACTCAAACAAGACTATATTGTACTGTTATATACGTATGTTTTGTGCGAATATCTGAACATTAATTATATTCATGCTAACACCGATACTAATTATAACTATAATGATGAGTTTTATAATTATCCTGGTAATTATGATGAGCCTTCGATAATCACCCTTCTCCGCTTCTTATGAATAGAGGTTGTGTAAATACAGTTTTTGTTCTTTCATTTGTATATATGTTTTCCTCATGTGCCATATATTGCGTATTGGATTGTAATAAAATATATATCTACCATATTATCCTTTTGATATATACTTCTTGCAACTCTGGCTTATAATAAACATTTTTTTAAATTCCAGATATATGAGCAAATCTTTGAACATGTACAAGGAATGGCTATATATGTTTCTTAACCCATCAATCTACGATAGATAAATCAAATTTTAAAAAGGGTAAATCTCCTGCTCAAGAAATATGACACTGCACTGATTTCGCATCACTCAGTCAGTACAGCACACATGTTTTAAATTTCGTATCATATGTGCGTTTTGTTCGGCGTAGCGGTTTAACCCAACTTAAGACTTTTCACAACATACAATCAAATGTTGTGAAAATTTCCCGCCAGTAGTCCCAAATGAATAAATCCTAACATCGCATCGGTTAATTTAAAATAAATCCCCAACACGGCCTGTAAAAGTTCGGCTCCATTTCTTTTCGGAGTTGAATGGAAAAATAAGCTAATGTGGAAAAAATCCAGACATACCTCCTTACTTTGTTCACGTTGTTGACTTATTTCCTGTTATCCGAAATTGCATTGGTTCAATTTCCATTTTCAATCTACATGCCAGTGTTAACAAGCCGTGTAACATTACCTTGGGAAAATCCCCAATTCGATAGGCAACATTCCGTAGAATACAATTGCGATCGCTGACTTACCTGCGCCTTTTAATAGTAAACACGTCAACAACACTGAAGCGTATAACAAGCATCCACATAACCATAGACAATAATATTAATAATGAATGGAGAATTACTTATATTTATACACTTACCATGCATTTGTATTTGAATAACGGTTGGTAGATCTATTTATTAAGAATTATTTAGAAATGCATTTTCCCTGGTCCTCTCCTGTAGAAGCTATTCAATTGGTAGTCGATTGTGCATCTTCCTATAAATAGACACTGGAGGAAGCTTTGAACATATGTAATTTAATTTGATTTAAATTTGGTAAGTAAATACATACACAAGTTACATTATGAGCGCTGCTAAATATAAAACCCAAATCTCATTGTATTAAGAATATTTGTTAAGTTCATTTTTATAGACATCGCGTCTATGCTATTCGTACAAAGTCTACTACTACTCCTGCTACTACTACTACTACTACTACTACTACTACTACTACTACTACTACTACTACTACTACTACTACTACTACTACTACTACTACTACTATTACTACTACTACTATTATTATTATTATTATTATTATTATTACTATTATTACTACTACTACTACTACTCATACTACCACTACTAATACTACTGCTACTAGTGCTACTGCTACCACTACGACAACGACGAAGACGAAGGCGTCGACGGCGGCGGCAGCGGCTGCTACTGCACTGCACTGCTACTACTACTACTAATAATAATAATACTTATAATAATAATAGTAATACTAGTAAATAATAAATATTTTCTATTGTGTTTACATTTATCCATGAAAATGGACTGCACAGTATATACAAATATTTTATTTTTCATGATCAAAAGTTTATGACCCAAATAGGTCTCGGTTTCTTCATCATCATCACCACCACCAAAACTAGGTTCATTTTACAGATGTTGATTTTACAATTGTATATTTCGACAGAATTAATTTAACCAACCCAAAAATAGTAACTGTTAATAAACATTCACCTGTCCTGAATATCGGGTTAGTGTAGATAAATTTTGTTACCATCGTTTATAATTCGATTGTATTGTTACTACAGTGGTAGCGTATCAGTCTTTTGGTTGCACAGCAGTTTTCTTTTAAACTTTTGGTGTCACGAGTTGTTTTTTTTTAATGTACCAGCGCTATTTTTTCTAATTATGATAGCTTTCCATCGCTTAAAAAAGTGTCGGATGGAGGACGGTTTCTTTTAAAATTTGTGTTGGTATAATTAATAGTGTAATGATACAATTAATGTCAACACAACGTTTAATGGATTAAAACAAAACTGTCAACACTATCAAAGTTCTAAAATACATTAAGGAATCCTGATGATTAATGGAAAAGTAAAGTTTATACATATAATATGAATTTGTGATAAAAAATGTTGAAAGGAATGTGTGGCCGTGATTCAAACTCAGGTCAGCAAACTTTTCTTGTCAGTTTTACAAACCCGACACGTTACCGGTTGCGCCACGAATACGTCGATATCACAATGTCGGAAATATAGATATTGAATGTGAATTTACCAGTCACTGTGACCGCTCAACTTCGGTTGCGTATGCTTTGTTACTTTAGTTCGGTCGGCAACTTTATCTTGGCCCGATTATAGCAAATAAACGATATCGGACGAGGAAACATTAGTAGAATGCAATTTATTTGTCAAAATATCATTTGTTTCGTGCTTTTCTTATAATGTATTATTAGGTGTGAAGAACTATATTTTCGATCCTTTACAAGCACAAAAATGATGTACTTGAGTTTTGCACCTGACCCTAACCTTACAACTGTGTGAGTGCGTTCAGGTCTAAGAACAAAATAGACATTGGGAATTGTGGCGATATTTCTTAAGATGGGTTAAGTATGATTTTAGAATGAATATGGACTCATTAAAAAAAAAAGCTTACTCAAGGGTGAAGTATTTTATTTGTTGACAATTTTATCAAAGAAAATAATTTACAAGGAGAGTTAGGTAATACAATAAGTCAAGTTTATATCTAAATGGTTATTTGAATATTGTTGTTTTATGTGAATTAAATTTTAGTTGAAATGATAAAACAGCACCAACTGCTCGTATATTCATTAAGCTTAATGTATTTAGTTTGCTTACTTTATCTTTTTTCGAGATTTGGTATAATAGTGGTATCGTATATTTAAACCTATACAACCGAAAGTGTTCCAATGCTTTCATATATGTTTTCAAAGAATGTTAACTGCCATAACATATTATATTTAACGTGTAACGTGTCATATACTTTTATTCATGCATGCTTGTTTGACTTTATTTCAGCCATTAAATTTGTAATATTTTATACTGGGTTTATGTCGTGTACGTAAACATGTTTTTTTCCTATGTTTTCTTATTTTTTTGAAAGACTTCAGTTTTGCAACTTTTGAAATAAATCAACTTAAAACATAAATTAATGTATAAAGTAAAACTGATTTTGGTCAATATTATCAATGTATCAAAATATCATTTGTTTCGTGATTTTCTTATAATGTATTATTAGGTGCGAAGAACTATATTTTCGATCCTTTACAAGCACAAAAATGCAGTACTTCAGTGTTGCACCTGACCCTAACCTTACATCTGTGTGAATGCGTTCATTCAATGCAAGAGTTGAAGTTTAAAAACAATTCATGTCTGCAAACGTCACATTTTACCTAAGTTTATGACGACTACATAATCGGTTTCCAGTTGTGCAATTATGCATGCTGTTTTTTGAAAATTGTGATCTTAACACATACATAGAGTTGGAATCATGGACACATGCAGATGAAAATTTTTTTATGACAGAAGTGTATTATATGACCTTTATTTAAAATTAAACAATATTTGGTACTTTTTTTCATTTTGAGTTATTGACATTATTGTATCAGAATTGTGAGGTGTTTTCTAAACATTACGAAAAACAGTGATGCTTAAAATTGTGGAGAAGTCTGTTACATGTATCTGTTATATAATGTTAACGGCGCTGGAAAAAAAATAAGTATTAACAGTTGTGGATATATTTATGAAACAGAATATTGTTTGTCGTAAAAAATAGTAACTGTTACGAAAGATCATAAATAAGAGGGAGGTATCTTCTGTTATTACTAAGTAATATGTAATGAAAATTAAGTGATGTTAGGGTGACGATTGTTTATCTATTATAATGGCGATTGTATGTGTTTATCTGAATGATGTTTTATAAGTAAATCATATTACATGACGAGTGTTTATCTATAGCGGTTGTATGTGTTTATCTGAATTATGTTTTATATGTAAAATAATGCCACAGAAATGCATGCTTTTAATTTAATTTGCTTTATTTGCATACTTTAGATTATGACATTAGTTTTGTTTAGACATATCAACGTATACGTTTACCACCTTCCTAAAAGCTAATGTGTTAAATCAAAGAACAATCATTTAATTTATGGTTTGTGTTATTTCATTCCTGTTGTTTTTATTTTGGCAATATCATAATATCATAATATTGCAATTTTCTAAATGATTCAAGATATCCGACTTGAAACAAATTTCTTCCTTATAGATGGGCTCCAATTGATTTTGGATATTCGACTCGTTAAATGATTGTCATATTTCTAAAGGAAATTAAATATAAAAAATATTTAAACTGAAATCAAAACGTATAGTTCTAATTGTTGACGTGCATGTCTTTTTTGTTTTTGTATGTGAACTAATTTTATGTAAAATAATCATATCCCATATCATTATACATGTATATGTTAATAGGGAAAGATCTAGAGCAAAATAGCAGGATGCTGCACCCTGCTCCTTTTGGGTTCCCCCCTGCTGCCCCTCTGGACTTGTCAATACAAAAATTGTTGAATATCTTTAGAAAACCTAAATATTTTTGCAAATAATAAGAAATATTAGACTACTGAAAACCCTGGATATAGTAAATCATTAGAAAATGAAAACAAATTAGCCCTGTCCCCCCCTGCTCCTTTTTAGCACCACTCTGAACCTAGAGAGATCCTAGATCTTTCCCTAATTAACAGCCTTTGTAAAACGTAATGTGCTGCAGTTATCTATAATACAATGGCATATACTGTTTAATATATACAGAATATTATGCTATTCAATTGTTCCAAGAGTATGTATTAGTCGAGTTGCTTGTGTGATGACGTATCACACAAGAGGCGGAGCCTCGAGTGTGATACGAAATAAAGCAAGCCACGAGACTAATACATACTCTTGGAACAATTGACTAGCGTAATATTCCTTTTATTATATACCACGATAAACTTCAAATGTGCATTTTACCGTATTTTACTTTGATAATAAACTACAATAATGACTAATAATTGTAGGTATAGATAATATTTGTTTACACAACTAATGATGACGTCATTAAAAAAATAGTCCGGCTTGTATGGCAATACTGGATCGGAAAAATAACGAGTAGCATAATACGGGATTTTGTTTCTGACGACATGTATTTCAGCGATTGATACAGCATGTATTTTGGTAAGATTTTAAACAGGTATATAATAAATAGCGTTTACTTCATTCATTTAACTGTTCAAACGTTATGTATTTGATGCGTTTTGTTATTTTATATGTTTATCTTGGTTAATTGCTTGGTACCTTGGTAGATAGGTATGACATTTTAGAAGTTGGAGTATATTGCTTTTCTAATGCCCGTCCGTTTGTCTGTCCGTTTGTCTGTCGGTATACCAAACCTTGTCCGGACCACATAACCCTTAGTTCTAGAATCTTAGTAGGGAGGTTGGAAATGCATTATAGAATGTCCCTAGTGAGTATTTTAAAGAGAAAAATATTCACGTATTCACAAAACTCCTTAGTTTTAAGGGGAAGAATATCCATAGACTAGTTTTTTTTCCTGAGGCAAGAATTTTCCTAACTTTCGTATTCACAAAGCTCCTAAGGTTTAAACTAAGAAAAAATATTGTATTTATCCTAAGGAGAAAATAATTTTAATTTCGTATTATTGATAGCGCCGAGTTTACCGCATCTATTAATAGCATTTTCATGTAAGCGCTGTCAACCAAGATGGCGGACGATGTATACTCCATATACCAATTACCGGGATATATCTATTACCAGGAATTTCCAAAAGACAAAACTTTCGCCCACATGCGCAAACAATTTTTTAAAAAGTCCATCCTTTTGTTAAAATGTTGCTGTTAGATGCAGTCAACTTTGGTTTCCATTCAATAATGTAGTTTTAAAGGGAAATAAACTCTTTTAAACGTCTAAATCTTATAAAAGTGTGTTTTCAACAGCATTGTCAACATAAATTGTCAGTTACTATAAATATGTATAGAAAATAAAATTTTAGCAAATATAATGTAATATGACTGATGTTTTGTACAGTATCATTCGTTTAACCATGAACATGATTTTTCTAAATTCTGATTAGCTGATATTTAGAATCCCGTTAATAGGTGTATTGCCAGAACACAGAAGGTTAATGACATGTACAAATTGTTGACAAAACAGTTGTTTAAACTTGTGATTTTTTTTGATTAATTTGAATTATTTTGATACATGAATGTTGTTTTGTTACAATACGACAGCAGTCTTTATTTATTTCTTTTGTGTTATATGTTGCAAGCCAGTACAAAAAATAACTGCCCCGGTAATTGGTATACCCAGTCTAAAATGTGATTGCAGCGTTGTTGTAAAACGAAGAATTTTACCGTAATTACGTTTGTCATGACAGTTAAATTACACACTAAGCGAGGTTTACGGTTGTGGTATGTGTTGCTACTGAATTTGTTTACAATATTTGTTTCGATTACATACCTTTCTCGTCGACCTTGCGAACAACGTTTACAATTCATATTGTGTTGGAAAACCCAAACGGATAAAAATAGAAACGCGGAAATAAACCGAATTTGCAGACGAAACAGTGCTTCAGAAATCACAAAAAATGGCTAAGAAGCGATCGCCTAACTTTTCTATACTAGAAAATATGCTCCTTGCTCAGATGATGGGGGAAGATTACGAAGGGCATGGCATGTCAAGACACGTTTCGACAAACATAAATTGTGCAGCAGTAAGTCGTATTAAAGACTTATTTATTCATTGTTCTATATTCATGTTTGAAACAATGTCTTATTGATCATGGTTTATGAAAATATAAACATTTCATTCATCTAATAATATATACAAACTTTGTTCGGCAGTTTATTAAACAAAGTCTTAAGCCTTGGTAAAGAATCTGGTTTAGCCATAGCATGGATTTAATTCAATTTGATATCGAATATCATTTGGTAATTAATAATATTAATATTTCTACTTGATTCTTGTATCGTTGTAATAGGCCAATGTTTGTATTTGCCTGTGTCAAATCTCGCGAAATAGCAAAGATAATTACATTTTATTTTTATTATTGCAATTAAATTGGTCAATGTGTTTATGCATTCATCAAAGCATTATCAGTATATAAAAGAATAATTACACATAAGGAAGCAATGTGTCATTATTGCTAGAATGGCGCTAATTAATCTGAACTAGTAGCCCAAAATTTGTTTTTGCAAAGAAAACCCATTATTAAGAAATATTTTCAGAAAAAATGCTTCATGTTTAAAGATTGTTAAAAAAAGTTAGTAGCAAAATTGTATTGTTAGTAGCCAATTGGAGATTTAAGTAGCAAATGGCTATTTTGGCTACTGGTAGCACTGACATAGTATTGGCTAGTGCTACTACTTAGCCTTCTTAAATTTGAATGCCATTTTTATAATATTATCTACATGTATTTGTATCATATGTACAGCGGTAACAAGCGTATTGAACAAAGAAATGTGAAGGGATGTAGGAAAAGCATTCAATGCTTGTGCCACAGAGACAACCAGACCATGAAGTGAGCTGCAGAATAAGTGGGGAAATATGGTTGCCGATCACCAAATTATACTTTCTTTGACTGGTACAATTGACATTTAATGAAGATTTTTAAATGATTCTAAATATTTAGTATCCACTTATAACACAAACACTTTATGTGTAGAATTATGAATGCGACAAATGATATACAAGTGTACATCGATTATAATTGGAATCGTACACTGTTGTTATTTCTGGAATTAACAAATGATTGTAATGTTTCATTATAGGGCTCACTCTGCCATTTGCCAAATTAGCAACAAGCTAAAATTTTCAATATCTTGCTAGAAAATAAACAACACTTTATGACTCTCGTCTTAAAAGGACTTGTTCACAGGATTTTCATGTTTAAAAAAAATATCATCAAATGTTGTAACTGCAAATACTACAGCATCTGGAAGAATCTAAAATAAATATTATATAAAGAAAAAAAAGGTAAAATTAAAAAAGTGCCATTGCCAGGACTCGAGCCTGGTACCTTTGATATAAAAACCCTCATGCAATAACCACTCATCCAGCCAGACTTATAGCTCTCGAATGTGTATTTTTAACTTTATTTAATTGATACACATTCATCACATGTTTTCCAAATTATCGATGAAAAACGTTGTAAACTCTTTATAATTTTATACATTTCCATTGATGATTATTCATAAACAAAATGATATTTCCAATTTATTTCTTAGTCAATAGTGTTACAATGTAACTTGTTTGCATATAAATTATTATTTCTTTTTGTAATATATGACAATCTTTTAGAAATCAATTTGACAATATATGAACAGGTCCCTTTCAGTAATATATAATATGTGATATTCTTTTTTAAAAAGTGCACCTGTACAGTCAAAGTATAGCATATTAACAGTAACTGTTGTGCGTTCAATTGGAAGAGAATCAATTACCATTCATGGGACTGCACATTTGTCACTGGAACTACATTCAAGCAGTGACCAAATGTGTTAGTTGTCATGTTTTTTTGCGCAATATTATAATCAGTCTCAAAAAACTATTAAATAACTTGGGTTTGTGTATACATGTAGGCATGAACAAGGCACATTTTAGAGACAAAAAGTCAGTATTGTATTTTAAACATATCTGGAAACATGAATGTAAATAATAGTGGCAAAATATGCTTAAAGCTGTTAAGTATTTAATGCTAAATATTGATATTATGTATTGAATTCAATTTCTTTAAGTTTTAAAGCTTATTATTTCATTGTATGTGTAAATAGAGAGGAAATGTGTTATTTTATGCTAAGTAGTAAAATGTATAAAAATATCAGTAAAATACATCCGTATATCACTAAATTTTCTGTGATTTTATATTTAAACAAATTTAAATTATGCAATAACAACAGCTTTTCATAAACATAAGCTAATACATGAAAAATAACTGCATCACAATGTACACTTACTTTCGAAACTGATATTTCAGTCCAGCAGGATCCGTGGAAGTGATCACCCAGGAAGTTCCATAATAAAATGAAAGCAGAGCTGTCAAAAGGAGGTATACAAAATAACATGTCAATACACTTCAGAATGAGAAATTGGGCAATATTGAAGAAGTCTTCCTTGAGCTGTCTTAATTCTACAGCTGGAGTTGGAAGACTCTCTCACTATTTCAGGTTGCGTTAACGCCTGTGTGTCTTGTGTAATAACTCGTGAAACTGTCGGCTGTCCCCATCATTAAGTTGAATGTTTGAGGAAGCAAAATAATGCAGGAAAATCATAATTTTTTCAATACTGTTTAAGCTGTTGTTTGTGTTGCTGTTTGGAGATAGAAGATGTGTTAACCATTCATCATTAATAAATAATATACCCTGCCTGTACTAACGGTAACGATCAAGAAGTTCCACATTTGGTATATAAATGGTCCAGAATGTCCACCCTATGTTCAAAACGTGTTCCCATGCTGCAAACAAATGTGATTGGATTCGTTAAACAAATACAAAGGAAACGTAAAGTGTGTACTTACCTCAATATTCCCAAGATAACTCGTACATCCATTTAACGCAACGGGGACAATATAAACAAAACCTGATATGTGAACACAACAACCACAGTGTCAGGTGTGTGAATATATCCCAGCTGCAATTACATTAAATAGCATTTCGCCACAAAGACATCATTTGCGTGTCATTTATTTCAACATGAGATACAGCATACTAAATTTTAATACATAAAAAACGAAACAAATCAATTTTGTCAACATAAAATCACGAATCTTGGACAGCCATATTACTTCCGGCATACGCTGTATAAGCTGGGTTTTGACATTTATTGGAGCCTACAAATGAGTAGACATTCATAAAATTGACAAATGCAAAAAATACGTACCTGTTGGTGGAAAATCATTGAAAATAAGAAAAACTGCGCAAAATTCTTCTGCTACGGCGCCATTTTTAAGGAAATGTAAGTCGATTTAAGGAATGTGCAGCGATTATTTAACATTTAAGGGAAAAACAACGATCTTAAGTATTTTTTTTTATCTAATGAGTTTTGTGAATAAGACTTAAGGATTTTTCTCAACTTAAAGGGGAAAGAACGAAAAAATCTAAGGAAAACTAATGTTAACCAGCCCATTCTAAGACTTAAGAATAAAGAAATGACTTAGACTCAAGAAAATATACTTCACCGTTTGCAAATATACTGTGTACCAATGTTGCTTATGTCATTAACAAATCGTTTAACATTTATCTATCGTATAAAGCACGGATTTCATATCCATATAAAAAAAGCACCAAACAACAAGTTTCAGTAGGAAGAGCGCGGTAGATGGCAGGGTTGGCACGAATCACCCGCCCCATGGTTTTCCCGGCGGGTTTGGCCGGTTTTTCCCGCATCGGTCAATACCCTGAAAGTGGGCAATACTGGGGAATACTGGGCAGTACTGTTTTTTCTTCAGTCAATATGCAGTTTTAATTGTTTTTATAAATTTAAATACTATGTTAAATTATATTATAAATAAAATGACTTATTTTTTATTTTGCAAATCCAATACATGTATATTTACAGTATTGTCTTGTGCCAGCACATATCCACTGGTTCATTCATGAAATATTTTCTATGTTGTTTGTGAAATGATTCCGCTTGATAATGAAATTTGTCTACATTTATTAATCCTTCTCTATTTCTTGAATTAAAATATTCTTTTTTGTAATTTATACAACTTAGGGTGACCCTCTCTGGATAAGAGTTTGCAAAAGGCCCATTAGAATTGACATGTTTGCCAGTGGCCCCTCGTTGAGATCTACATTACACCTTTGGTCTATTATGTTTATTCAAGGGATCCAGTTTGTTTTTGAGCAATTGCATATGCCAATTCAATCAATGTTTGTGTTTCTTTAAGAGGGTGTATATATTATTGTGGGTGGGTCATAAATGATATCACAATATTGTGTCATTAATTAATGTACAGCATGGGGCTGCAAAATGGTCTTTTTGCAACATGACATCATCTAAAATATTGTATAACTTAAAAATGTGTTAGAATTGTCAGCTTTCACTTATACATTTCATCTTTTTCTTTCATAAACATAATGTTCTTACATATGGAACTATATACTGAGAACAATATAATGCAAGTGAGTAATTATGCCACAGATGCCTAGTAATACTCAGTATTGTCCAGACGGACCAAAAATCCAACTTCAATTTTGTGAAAAAAAAGCAATTATCAATATGTTTCCACGTGAAACTATATTACAAGAAAGAAACAATGTAATTTACAGTAAATACTTATCATTAGATATGTATTTATATGTAGAAAATCATTATAAGTATGCAATGTTAACATAGTTGTGCAATATCTTTTTTCCCCATCATTGCCCACTATTGCCCAGTAAAACCCTGTAAAACCCGGTCTGTCCCAGTATAACCCGCCCGGGCCGGTCAATACTATAAAACCCGGGTTTTATGCCAACCTGGTGGATGGTGTTTGAGACTTTGAATCACAATTACTGCGGCTCGAATCATGCAAAAATATGTCTTTTTATTATTTTTACATAACATCACTTATTCTCATGACATGTTTTCTTTATAAAAAAAATCCATTTAATTAGCGACGCATTGCTAATGGTTGCTTGCGTGTACATATACACATGAACCATGTTTCTGGCATGACGAACTGTTAAACCATCGTTGAAATATGTAATTCGAATGATGCCTATATATCAGTATAACACTTAAACAAACGAAAAACGACCTGTTTCAGAAAAGGATGACTGTTTCGAATTACACCCCCGATAAAAACACCACACAAAATTGCTTTAATGCACTAACAATAAAAGCACCACACATTGGTTTAAGACACTCACGATAATAAAACCCGATAATATTGTTTTAATACATTCTTAATAAAAACATTGCTCAATGTTTTAACACACTCAATATAATAACACCACAAACACCCACGATAATAACTCCACAACATTTAGTTTTATACACTTACCATAACAATACCACATATACTCACGATAATAACACCACATATACTCACGTTAATAACACCACATAATTAAGTTTTATACACACAATAATAACACCACGTACATTGACGATTAAAACACCTCATGATTTAGATTTATACACGCACGATAATAACACCACGTACACGCATGATAATAACACCTCGTACACGCACTATAATAACACCACCTGATTTAGTTTTATACTATCACGATAATAACACGACATGAGTTAGTCTTATATACTCACGAACATACACTACATACACTCACGATAATTATAACACATTATTTAGTTTTATACACAATTAAGATTTTATATGATACTTCATTAAAACACGACACTAAAATGCTTTTTCATTAGACCTTTTTGACCTGATGCATCTCATATCAATAGCCGTAGGCCGTGGCACAAAATAATGTTTAATCCGTATATAAAACTATTGTTTTAATACTACTAAAGTAAATACAGGGTCATTAACATACTCACGATAATGACAACACTAAGGCCACGGTCATTACAGCATGCATTGCACAATCATGTTTGTAAAGCCTATACCGGCGCAGGTGACTTATGCAACACCACAGGTAGTTGGCGCGTGGCTATGATAATAACGAAGAACACTTCAATCAAGAAATGACAAAAAACTATATTCTAAACAAGAAATGTCTTTTAAAAAAGACAATCGGCGTTGACATTAATAATGAGATATCATTTGACCTTGTTCATAATACAAGAGGGCCAAGATGATCGGTTATGTGGCTTCTCGGACCCCAGATTTTTCGGTCCCCACCTGGACAAGGCGACTTCTCCGACTCCAGATTTTTTAGCACCATAAGAAAACTTCTCATATCCCAAAAGTAATGTGTGATTAATTCAATGATTATTAATATTTGTACCGCCCCATGCTTTCCTCAAAATACACGAATAACGTTAATAATTTACGTTCACATCATTATTACATAAATGTGTCAGCCGATTTAAACAGATTAACAATGTACGAAATAACTGCGGGAATGAATGAAAATTATTCTGTATCAGACGCGTACAGATGTTCTCAATTAATATACCCTACCTTAATCTTGGAAGTTATCTATGCATAATACATAAACATGTCTAAGTCATTTAATCATTGATCACGTATATCCGTATTAAAAGCAATCTTCAGGGAACATTCGGCAAATTTGAATTAATGATGACTTCCATTTCAGATAACACAAACTTAAAATTTCATTAGACTATGCCGATTTATAATTAAATTCGGAAGGAATATGATGTATCACGCGTTTCTGTGTATAACTGGTATTGCAAATAATGTATTAATGCAACAAAAATAAAGCAAAAGTACCATAAATAACAGTTCAACGTATACCTATACTTATTTCACCTTATTTTTTTTTCTTGAAATATATTTTTTTATAAATTGATTAACATCTACTGAAGAAGTTGATAGAAATGTGCAATACTGTTCCATCCTTAATAGAACGCAACCGCCATTCAATTTCAAATTTACATGCACAGTAAGTTTATAACATTAATTTGCCATTTATTGAAATATTCGGTCTTATGATTCTCTGGACGCTAATTGATGCATGTATATTATAACAGTTATACACCGCAGCTGAACGCGCGCTAATTTTGATCGTGAAGAATGATCGTGTGTTGAACTCGATAGAATCAATTGTTATATATAGAGCGTGCCGCTAGGCTTAACAATACAGTGGGTTCATTCTGAGAACGAATATAATATTATGTTCTTGACATACAATGAGAAAATATGTTCATAATTATTCATTTCTAGAGTGTATGTCGAAGATATTATTAGAACTTATTTGAACCACTTATGTAAACAATGATGTACATTTTAATCCCCAAAACTATGCAATAGTTGTTGCTATATATTAAACCATTGTCGTAAGTTTGAATTCACTAAAAAAATGAAATGTGCAAAATTATATTGGCATTCAATTTTCCCGCTGCATAATTATTGCAAGAAATCTAGCTCAAAAGTGATCTAAGAAAGCTACGCCGAAGAAAACTTCACTATCAAATAACTCGTCGTTGTTTTGACCCGTCTGATTACTGGCTTCTAAGCGAGACCCTACGCTATTCCTTGTAGAGCTGGGAGCCAACATCAATTATACAATGGCATATGTAAACAAACATTTGACGGAAACACATGTGTAAGTGAAATATAAATCCCTGTTTAGGAAACATATATCGCATCAAATGTCAATATAAGGCAAATGATGTTTTTTTTTATTATGTACTTTAGCTTGAGTGTTAAACAAATTCGATTGCTTTTATATTAATGCAGTTTACTCCGTGAAGTTTTTGTCGTTCCTGAACGTGTCAGATCGACGACGAGTAGGTCATAATAACTATGTTTAGTGTTATTTCTTAAAACTTCGACCAGATAATTACAGAACATGTGTAGTGTCTTACATGTTCTGAAATGAAATTCATTTCTGCGTCGAATACGATCGGGTACATTAAAATCAATCCGCAATTGTAAACTTTATGGCTGTTCAAACCAAACCGATTCACCCTATGTTTCGGGCGTCTGTAGCTGGATACCTTGTTATACATGTACATATATTTGATTGTTTATAGTCATTTTTTCTTCAGAAAAGTAGATTTTTCGTCATTTCTTGATTATTTGTCATTATAATTGATGTGTTCACTAATTATTATCATAGCCACGCGGTAACCACCTGTGTGCAACACCTCTCTTTCTTTATAAATTATATTTGGTGCATATTAAACAACTGTTTGGATGTTTTTGTTTTATGTTTCTATTTATGTCATACTTTATTATTTGTTTTAACGTTTTCAATACATGTTTATAATACGTGGTTATTAGTAGTTAGCAACTAATAATGCACTATACATAATAAATATACGTATGATCTACTGATCGCATTTCTTTATTTATAGTTTTAGTGTTCAATTGCCTGGTATGATAAATCTTTTCGTGAAGAGTTAACTCCCTTCATTTTGACTGCCGTATTTTCACTTTCGATTTCAACTCAAAATTTACTGTTGCAGTTTTCTTTAGTTAGCAAATTTACATAATCAACCTTACGGTATGTATTTTCCAGATTATTTTAAGAATTTTGATTATTTATTTAAAATCAAATTTCTTAATATAAAAGTGGCTATGTACTAGCCCGTAAACACATCCCTCTGTTTTCAATTTTGACACGTCAACAGTATACTGTATTGTGAGCATGTGAAATCATAGTTGTTAAACGATATCAACTTCACAATGTTTTGGTATTTATATCGTTTAATGATTGCAGGTACTCGAGTATTCGACATAAATATAATATGTATGCGTTTTCTACCAATAATTTAAAAGTACTAACATAGAATTAGAATAAGTCATGCCATAGTAAACATTTATAAACAATATCGGTTATTGCTATTAAACACTTCATGTTTACACGTCTTTGCAATATTTCAGCGTATGTAGTGCAGAAAATGGAGTCAAATGCAGTGGAGTGTGGCGTCTGCTTTGCTGATATGGTTGTAGGCATTTGTGAAAACTGCGAATGCAAACTGTGCGAGACATGTTTTAGGAATCACACCAGAGCAAAAATGTTTAGTAGCCACGTAATTTTCCCAATCGCAGAATCTTATAATCCTAGAATAAAGTCGGATTTAGAAACTGAAATATCAAGTGTTACTGGATTCACAAAATCACCGGTTGATGCTGATATTCACAAGCAAAAATGTAAAGACCACAAAGATGAAAATCAGTCGTTTTATTGTGAGAAACATGATGTGTGTATTTGTGGACGCTGCGTTATTTCTAATCACACAGCTTGTATGGACTCGGTGGTGGATTTGAACAATATATCGCACGACGCAGAACTGTTGAAAGAAAGAATATCTACTTTGCGCCAGTTGGACGAGGAAATAAATCGCATTGTGTCCAACATAGAAGAAAACCAACAGCTGAATGATCAATCTAGAGCAAGCTATGTAAAAGAGATGAATGCATTTCATGAGGAGTTAGTCCTTAAACTGAAATTGTTGATAACAGAAGCTCAAAAAGAAGGTGATGACTTACACAAACAAAATACAGACATAATGGATGAAATTTCACTGAAATGTAAGGACAATAGGCAAGAGCTACGTAAGCAAATTGATCTTTTAGATGAATTAGAAAGTAAAAAGCATTATCGACATTTATTTATAGCACTAAAAAAATATATTGCTTCATTAAAAGATAAAAGCACAAAGTGTGTACATGAAAACTATATTAAGGAATTTGAGTTTGCTCGCAATTCACACTTAGATAAAATAATTCGAGAAGATCTGCATCTTGGAACTCTTACGCTTGTTTGCGATGGAAGCGAAGAGGTGACTGAACACGATGACCAGGTACGCATATTTAAGCAAACTATATTTAGATTACATAATAGAATACATTTCATTTAAACAGTGCATTCGAAACAAAGAACGAGTTACTAATATGCTTTTGGATCTTGATTAGTTACTCACAAATATTTTGTAATGTCAATAGTATAAATGGTTGCGTTACATAATCTCTTACACGCATATTTTATAATACTATATTTGTATATACATGTATAGAAAATCGACAAAATCGGTCAGTCTAATACATTGATAGATAAGTTTGATAATAATCGAGTTAAGATCAGTGTTATTATTGTGACTGTTGATACACACATACCGCTAAATACATCGAATCCAAAGTCATTCCATAGCTATTACTGATCACATGTCTGCAATGAGTGAACTTGTAATTGTGATATGCACAATTAGGGTATTGTAAAACGTTATCATGCAGATGTTATGCAACCTATTATGCAAAAATACTTATGGCCAATAAAACGCAACTTAAGGAAAACTGGATATTTTCGAAAGTAGAACGTAGGCTACGCATTTCAGCTTTGTGTGGCTTCCTTATCGCATGGTAAAACATAAACCTGGCTACAAGTCTAAAACCGGTCAACACAGATTGGTAATTTCTATTCTTGCGAAACCGTAGTGCGTTTATGCACGTGGAACTAGGGAAAGTAATGATGTTTTGCAGTGATTGTATTGTCTAGAAAAAACCTAGGAAGAAACCGGTGTTGGAATATTGACCAACGTGTTCGTTACTTTTTATGGACTTTCAAAAGTCGCTCCTGCTCGTGCAACCGGACGAATTTGCAGGTATTCCTGTTGATTTTGGTGTTCATAAATCCACCATATCGCGTCCTCACCAACGGTATGTTGTAACATGCACTATTAAAGACCGCCTAAGTCCCGGTCAGCTACGCGTTAGGTAAAAACGTCAGAATATGCATATCCGGTTAACGCACTGGCGTCATCGATTTCTGACAGCAGTCGAGACGGAACAAGTAACACCCGGATATTCGCCTCCGTGCGGAGGCGCTCTCGAGTCTCATTGCCGCTAATGGTGGTCGCATACGCTTCAAAACATGCTGGTCATATCTGGTGAACTAAGGTTTAGACACTGTGACCCTGAAGTTTGCTGTGCTTTGTTGTTTGGTTGTTAATAATTTTTTTTTGTTTTTTTTTTGAGAAAATGTTTCAATAATAATTGGAATTGATATTAATTCTTTTGGTCTTTAAATTCCGAATATGCTACCTAGAAGTAATGCCCATCTGCACCCCCCTAAGTTGCTTTTTAATGGCCTGAAGTATAATGTTCGTTCCACTTGTCTAAAATATACATGTACTGATTATATATAAGATATTAATACTAACCATATAATAATATTTATATTGGATATATGAAGGAAACTAGTGTTGCTGTTGAAAAGATGCCCGATAAACAAAACGAAGAACAAGAACCCGTTGAAAAAGGTAAATGCAAAATATATTTGTATTCTATGAGGCAGAATAAATAGTGTTGAAGCACTCATAGGAATTCTTGGCAATAAAACATGTGAAGATCTGTTTCTATGTTCACTAGAGTTATCTTTGGGATCCAGGGTAATCGATTATTATACACGCATCTGTAAGTCATCAAATATGCATAGGTTAGGAAACGCTGCACAATATAACGTTTCACTCTAACCCTCTTACAAACTATTGTGCTTCATACTTCTCAAAGTTACTATGATATATATCTTCAAAAAGAAAGTCCATGTAATTGAATAATTCTTATATATGTCGTCCCATTTGCACAAAGAGAGATGTAACTGACATATTTCTTAACCCTCTTACAAACTATTGTCCTTCATACTTCTCTAAGTTACTATGATATATATCTTCAAAAAGAAAGACCATGTAATTGAATAATTCTTATATATGTCCCATTTGCACAAAGAGAGATGTAACTGACATATTTTTTGTTTGTATATTTGGAACCACTATACCACTTTTCATAACATACTTTAATGTTATGAATGTATTCCATCTGCAAATACTGCGTTTTTCCAACAAAAGACATATTTCTTAAAATATGTTGGCGCAATAAGTATGGGTAACTGCATATAGAAACACGCTTTGATTCATAAAGAATTATGCTCCAAAAAACAAAATAATTAGTTGAAGTAAATAAAATGTATGGAAATAGTTAATTATATTAATGTTCATGATACATATTAAACATACCTCAAAACGTGTAATTGTTATAAATGTCAAAGAAATTCTATGATTTGTGCACTTTTACCCCAAAAAGAATTAAGCGCTAAAGGTAATGCAACTGAACAACGTATTCTAATATTTTTGTACTCTAACTGAACTGTAGCTAAATAATAACAGCTCATTAATGGGCTTATCTTAATGTATTAAGAACGCTTTTAATAAAATCTCAAGTTTATATTGAATATTAGAAAATCTGTTGTTTTTTTGCTTCTCCTTTAAAAAAAATAAAATTTCAGTAACAATACCTTTTGTGCCAAGTGGACGATGTTTCAGCTTCATCATCTTAGTCACAATAAATTAAGTATACACTATTGTATAACCTTACGTTTAGAGAACACTTTGATTTCAGAAAGTACAGTGCATGAACGATTGGAACAGGTGATTCTTAAACTTACAGAGCGTGAATATGATGAGGCTGTTTCTGAAAAAGTAACGAAAAAAGGAAAGAAAGATAAGGAATTACCGAAAAGAGGCAAGAAAGATAAGAAGAAACTTCTCAAGACTACTAAAAGGTCAGGTTTTGTGAATTATGTTAATTAAAAGTAAATAGGTAATCAAAAAAGAACTTTTTAAGTCAAAATGAACCCGTTACAAATTCCATGTTGAGACCTAAAATTGATCGTAAATGTAAATCGTCAAATACAGAGTCTCTTATCAAACTACATAATACTTCAAAGTACACACATGAAGCTCATGTTTACGTCATTATTACCTCTAAATATTAAAACTGTTTCGAATCGAATGTCTCGATTAAATCTAGATCAAGTTTGAACCTGTTAGATAAAAAACTAAGTATAGTGTTACGTTTGAATCACACTAACTTGTTAGCTTTATTTGCCTCAAAACATGACGTCGGACCATGTGGGATGAAAACTCCGATCACTTGGTAAAATACAATCAAATCTTTAGGTCACAACGCAAGCTGCATGTTCCATCAAACTAAGTTAATAATTTGTTAGAATGCTGCCCTCATTAAATCTTGATCATTTAAATTGTTAGATGTAGCCACTGACCAGGGTGTTTTTCCAAACATTATTTGTTTGTTATTTTACCGGCTTTGTTTTCACCAGACTTAAATGTTAAAATTTTAACACTGTAATTTCCATTTGAAATCTTGTAATAATATTAAAAAAAACATGTATGTCCAATAAAATTGTACATGAATATGGTTCACTATTGGAAAATAGCATGAATAAATATACTCTTTAAAGCTTCCGTTTTAGTTTACCTGAGCAGCAAGTGCTCATCGGTGAGCTATTGGGGTCACCACTGTCCGTTGTTTGTCGTTTTTCGTCCTTCGTTCGTCAATTGTCGTTATCAATTCTCCTCCGACTGGAAACCACTTAAATTTAAACAAGCTTGGCAAGAATTACTGGGATAGTCCTTAACTAATTTCCTTTTAATTTAAGAAATATATTGACATCTCTGGTTGCGATGGCGACCAACAGCTTAAAAAAACTTTGTCATACATTTTCAAATCATTCGGAAGAGTACTGTTGACTGGATTTAAATGTATAACGTAGCCGAAAACAAAGTGGCAGCAATTTATTTCATTAAGTCCATTGAAAGCCTGTATCGTCTGAATATCGCCTTGGTAAAATACAGCTAAATATGTAACATTCCATAGCTTACAGTATCAGACATTGATACAATTATTGGGGACGCCCTTCTACCAAACAATCATGTAGATGTTCAATCTATTATTAGGCCTTTCTTTCTGATAATAGACTATGAGGCATAATGTATGCATTGATTTGTTTATGCGTTTTACGTTTACTTCATGTGCGTAGCAGAAATGCGTTCGGTACTGAAACAAATACTTTCAGGAACACTTCAAACAGTCTGAACACAATAAGTACATTTTCAAACCACCATTTTATTGTGTCGCCTGAAAAGGCTACATTAAGGGCTTACGTTAGTGGCGTCGACGCCGGCACCGGCGGTGTCCTTCTTAGTTTGTGCAGACCATATCTTGAGATGTTTTTTGTGTGTGCAATCGTTATCAAACTGTACGGAAGTGTTAGTAGGCATAGGAAGGTTACGTTCGGTTTTCTCCAGAATTACTCTTATCCCACTTGAGGTAAGACCCTGCTTTTAGTTCGCATTTTTATTTACTTCATCGTGCATATTAACTTTAGTTTTACACAATGTAGACTGTTCCCGTTTATATTGGCTTACATTTACGTCTCCCAATGATGCCAGGTTTACAAATTATTAAACAGACAGCACTCTTACTAATTTGTAATTCACCAGAGTAATTTCGTCCGTAATGCGTCAAGAATTGGGCTCGCGGACAATACTAAAACTTTCAATTTATGCATTATTCTTTCTTTTTTTTAACGCACACACTTTGCATTGCGGGCACAATGACAATAATGTCAGTTTTTCATATATATTTCTTATAAAGAAGATATGCGAATAATGCGTCTTAAATATTGCTTGAAACCGTAGGTTGGAGTCCAACATTTTCGGCGTTTTCAGTTATGTAGTATTTTTTAAGAAATACTTTTTTTTCTCTAGTTTGGTCATTGTGATAGTTCTTATATTTTACTGTGTTATCTTGTTAGATTTATGTACATGTTTACTCTTACTTCATAGCATGTATCAAATCAGTAATTCGCCTTCACTGAACTACCGTCGCAAACATTGTCTGTTTCGCTTCTGTCACCTTTTTTTAAATCGCCAGTTAAAAAGGACGAGTTCGTTCAACCGTTCATCGGGGTAGAGAAGTAGTGTGCCTCTTGTCTTTGTTGATTGTTTAGAACAGTAATGTTCTTCTACTGACTCTGAAAGCGCCAACTTTCGGTTGGATAAATGGGCCATGTCTTTCTGGAAATCGCTTGCAATATACGCTACCATCACCTTCTCACTTGATGAAAGAGCTTCTGAGATTTGAAGTGCAACACCTGCATCTTTTGTATTCATTCCAGCTTCAAATAGGCGTAAACTTGATACAAATCGATCATTTAAACATACTTAAGTTAATATATTTAAAAAATCATGCATATAATAACTATCTGACATGTTAAATGTTTGATATCGAACCCACAAACCCAACGTACAACAACTGAGATAGGTATTTACACTAAAATTGAATATAGATTTAAAGTTATGTGTTTTGTTTGTATGTTTCTTTTGATTTTAGCTAGATCACATATAAATTCAGATCTTGGCAGATTGAAATGTCAACAGGCATGCAAGGTAAGCCTTCCCATTTGGCATATGTTGATTATAACAATGCTGACAAATCTGCAGGGCATACCATTTTCAACAAATTATGCAAATGTAGCAGTTTAACTATTCAAAGTCTTTAAAATTGAATCGTTACATTTACTTCAGTGATGGAAGAGACTTTGGTATGCAGGACCAGCTAAATTATTATGGATACCCCGGACAAATGTATGCACAGACCAACTTAGGACTAGCGTATCCGCACCAAAACTCGGAACGAACATACCCACAAATCAGCATGGGACAACCGTATCGCTATCCCGGTGTGAGCTATCCCAACGTGAGCTATGGGGGACAGTATCAAGAGGGCAACTGGGGACCAACGCTTCAACAGCAGGTCGGGGAAGAATCGGATCCAGAGGACAGACGACTGGGGGGTTATTAAATAATGTTTGTATTATTCTTATATTTAATCTATGGCTTTGGCGTTTTTAGTTCACAAGAGCACAGTGCCAAAATGTAAATTTTTCGGATAAATCACCGTCCGGTTTATGTTGTTCGTCGTTCTACTTCAACAATCGCTTCAAATCACTTCTCAGCAAATGATTGATGGATTTTGAATCATTCTTGATAGGAATGATAATGTGGTAGTCTTTTACTGCAATCCCCGTCAATTGAATGGTTAAATGGCTAAATGGATAACGATGGTTGCCAATAAGATCCAAATCTTAATTAAGTTTAAATAACTTTAAATTAAAAAAGAAATTGTCAGAAACCACTAGCTTGCTTACAAAATAATTCTCAGGAATGTTCCTTCGGTGACCCTTTACCATGTTTTAAATAATTTTGATTCCTTAAAAAGCATTACCTACTATTTTCTTCATATGTCTATATATGCTACTTCGTTGATCTCGTCGGAAATTATAGGACTAATTTCAAACAATGTTCACATAAACGTTCATTGGCGGACTATTTACCGAATTTCATCAAATACCTTTCAATTTGAAATATATATACAGCCACCACGAGGCGTTGCAGTTTGTTGGGTTTGGCCTATAATGACTACTTTGAAAACTGGAATTCTTGGATCAATTTCTAATACGTTAAACACAACCAGTCTTTTGAGGACCCTCTACGAATTGCCCTCGGAACATCTCTTAAACACATTGCCGCCCATTCGCTTGTAGGGTGTTTACTGACTCCGGAAAAGATGGGTAATGTGTGTAAAATAATTCCTTGCTTGTTAAAAAATCAGGAAAATAGGAAACATTAGAAGAAATCAGGGGAAAATAATGGAATTTAAAGGCGAGAAAGTAAAATATAGAACCTTAGGCATATACTTGTGGAACAGACAATAACAGTGTTACAAATAACACGGAGAATGGCAGTCATACATGTATATGTATATGCTATGCAAACACTCAAAATCCTAATTTTTTAAAATTGTAATGGTTATATGATAATAAATGTCACATTTCGATCAGGCAAAAATTAACTTATGTAGGGAATTTCACTTTGGGATTAAAGTGCCAAAACAGTTATGTCTATTTCTGGCAAAATTACCCTCAAATAAATGTTTTCGTTGTTTTTGTTTGTGAATAATACAACATATGCCTGAAAGCAAGTAAACTTAATAAATTTAGCACCATGTCAATAGCCGCGGGAGGTCCTGGCGAAGGTTTGATTGCGGATGCTGTTACTTTTGCTCCTGACGTGGAGAACTTCACCGAGATGGTGGGGTCAACGCTAAATAAGAAACTTTTACCGGTGTACTGTATTGCCTTATTTTCTAATATAAAGAAACGCAAACATAAACGTACTTACGACTAAAGCATGTATATTATGTATAGTATGTATACTGTTAGATGGCAAAGGGACGGGCATAGACACGTGCACTACCGTTGAAAGAAGGCTGTACCAGACAAGAACTCGACTTGAACCATTGGTGTCAGTACCGGGCGCGATACTTCAGCTCGAATTCTGAGGTCATAATGGCTGTGTTAACATCACACAAATAAATAAACAATATTATTTAGCGCAGGTGACTCTGAGTGAACTGTAGAGTGTTATCCCGTTATGATTAGTACTATGAAACATTTTGTTATTTGTTTTCCTTTTTGTTGTAAATTTATGTATTTAAACGTTTTTTATTAGTATCAAATTTTCTGTAACTTATGTTTTTGATGATATTAACGGATGATTATATTCGATTTTTGGTATCATTAATTATATACCTATAGATAATCTGACTCAAATACTTTCTTTTTTTCGGTATAAAATACAATAGGCCAATTAGAATTAACATATTTCACTCTGTGAAATAGAAATCCATATTCAACGGCTGGAAAACTCGGACGATTTTCAAGTGTGTTGAGAATCGAATATTTCAGAAACGTTCTGAGCGACATTGGGAAACACCCCGTTATATTTATAGACAAGGCGACTCAGTTGCAACATGTTGATTTCAGTTTAATTACGTAATTTTTGTACATGACATGTATTTATGCTCGTTCTTTAACACATCTTTTTGGTTATTATGTTGTTTGTTTCATAGCAAATTTTTTGATTGTGTTTTCATCGTTAGGAGGTATATAACAAATGGAATACTACATGACCGTGGTGTTCCGGTGGGTTGTATCGCTCTCGTTGATTGTGGAAAGTATATTGCACTCGCCCTGCAGGCTCGTGAAATACAGAGTTGCACATCAATTTGAGCGATACAAGCCACCGGAATACCCGAGTCATGAGATAGTCCATATTTTAATAATTATTGATTATAAAACCCCTATACGATCAGGGAAATATATTGAACATAATTATATATTGCTATGACCTAGACTATTGTTCATAATTACTCTATTTAATTTATTACAATGTACGTTGAGTACGAATGTAAATCATTGTTTATTACATCATTATTAATTGCCATGTAAGTAGTAATCAATATATTAATATAATGATATTTTCTAAGCTTATTATTAATGAATTCATTATATTATAATGATTACCTTCATTATAAATTACAATAATCTCTCATATATTTTGCGGTATTTTATTTTGTCCGCCATCTTGAATGCTTACTACAATATGACGTCATTCATTGAGAAGTGCGTATGACGTCATCTTACTACGAGTATAAATAGGGCCGAACTGTCGTTTGGCTTCAGTTGCATTTTGGTCGCTCACTGAGAAGGTTCTAAACGGACAATGGATAATCAGGTAGTTAACTGTTGAAAGTTTGACCCTGGAAACTGTTTGAAAGTTATAGAATGATAATCGACATGAACATTTATTAGATAAACATTGTTGTAATATGAATCGTGTGGAATTCTTCAGTTTGCGTTTAGGGTTTCGTGGTGTTGGCACCGTCTGACGGCCACCAGACGGACCGGCATTACAATAGACCGAAAAGAAAAAGAAACGCATATATTGTAAGTACATTGAAATTGACTAAAGTGAAAAGCTAAATTTACCCACGTACATTTGTTATGTGTCAAACAATATTCTCGCGATAACTTAAGCACACATTTAACTAAATGAAAACACCTGTGCCTGACTTTAAAACGAATACTTGACATGACGCTGGTTTAAGTCAGAAACGGATATGTCCACCTCTTGCAGCAAGGCCTTCTCTCGCTCTAGATTTCATGGACCGCTTAAGTTTGTTAACAAGGGCTATTGGAATATTGTCCCAGTGTTAAGTGTAAATCTCAAATCATGAAGGGTATCAGGAACGTTAACGCTACGTCAAACTCGACTGTTCACTGCGTCCCACAATTGCACAATTGGCGACAAATCATGGCTGTATGGCGGCCAGTCCATAGCAGGAACGTTGTTTTGCTGCAGAAACGTTGTGCATATTCTCGCTAAGTGTGGTCTAGCGTTGTCCTGCTAAAACGTTTACATATGTTGCCTCGTAATTGGCACAACGTAAGGCTGGAGAATGTCACCGCAGTACTTAACAACGTTGAGATTCCCGTCAATGACTTCAAGTGGTGACTTAATTTTGTAGGCACTAGCTCCCCATACCAATTTTGATCCATCATCATACCGGTCACACTGTACCATTCATGCATGGGCTAAACGCTTACCGTGACGTCTATACACACACGTGTGGCCGTCCGCGCGAAATGACGTGGTCGTTGTACCAAAATGCCTGTTTCTGTCAAACGTGTCAACAGACGGCTTATCGTTGATTAATGAACGCTTGATGAAGTTTTTCTCAACGTAGCCGTGGCATCATTAAAACGCAAATTATTAATGCCACGTTTGTGATAGTGAGAGAATAATTTATAACCAGTTTTGCAGTAACACTGAGTACATTTGTTATATGCCACATGGAAACCAGGTTTCGCACCCAGCGAACAGAGCGTAACATGTATCCATTTTTTGCTTCAATCAATGTGGGATAATGTTGATCTTGCCTCTAAAAGGCTACATTAAAGGTTAGTATTAGTTAGCATTTCATAGTGATTTTACCCTTCAAAATATGCGTTTATTGTTCATGCCATATATTTATGATACAATAGCACAGAACTGACATTACATAGAATGCAGAAAAAATACATGATGAATAACAATTATTTAACTTTAAACATATATCATTAAATTTTGGATACGGGAAGCTGCGAATATGCGCTTTTTTTTTTACATGTTTGGAAGTCATTTCGGGATGCAGAGCGCACCTGACGCACATTTTTCATAGTTTCATAGTAACAGGATATGAATACATTAAATTAATATCGGTAGATCATGAAGCACATACTTGTAAAGACTAATTATTTTAAAAATTGCAATTAGTGTGGATCATTGTATTGTCATTATCCATGTTAATGCCTATTGTAGTAAATTTTGATTAGCTCACCTGAGCACAAAGTGCTCATGGGTGAGATTGTCTGGTTAGTCACTGTCCGGCGTCTGTCGTTGTTCGTAGTCGTACGTTTTGGTCGTCGACCCTTGAATGGTCCCTCAACAAATTATGTATATTAATTTGAATATGTGAAAAACTCTGGTTGCCATGACAACCATAAAAATAGTGTTCATAGACACATTTTTCGGCTGAACCTCTATCACATTCTTTAAAATAATTGTGATTTAGTAAAAACATGGAAAACAAGGGACGGTGCAGTTTTCTTTATATGGCTTTAAAGAAAACTTAAAAAATCTCGTTGTTAAAAACATCTGGCCGGATTTTATAATACTTTTGAATGGGCCTGTTAACCTGTACCAAATTCCTTCAAATTAATTTCATTCGCTAAAACACATGGCAATCCAGTGATGGGGGACTTTTGGTTTATATGGCTATAATTAACATTTAAAACACTGTTGTAATGATAGTGATTTTTTTAAATTATTTCACAGGAAGGTTTCTTGGGTGATTATTTGATAAATTCATTCAAATTGTTTTGTTGCTCAAAACATCATGCCTGTCAGTGGTTCATTGTTACCTCCGATGCCAATTTTTTACTTCAAGCATCTCTGTAAACACTAGTTAAATTATACAAACCAGTATGATTCATTAGACTCAGGTGAGAGACCCAGGGCCATTTCGACCCGCCTGACTGATACTTAACGTGTATTGCGATACAGGTTTCTTGTATCGTTGCTTAATTATATGTATTATATGCACGGCTTTTCAATATGCACCATACAGGAATAATTACAAGTGACAGCATATTTTTCAGAGGTTTTTATAAAGAACACTTTTTTTTACCTCGAGAAGTGATTTAATTTTGTAACGATACCGTACAATGTATCTTCAAGTCAATAATATTATTAAGTTAACGCTTTGTTAGTATTAAAGTTCATTAGATTGTTTGAAGATAAGTAAACTGAAACAATTTATATCAATCGTTTAAATATTATTGAAGCCGATTAATAAATATCAATTAAGTGAATAAAAATTATTGTGGCAGAGTAAACGTTTGTTGTACGAGTACGTCATTTGTCGTGCAAATTACTAAATAGTATAGTCTGTATGGCCAATGGTGTAATCGTTGCATGTCTTAAGTTGATCTGTATGCTGTTGTAAGTTTGCATAAAACGATAAATGCTATGATGAAACATATTTTAATGTAATCAGTCAAACTCCTTACAGTGATCTCCCCCCTTACATGTAGAGGGATAAATTACTGCCGGAACAAATATCACTTGGCCATAGTAACTTTTAAAATTGTAACTACTTTACATTACTAAAAAGCGAAAATTACCGTATTTTTTATGAATTTCAACGGCTAGTAATTTCAGACAGCTGATGGTAAAAGGAAAGAGATAAGTGTATTAGGTTTGAACGGAAACAAATACTGGAAAATACGATATTTTCTTAAAACTGCTTTCTTCTTTCACTTTCTCTTGTTTATATGCACACGTAATAAAATTATAAAGTTTTAAGCAAAAGGTCAACATTCTACTGTTTCAAACACTTACATTTGAATTGAATACATGTAAACATAAGTATAAAATACAATATCATGAGTATTAAATATCTATTATATACTTAAGCATCTTAAGTATACTAAAGTTTCTAAAGTCGCCAACTAATTGTAATTCAATAAACACAAATACAAAATCTAATATAGATTTAAAACAACTCTAGGTAAATATGTTAATCTCTGCATTAGTCCCAATATTTTTTTATTGTAATATTTTTCATAGTTTAAATATCCATATAGTTATAACAGTAAATTGTTGTTTTATTTGCTGACTTATTTAATGACAAATCAAACGTTTCGTTAGACAAGTATTTTATATTCTTAGAAAAGTGTTCTTCAAGAATACGTTGTGAAACTGCCTGAACTAAACTCTAAGAAAATAATTATATTAGCCAAAATTTAGAAACAACTTTGAAAATGTTGAATACAGATTTGAGTTTTTAAGATATGTTTACAATAATTTAAGAAAACGCTAAAAATTTCTCACATTTTCATAGTAGAAGCAGAAAAACATGTTGGTTTATCAGAAAACAAAAAGTACACATTGTATTTCTAATGAACGATATACACCCATATTAATCAAATTTACCATTGTATAGTGTATTGTATGTGCCACTGTAGGTTTGGATAATTAACATAGTATTTAATGAAAGTTAAGTCTATATGCTAGAAATCAACAAACACGGTGATGTTTCTTCGGCCAGTACCCGGTACACTAAATTTTGATAAAATGCAATACTCCGTACACGAGCATGCAATACTCCGTACACGAGTTGGCATAGTTTAAGACTAAGAACGTACCTAGTAAGCAATGCAAGTAGTTGAAAATTGCAGGAAAGGTTTTTTTATAGTATTCTTAACCAACCGCTCAATTCACATTTTTCGAAACAGGTTGAAAATCTTCAATAATTGAATAAACAAACGAGGAGCTTCATTTTGTCAGCGAACATTTTACGTTTAGTTACTGATTATTCACTTTTTATCTATTATATGGGTCAAAGTAAGTATATCAGTTAGAGCTGCAACGATTCGTTTAGATGAATCTATCAATCGATTGTGAATCTCTCGATTCGATTGTCGATTCTAAACCAGCCAATTTCGATTCGATTCTCTTTTCAAATATTTATAGATGATTTGTCATCAAACTATTTATTATGGTCCCAATAATGAGAACATGCATTGCACAATGATGAGCATTAATGTAGCAAAAACAGATTTGATGTGGTAACTAACAATGAGCATGTAATGCAGCGCTTCTCGGTTTTTGATATAGTTGTGCAACTGTTCGGATGTTCATGCTTCGGTCTATTCTATAATCGACTCATTCCTGAATGTTCCAATTGCATGTTTGCAATGTGAGCTTATTAGCTAATTTGGAACTAGAGATAATAAATACATGAATAGGAACTAATGCTTTTATCATTAAGTTTATACAATTTAGTGTGTGATGGCCTAGTCAGATTACAATTGTTTGGTATTAACATCTGTCAATGTTTCAGGTAAACGAGTATTTCACAGCACAATATCAAGTATTCGTAGGTCTCTTTAAGTTTTTGAACATGTCATAGGGTGTAAGCTAAGATGTCCTTTTACTATATAGATATATATATAGTAAAACACCTTTTCCATTAGTCAAATTAGCACTCCAATGTAGTAGTTGAAATATTAGTTAACTAATAGTGGTTGTTAACCCATTGTTGTGCACGAGTACTAATATTTATTCACCGCACTACTTTCGCTACTTTCCCGCACTACGTCAGACACACACAGACAACGGACACAAACAGATCGCCACATTGATCGGCACATTTGAAACCATTTTTGTAGGGTTTAATAATAAACCTACAGGTAAATATTATTAATAAAAGTTTATTTAATTGTTTATATATATCTCGGATCTATTGCTTTAGTTTATAATGTGTATTTGTATTTTGTATTTTATCATTGTATGATGTTAGAATTTCCCGCTCATCATACCGCCATTTTGATTATGCATTGTAATTGTCATTTGTATACTTGTTTGCATGCTAATTATTATTATTATTATTATTATAAGCATCGTTATTCATTCACAGGATCTGACCAATACATATTAAAGACTAGATCCACGACTTTGTTTGTTCATTCGAACCCGAGCCGCCTCGAAGGGCGTAGCTAGACCGGAGACAAACAGTAATGAAATATATTAATCTGTATACAGTCTTTCCATATTAAACATTGACAAACACTATTTTACTGGTATCAAACATGTTTACATGTCTTTGCAGCGTAAGTTGTGCAGAAAATGGAGTAAGGTTTGGTGGAATGCGGCGTCTATTTTGCTGACGCGGTTGTTAGCAATTGTGAACACTTTGACTGCAAACTGTGTGAGAATTGTTTTAGAAATCACTCCAGAGCAAACATGTTTAGTAGTCACTTTATTGTTACCGTCGAAGAATCGTATATTTCTAGTATAAACTCCGATATATATACTGATATATCACAAGGAGTAAAAGGGGGGTGGGGCGGTTAATGCTGATATCCACAAGCAAAAATGTAACATACACATGGATGAAAATCAGTCGTTTTATTGCGAGACATACGGTGTCTGTATTTGTGGGCGCTGTGTGTTCTCTGATCACGCAATTTGCGTGGACTAGTTGATGTGAGTAATATCTCGCACGACTCAGACCACTTGAACCAGTGTGTTATGGCATTGCAAGAGTTGGAACGGATATAGATCATATTTTAACCAAAATAGAAGCAAACCGGCAGTTAAACGATACATGTAGATCAAGGTTTGTAAAGGAGATGAATGTATTGCATGCAGCTTTAGTACGTAAACTAATCCTGTTAATAACAGAAACGGAAAAAGAAGGTGTCCGTGTTTGCAAAAACAAAACGCAGTGAAATGGAAGAACTTTTTCTGAAATGTCAGATAAACAAGCGAGCTATTCATACGCAATCTGAACTTTTAGATCAGTTAGTACTTATCATTAAAGCTATATTCGGAAATGTGGTTTTGTTCGGAATTCGAAGTTAGATGAAGTATTGTTTACAGAAGTATACGTCTTGGAAAAATTACACTTGTTTGCGATGGGAGCGAAAACGTATCAGAAAAATACGATCAGGTTCGCACAATTGCGCAAGCTATTTCAATTGTATCTTAACATATTGGTATTAGATGTAAAACCTATTTTTATTTTGGACGAAAAACATGTTATATATATGAATAACAAATAATCTAATGTATTACTAGAATACAACGAAAAATGAATTTGATAATATATCCGAACTAAGTTAAAATTAGTCTTTCTGATGCACACGTGGAAATATTCATATTACTGAATGCTTCATATGCTAGGTTACTCTACGTTTTATGGATGTAATCCATTTATTATACTTTCGGGCGGTATCTTATGCAGACATGTCATCTATTGAAAATTATGGTTTTTCCACTTGTCTGTTATGCGCATGTAGTAAATGTCTAAATGTTTTTATGAGTAATATTCGTATAATATAAACTATGTTAAATACATTTAGAAGACGTTCATTTATGCTGAAAAGATATGGCAAAACCAGATGAAATAGGTAAATGCAAATGATACTTCCCATGTTTTATACTCTGATTACACACACTAGTTTTGAGGCAAGTAATGGTAACTTGTATGACCATAAGTACGTAACAAAATATTCTAACGTCAGCAAATTAACCTTGGGATTCAAGAGACAAAACGGACGTAATAGACTCGATACTGTAAACTCGTGTTATTGTGTATGTCGTTCAGGAACCGCAGGTTAGGGAACACTGTTCTTTTTAACGTTGACCCTCAACCTCAGCTAAAGATCGCCACCTTAGTTCAAGAACTCTACTGTACTTCAGGTACATGTATTTACTTATTTCTCAAAGGCGAGGTGCTTGCCTTTAAATTCTTAAATTTTTCGTTCGTACCTCTCCGAAACATTTACTAATAGTTAATAAGTAGATTTCACGATATATTGGAAGAAAACACTACCGTCGGAACGATATCATGCCGGTACCTTTACCATAGTAATTTATTTGTTATTTACTAAACAATATTATACTGCCTCACGCTAAGATAATGTTCCGATTTCAGAAAGTGATCTGTTTAAACAAGAGACCTTTGAAAATCACCGTGTTTTCTGGAGAAAAGGAAGTTAAAAAGAGGTTTTCCAGGAATGGAAGGTCAGTGCTTCTGAATTATCAATGTATTTACATCGGATAAAGTAAACCAAAACGAACGTTCTAGTTTTATACAAAAATGAGTATTATTGCTTCTGTTGCATGTAATGAAATTGACTTTTTAGGATGGTCGTGATTATGATCGGAGGAAATGTTTAGGTTACCTTGCATATACGCGGAAGTGTTAACAACACTATTCCCAAGTCTTGCGTAAACTGTCTTGCGTAAACTAACACAGTACAAATGCAGACTATTTTCGTACACTTTTGGTAATATTTGGTTACACACTTTAACCACAATTTCTGAATGATTGCTTTAATTAAAATTACGTTATATGTGAACTAAGCGAGCATTCAATATATTCAGATCAATTCAGATTTATTTTCACGAGATCATACAAGTGTATGAGTTGAACAATGTAAAGGCATTTTCAAATAATCGCTGTCTTTTCTTCAGTTATAAAAGAGTCTACGAGATGCCACCTCATTTTGATAGTCACGAAAACTTGGGCCAAACCGTTCCACGTGTCGATTTAAACCAAACGGCTCCACATGTTGGGTGTGCACAAACAGCTCCACATGATGATTGTGTAGAGACGGCTCCGCAGGATGATGGTGCAAAGACGGCTCCACATGATTGGTGTGCTTGAATAAAAACTTCAACACAGGAAGACTTGGCACCACCTGATCCACGGAACGAATGGGTAAAAATGGCTTGACAGAACGAATGGGCACAAACGCCTCCACAAAACTATGTTGGAAAAATGGTTCAACGACGACTGGGACAAACACGTTACACAGAACGATCGGGGGCAAACGGTTCCACAGCACAATTGACCAAGGGTACCACAGCACGATCGGATACATACGGATCTACAGGGTTCGAAACGGTGAAAAGGGGTTCCCCAGGACGACAGGGGACAATTTATGGTGTTATCCTTCCACTTGGTCAAAGTTTTGATAGGGGGAAAGGTTTAGATTTCCTTCCACATACGCGGAAATATTAAGATCACTTCTCCATAGACTTGAGTCATTTATCGTAAATACTTAAATACAGAAGCTGCCTACCTTAGTGATACATTTAGGTAATAATAATAGATGGTTAAGCACCTTTACCTTCATTTCAGATTCTAAAAATATCCGCTTGTTGTCACTATTGCACTCACAATTAATTGTATCAGATCAAAACTTAGTCAAACTGTTTCCTTTGTAAACATTCAGGTCCAAAATTGCATTGGTCATATGCTGTTAGTAGGTCAAGTAACACAATACACACATGAAGCATACGTTACCATTATTCAGTTTGTGCCGCGAATAAATCTGTATCAGGTTTGGGTATTTTGGATGCAAAACTAAGACGGTATATTTACTTATGAAGCACTTGTTAACTTATTTACTCACTTCAGTGTTAACTTGGTCAGTCAGTTTGGCTTTTGGAAGTCTAGCAAATGGTTAACTACGGGCCACGTTTGATGCAAACCTAGATATATCGGACAAAAAAGATGATGATTTCGGTCTAAATACAGAGTTGCATTGATCATCAAAACCTGCAGTCAATGTGCCAACAAGTCGTTCCTTATGGAAAATATCACGTGGGATTGTTAATAGAACATGTGCTGTCAAAACAACTGGTACTTATTTTGTGTATGAACAGCTTTTCAGCAGACCGAGTTAACATCTATGTAAATCGAAATATTGGTTGTGCCGTATATTAACCTAATAAACATTATAAAAAAACAGATCAGCTAGACAAGATCAGACTTGATGCCTTAATGAGGTCAGATACGTTACTGTTTTCTTGAAGGCATTATAAGAACTTGATTAAAGAACATAACGAACTTTTTATTTACGTCTCCTTGTTTTATCAGAATAAATTAAAATTTTGTCAGATTGGTTGCTTTTATGATATTACCTAGTGTCATTATGCATCATATTATTGTTCACGATCAAGTTAAATATTTTAATATGCAAAATCTAAGACAGCATGCACATGTTTCAATTCTGTTTTGGTCCTTTATTACTAGTAAATGTTTAAACTCTGCCAATTGCAAAGTCCATTTCGGTTTGTTTAGGTGTCCCTCTGTCTTCATCCGAGGAACGCTCTGCGTGGTAGTGACGTCATGCTATGTGTAACGTGCGGGAGTTTGAAGTTATAGGCCTTCTGGTCGTTCTTTATGAATGCGACCGCCAAAATGTGATCAACAGTATGCTTCAGTATGATAATTTATTAACACGAATAAAATTGGACTTAATGCGATTCATTATCTTATTTAACGCGTGTAATTGGTTTTAGAAACTTACAGAGCTAAATAAATATATTAACCTGTTGAGTACTTTTGTTTCTATATTTTATTTAAATGTTAGCTTTTCACCAGATATATTAATACCAGTCCTCAGCCGCTAGTGGATTGTTTAATATTATTTTATACCACGCTACCCTTGAAAGTTTCTTTGGGGGGTGCGGCACTATAAAAAATGGGGACTTGGCAAACATCATGACACTGGATAAGATGGTAAGTTAGTTTATACAAATCTGTTTGGCCATATGATAAAGTCATACAGCGAAATACAAATCTAAAATTCGTAAAGACGTATTTTCCGAATACCTAAATACATGTGCGTGGGAAACATTACATTTTCTTGTTCGTAAATCTCACTCAAAACTTATTTTCTTTGAGTAAGTTCATACTGTACCCGTGTACTAAGGCCAAATGATTAATGCCACATCAGGGCAGACTTGCTTTGATAGACACGTCATCAGCTGTAATGCCGGACGGACCGGGATTGGAGGGAGATGTTACAGAATAAGTAATATGCGTACGAGACATTTCGTGACAAACAATACGTTATAATGCCAAGTTAAAACCAAATGTCTCGTTTCATATTAAGGTGAATGCATGTCATAATATATAAATCTATTACATTGTACTTGTTGCTCTAAATGACCCTGCTTGCTCATGTATTAACAGCCTTAATATCCGAATCATGCACATTTTTGATTTAGACATAACCAACAATAACTCGGTCACGACATTTACGAATTGTATGGGTATTCCAATAACGCGAAACGAAGTAAAAACAAAATACCAGCGATTACATATATATTTATGAACAAGTAATTTTCTTATATTTTATATGTTGAAAATTACGTTTGTTAATCGCATTAGTTATGAAACCCATTTATGTTACGGGTCAGGAGTTTTATAAGTAAAATAACCCTGGATGTGTGGGTTGTATAAAAGCATGAGCAATGGTGAATGCTTTCCGTTGACTGTCCGGCTGATTAAGCAAACTTTTCAGTGATTGTATGACATATGCTTACCGATTGAAAGCATCGCACATTGTTTTAACGAGGACAGTTACGATATTGAAGAAACCTTTTATACGGTCCATACTGTGTTGCATGTTGCCAAGTCTGACGTACATCTTGCTTTACTGCATCAAATGTAAAAATGGTAATTGTTTTGTGACAAAAATAGTATATGTGAATATGTGACTGAACGTAAGCTTAAAATAAAAACTGACTGCTGGAAAACCATTTAAGCTTGCGACAGTTTTCATTCCTTTTTGTCTAAGTTAGCACAGAGGCAAATTTGTTAGTATCACCTACCTATTAAAATCTATTTAGTTGTTTATATTGCGACAGGACTGTTTCATATTTCATACGTATTTATACCATATTTAAGAGGGTTTTCTTTGTTTTGCGGTATTCAATAAATGTGTTATCAGTGGTGGACGGATCCAAGCCGTGCAATAAGAAGCGTGCGCATAATTAAGTTAAAACTAAATTTCAATGTACCGCACGCTCAATATGGTATAAAACATGTTCTATGTATTAAGGATTTTGTCACTTCTGATTTGTGATTTTGTTAATTTTGATAATTGGACAAAAATAGACCATATTTGGGCATTGGGATTTGGTCCTTTTACTGGACCCTGTTAAATAAGGAAAACACAATCACTGTATAAATATTAATGTATTGTATTGCCTTAGTGGTAACAGGGTCAATTGCATGTCAAAGCATGACTCATATAGTATGATTTACTTTTATTGTTTGTTTACATGGACTGTTTTTTTCAGTATTATATTTTACAATTCAGGGAGAAGAAATATGTGTTCTGCTCTTTTGCAAGCACAGTACTTATTTCTGATTTTATAACAAATGAAAAATGATGGACTAATGAGAATGTAATACCAATAGGGGCGGTATGTAACTTACATTGTTGTCGAAAGAGAAATAAAACTAGTTAAATTATTAAATGATGAAATGAAACTGTAGATGCGTTTAATAGTGTTTATCTGTAGGCTGATTTGTATATGAACGAGTGTGTATGCGAAAATAATAACAGCACAGCTGTTACAATGTATGCATTTTACTTAAAATACATTTGAGGCATGTCGTGGGAAACTCGGGCTTAATGAACGTGCGCAAAGTGTTGTCGCGGATAAGCCTGTGCAGTCCACTCAGAGAAGTGTATACATATTACAAATATTACATGTAGTGATAACACATAAATGTATTCAAATTAAAATAGTTAAATTTAATATGAGCACATTATAAGCAAATATGTTGAGGAATATTATATTAATTTTCTTTTATCAGTCTTGAGCGTTGATGACACTGTCTCTGATTTTAAAAAGTCTGCATAATATAATGTCCTTTTTCGACAGATTGTCTTTATATATATTGTTAAACATTATTCTACAACGAATAATCGTTTAAATTTGTTGTGACAAGAGACCTTGTTGCAAATGTGCACGCTAACAATATCTGAGTTTACTATGTGAGAGTTGTTTGTATAGTACTTTGCAAATGCATTTACCGTCCTAAATACAGGGATATGGTCACCAATTATACCAATTATATCAATTATATAAGCAACCATATTGCTGAAGGTGATGTCGGATATAAAATACAGCAAATTCATACCATTGTTTGTAATGTTAAACATATTATATCCGAAATATCTATAAAAAAAAAACACCAGTATCTAACGAAAGAACGACCAAAAAAAGGACCAGTGCATTAGTGTTACCACATTAGTGTTAAGCTTCGCAAATAGTAAAACAGTACTATTTGATACGTTGAATTTACTCACCAGAATGACTCAGTGTTCATGTGTTTGTTACCGTGACCGCCAAACCTTTATAGGTATAATGAGTTAAAGTTGCTACGTCACAGATTGTGATATTGACCAAAATAAAAAAAAATGTTCCAAATCTAGAAAATTAATATATTTAAGAAATAATTTAATTTAAGAGTTATTTATCAGCTAATAAACAGCGATTTGGAGTTCTGATGCCTTTAACTTAAACCACGAGGGCATTAGCTACGCCACTCGTGAAAATATGTTTTATATGACCACTAATGAAATATAATACGATATTAAACTGAAACCAACAAATACTCTCTACATCATTTGTGAAGTAGCAGCTTTAAAGCCGCTGGTCTGCGCATATATATATATAGCCATTGGAATAAATCCTTACAAATTATATAATGCAATAAAAATACACTCTTCATTGTTACAGTTTTTCTGACTACGACTTATTTCTTAATCCGAAACAATACAGTCAATCAACCATATACAATGATTATCAACAAAATCGTTTTATTTACATAATATCAACATGTTCGTAAACCATACCCTTTTTGCCGATTTTAAACTGCTTTTGTATGTAAGTGGCATATTTTAAAGATTGAACACAACTTAACAGCCTATTAAAAGAACGTATCCGATCGTTTTCTGTCTAGACAGAAGTTCACATGTATATGAACATTAACACAAAAATACATTTTCAGAAATTGTTAACTACCTATCATATGTTTTTAATATGTGAAGGTTTCAGATATCATGCTTTAGTACATATAATTCAATTCTCATTATAATACTTCTTGTGCAGTTTTCAAAATACTGTTAATGAGCTTTAGTGGATGCTATGTCTACATCATTCCCATTGTTAATGCAGACTGATAGACAGACATCATGACATAACCAATAATAACTTTCACGAAATTATTATTTGAATCCAAATAAGTCGAACTGAAGTAAACTTAACAATACCGGTGAGGATTGAATGACTATTTTTGGACAATAACTTTAACATTTAGAAATACTTAAGTAATAGGAAGTAATTATATGAATATGCTGTTATGTTTTGATTGTCTGTCATTCATGTGATTGTAATCAGATTGTGATCAGATTTTCATTGTGGAACGACGTATGTGTGTGTAAATCGAAATGGTGAATAAAAAGGTATCTATATATACGGAGTTTACAACTTGGTTTATATTTCTATGTTAATTGTGAATTAACAATTATGCTTTAGGCTCGAAGATAGAGACAGCCGCTGGCCACAATGCAGATTAAATAGCGGATCATATCTAAAACAAGTATTATGTTTGATTGATGATTAAGTTTATTATGTTTGTATATTGATACCACTAGATAACACACTTTAGTTTCTCTTTCGATTGCAGCATATTCGGAACGGTGGAGGCTTCATCTGGAAACGTATAAACATAAATATGGATCAAGATTTAACTGAATGTGGGTTGTGTTTTTCAGACTCTGTGAGTGGTTTCTGCAAAAAATGCGAGTGTAGATTGTGCGAGAAATGTCTTCAGAAACACGCTCAGGTAAAGATGTTTAAAGATCACATTACATTCCCGATATATTACGCGAAAGACGAAGTGACTTCAGTGGATGAAAGAACATATAAGCTAAGTATAGCTGATGTTAGAAAAGAGGTTGTTAAATTCAAAGAACATAACACCTGCGACGCAATAATCTTCTGTGGGAAACATAACGTCGCAATATGTGATTTATGCATGCAGACGAAACTCAAGTCCTGTCAATCTTCTATCATTAATCCCGGTAGCGTTGATGTAAAGGGAGAGCGTTTGAACGAATGCCTTGAATTTTTACTGAGTCAAGAAGACGAAATACAAAGCATAACATCCGAAATAAATTGTGGAGGACATGCAATAATTTCGTAACGAGTTGAATCAACGACTAGACCCAATGCAGGAACATATAGAAAATAGCTGTACGGAGAAATACAAAGAAAATCACAAACGTTTAAGCAACCTGTCACAGGAATGCCAAGAAACTCTTCGAAAAGTCCAGGCAAGAAAAGAACGAGCACAAGCGTTATTTGAGTAGAATAATAAAATACACATTTATGTCTCATTGGCAGAACTAGAAAATGACATACATTTAGACAGTTTCAATGTAGCCGCTTGTCGTTCCGAAGTGGCAAGCAGTATTTTTGCGTTCAAATTTGGAAAATGTAGGCAGGTTAAGAGCATTTTGAACGGGAAGCTTTTGTCACTTGGGACACTTGATGAAGTGTGGAATGGAAGTGAAGCAGTACACGAGGAGGAGGACGATGAGGACGAGAAGGAAGAGGTGAAGTAGGAGGAGGAGACAGATGATACAACGTTAGGCGTACAGAGGCTAGAGAACCTTTATTCACATAAAGTATGATAATAAATATATGGCTTATGGCTCGGTTGTGTTAGTCTTATTTATACTCATAACTTAAAATTACAAAATGTCACGCAATCAACATACATTTATTTCTGTAATAAATACGTTTTGATATCTAAAATGAGCTATGTAGAGCTATAATTCAACAATGAAACCGTCTTTAACTGACACGTTCTGTTCTCTATATACATTTATATAAAGCTCATTAAAAAACTAAATTGTTGATTCTGATCTTTACACTTTTTGCTAAGTTCTTTATATCATTTGCGTTTTTCGATGCAGTATTTTTGTCGACGAAGCATGTACACATACTTTATTCATTTTAAGTTGCTAATTTTCCAATCATATTTATGAAAACAAAATTTCAGAAGCGAAACGAACGTGCTATCAAACATACGCCTCATCATCGGCGTGTACTAGAACGCGGGGTTGCAAGAATCCAACCATTGCCTCGTTTCCAACTCAGGCGAACTGTGAGCGAAGATGTATCTTTGTGTACATTGCCTAGGTCTCACAAACCGTCTTTGCCTGGAAATAGCGCTGGTGGCTGGCGTGAAAGAGAACATGCGATGCGGTGGGTATATAAGACATTGGCATTGGACATTGGTTACTGTTAAGTCGTTCAAAGCTGACAAATGTGTCATTTGTGCTTATTTGATGATACTGCTGTTAATGATTTTTTTTAATGTAACGAATAATCGAAAATACTGACAATTGTTGTCCTTAACTACACAAATTGCAATACTATCCTATTAAAATTTACCGTAACGCAGTTTAAACTCCGTTGTTTCTTAGGGTTCCAATAAACATGTAGCTTTGTCTTATATACAACTTTCAAATATGTCTCTTATTAAAACTGCATTATCTACGAAAGAGTTTTTGGGATTATCAAGTTTTCACTTTAAGTCTGGGGTGTGATTGTTTTCTGGTTTGATTGTTTGAATCGTAGTCGAATGCATGCGCGTAACATTATTATTGCAGCGATAAAATATTTGCCAGCGATGTACGTTTATCCGACGAACATCGCTATATTGACAAAAGAACAGCGAATCCGGATGATATGTTTCCCAGACCTGGATTCTCTAAACTGCCCTGCGATAGGGCTCCACTAACAAGGCAATCTTCTATGCACCGACACTTAGGTAAAAAAGATATATGCTAAGTTTTCATTTTATGTCCTATTTAAAGATATGTTACATTTCTTTTTTGTGACATGTATCTAAAAACATAAACTGCATTTTGTATTTTTGCAGATTGCGTTTTATAATTACTCTGTTGCATTTAGCAATATGTTTATGCTGTGACTTTCACAAATTAAGGACATTAAAAAACCAATCTTCGTTTTACAAGTTTTCATTTGTGCATATGAATTATAGAAATAAAGCAGGGTGTTTGCATAAATATATTTTATTTTATTGTTGTTGTACATTTATTTCGTAATTGATTCAAAGGGAATTTAAATACAAAGAAGAACTGACGTGCTAAAACAGATAATGATGGTGTTGCGAACCTTGATGACGGCAAGAGGCTGACGAATAAGCGGAACCGAAGAGATAATACACCTCCTAGAATAGGCTTAAAGGGCCCAGTGTATTCAGTGGACGACATAGAAAACTGGCGCACTGGAAAATAAGACAAATACATAGTGCTCATGATTTCTTGACAAGATCGTGATATTGTTCCAAGTGTGAAATGTTCTGCTAAGATAAATCATGAATTAAACTAATGAAGATGTCAATGTATGTGAAGAAGTCCGATAATTAAGGCACTCTAAGCACAACTCATATTTTTACGACTAGATGTATACTCGTAGAGATCCCAACCTCTGGAACTTTATACAGTTTCGTATTTCCGAATGTTTGAAATGCAAGTCCGACTTATTTTTAAAAATTGCTGATTACAATGTTTAACGAAGATCAATTTTGAACTTAACCTAGTAATTAAAAAACGAAACGTTTTATATACTCAGTTTAACATGGAATCTACTTTAACAATAAAGTAGGCCAAAAGTACCGCCAAATGATTGACATATTTGTTTTGTTGTTTGGTCGTTCTATCACAACATTTCTAGTCGTTTGAACATCTCATACTTTAAAACAGTCATTAAAAGGGGCATATCGACGGTATTACCCATATATATAAACGCATTTTAAACACGAAAAAGTCCGATTCTGTGTTTGATTATTTTTTTCTAGTAACAATATTTTATTGATGAAGTCTTTAATAAAAATTATATACAAAAGCAAAATATGTGGTATACACGGTTCCAGTAGGATTAGAACTCACGCCAAGAAATAGCACGTACCTCTATGAAAAGTTCACTACGCTAAATCACGTTTATCAATGTTGGCTAGCTCAGGTTGTAGAGCGCTGGATTGTTAATCCGGGGATCGTGAGTGTTAACCCCAGCCCGGCCACATAATTTGTGTGGGTATTGGTCGTGAAATTATTTCTAAGACCATTTTCCCTCTACCTCTAATTCAAGTAGGGCAGTCGTCAGTTACTGGCATAAGTATGTGCACTCAGTACTGGTTAACCGCTTAGATCGGGTAAGCTCGCCCAGGAATTTAAGTGTAAGTAGGTTAACTGTCCGTCGTGATATGACTGAAATACTGTTAAAAACGGCAAAAAATCCAAACAAACAATCAATGTTGCGCATGCGCATACCGGTACTTCATGTACATTTCTTGTATATTGGTTTTACTACTACTTATTTTCCCGCGTCCAAGTAATTGGCGTCGATGAACACTGTTAATATTAATATTTCAGTTATACACTCTTGTCAACGATTTAAAGAAACAGAAACAATTTTATTGTACTTTAAAATGTTTCTATATACAACTTCTGTACTTGAATTTTATTTTTGCAAATGTTATTGTCGACCTCCCGTCGATACGCCCCTTTGAAACAAAGTTATCTTAACAGTGTAAGTCGTTGTCTATAAGATTGTTTACATGTTCACAGCTACTTCCCCTTGTACTTATTATGCCGTACTTGCACTTTCGATTTCAATTCTATATTTACCTTAATTGTTTTTAATTCGCGTACCTTGACTGGCTTAAGGTATGTCGCATTTGATTCATTTGATAAATACTCTTTCCTTTTTCTCAGGAACGTATATATTTTTTTACGCATATTTTATATTGTTTTCTTATCCCTATTAAGAATTTGTTAATGATGATTAGAAATAATATAAGCGTTTCTGTTGTTTTTTGAAAAAAATTATTTTAACTTTTAAACTTATTCACAACTCACATCTTTAGACATACAGTCCTTGCTTGTAGTTGATGGTAAATAAAAAAAATCGATAACTACTTTAAATGCACGTAACGACAAAATAACTTGAATTTGATTTGCAAGTGAACTATTTTTATGTAAAGTATCTTCTAAAGTGTTAAACTGTGTACATTAGATCGTTTCTTAGATTTTTTTATTTTGAGCATTTTGAGTGAAAATGTCGTTGTTTTTATAGATGGTCAACAAACGAGCGAGTGCATAAGTTTTTGTCTCAATATACATGTTGAAAACGCACAGAAAGATGATGTGTATACTTAATTACGAGGTGTAAATTTTAGAAAATATTCGCCGTTTTCCGAAAATGCTGATGGTTGCTCTGCATAAACATACATATATACATGCTATTTATACAGGTGTACATGTATCAAATTAGTCCGTTTTGTCAAAATAATTATAGGAAATGTATTTTACTGTCGAGGACAATTGTGTCCTCAATCTGGATTTTATGCAATATGTAACACAACCAATTTGGGTATCACACGGCAAAATAAGAGTCAATGCATACAGTACGTTTAAATATTATACAGTTATTGAATACGGAGCCAGTGAATATGATCAGATCTTCACTGGAAGAAAGTCATATTAACCGAGGCGCAGCAAATTTCAGAAAACGCGATTTTCAGGTCATTGAATATGAGCTTAATTCTATTTAAGGCCTTGTGAACACCAGTTTAAGCCAGTGAATATTTCATTTATTTTTGCTCGTCGATAGCTGTGTGGACCAATAGGAGAGTGTCACATCACTGCTAGGTTATTTTCCTTTCCTGGCCTGTACGGGCTACTGCATACAGCAGGAAGTCTGTGCACTTTAAATAAAGGATATACTTCGGGCATAGGGTACGAACGCGATGCATTTTAAAGAGACTATATCATCGAAAAGGGCCTCAAGGGGGCAATGTCATAAAAAATTATGAAGTTAAGATATAATACTGACAATAATGGTTGAAACAGGGTATATATATGACAAAAGAATGCACGCATTCTGAGATAAAAATCCATTTGTAATATGGGTCTTGTTTGTCCCATTTTATGTTAACATTGACGTCATAAGTGTGAGTATTATAATCATAGTTTACACTCTACTTCTTACCAAGCATGATAGTGCAGTTGGTTACAGGGCTGTCTACTGTCATTTCTTCGTATGAATCCGAAGTCGTGAGTTCGATCCCTGCTTGGGTTTTTAATTTTTCAGACTTGCTTATTTGTTTTTATCAAATATCTGATTGTGTATTATAGTATGTTTTATTTATTTCATGCGCTTGTCTTTATAAAGCGCATTTCTATCATATAATATCATTTATAGTGTTATAGAATTACATAGTCCCTTTAATACAACCGATACGAGGTCTATCCGACTTAGAACACTGATAATAAATTGTTTAGTTTACTGCATAGAAAACATGACAAAAGACCTATATAATAGCAAGAGACGTCAAACAGTTTGCAGTGCAAAATTCTCTACATGGTCATTTTGAAAAGCAATGTGCCAATAGTTCGGACAGTATTCCTATTTCAGAAACAATGGACAAACACGCTAGTTGCTGTTAAACACTTCGAATTTCCTCCGTAATTTAATATAGTTATTGCATCAGCAACGACATCAACTACTACTGCTACTACTAGTAGTTATTTATACAACACTTTACTGTGGTAAATGGGAATTATCCATCACTTTCTTGTCTCTGATTGGTTGGCCGACGGCAGCTGTGGTCTGAGAATTTCTGTATATTTCTGAGTATTATCTTCTGGCTTATAAGTGATCTACAGATTCTTTTGAAATGTTACCTAATTTGTGAAATTAACGATCGAAATGTTCAGTGGTATGAAAGGATAAAATGAAGCGTCCAAATTCGCATTTGAAATACTTATTCTTCTTTATATAAAATAATTGAATTAAATGATGTAACATTTTATATTGCTATTGCATATTATAATAGATTAAACAACGTTTTCTTAATCGAAAAAAAAGCCAACCATGTAAACTGTTTATGAGTCTGGTTACATATCTGAAAAGTGTTAACTATGCTGGTCCGTCTGAATAGAAAAACACGTACATTACGTGTTGTGTTGGATAGCATTTCAGTAAGTCATCGTTGCGTTTGTTAGCAATTCGATATATTCACACGAAATATAACGTTGTTTCGATATCGTTGCAATTGCCGAACTATATTTTGTCAGATAAGAGAGGTTCGTTGAGAAAAAAAGAAACTTCGCCGAAAATTGCATCGAATGGTTATCGACCAAGGAATGTTCCTTTGAAAATTGTATGGAAAAGCAAAAAAAGGTATTGTCTTAGTAAAATTTGATGTACATGTTCTTCGTAATATGTACAAGCATTAGTTTTATCGGACGAACACGTGACTAAAACAAATACGTTACTAAAACTAATGACGGGGTATATAGCTCTGTTAATTAATATATGTATATTTAGTTTAGTTGTATTTCCAACGGATAATTAAAACAGTATTTCTTTTAGTTTTAACACTTCATTGAACCATTATTTTATTGTCAAAACAAGCTTCAACGTTTTAAGATTTATTTTATGTACGTATTGCACATTTAAATTAATTTGTTGTAATTCATGAAATCATGAAAAAACGTACACTTTAATTTTAATACTTAATTAAATTAACCAAATGAATTAAAAAAATGTCTGTTAATCGGAGCGATTCGACATATTTGTTTTAATATCAGCAATTTGAATGGGGTTTTGTTCCATACTTAATTATATATACATGTCATGTCAAAATTATTTTATGAAACAGCTTGACAATTTATACTCAACATCAATAGTCAGACTAAACAGTCAATTAATAAAATCATTGTAATAAAAAGTATTTTACGTACTGCTGCTTGTTTTTATGCATAATAGAGTTGCCCTTGTCCGTCCGTCCATCCGTCGGATTTTTGTGTCGCAAGTAAATAAAAAAAGCATAATTGCAAGAGTGAAGAAACTTTATAAACACATTCATCAGCATGTGAACTGGTGCACCTGTGTATTTTAGCGCAGTTTTTCCGACATCAGCGGAGAAATGGCTCTTTGTTAACAAAAATGAAATTTTTGGATTTCTGTCGCGTGTAACTCAAAAAGTGTAGCTGCAAGAGTGTTGAAACTTTATAAACATATTCATCAGCATGTCAACTGTGCACCTGTGTATTTTGCTGCTTTGTTTCGGACATCAGTGGAGTTATGGCCCCTTTCTTAGCTACTAGAGTGATGAAGCTTTATAAACTTATTCATCAGCATTTGAATTGGTGCACCTAGATATTTTGGTGCATTTTTCCGACATCAGCAGAGTTTTGACCTTTTTTTAGCAACAATTGACATTTTTGGACTTATGTCACGTGTCTCTCGAAAAGTATAACTGCTTAAGTGAACTGGTGCACATTGGTATAGTAATTGCATATGGAATGTGGGGGGCATCCGTGTCTTCTGGACACATGTCTAGTTATCAATGGACTTAATGATCAAGTATTTATTTGGTTTATTTGCTAGATATCATGTTTTTAATATCATTGTTTTTACTTGCTGCAATGATATTAATGAAAGATACATTATATACCAAATGTGATGTTAGTGACATCATAATAATTAAATAAGCTGTTATAACTTGACCAGTTCAATATTTCAGAGTGAAGTGGACTGAAAATGGATTCAAATGTAAAGTAATATGGCGTCTATTGTACTATTTGAGATTTGCGAGAATTGCGAATGTGAATTGTGCGAGACTTGCTTAAAGATTTACACCCGAACAAAATGTTCAGTAATCACATTACTTTTCTCATCGAAGAATCTCATGATTATGGTTTAGCGTCCGACGTAGGTATACTGTCATCAGAAATGAAGAAAGCTGTGATTGAAGCTGATATTCACAAACAAAAGTGTAACGTACACAACGATTAAAATCAGTCATTTTTTTGTGAGAAACACGATGTTTGTATATATATATACCACGTAAATTGCTTGGACTCGGTGGTTGATTTGAATAATATCTGCCACGATCCTCAAAAAATGAATGAAAGTGTCTCTTTATTGAGCGAGTTGGATGATGAAGTGGATGGAATTGTGTCCGAAATAGAAGATAACATCAAGCTGAATAATACATGCAAATCAATTTATGAAGAAGAAATCAGTGAGTTCCATGAAGCGCTCGTTCTTTTGCTCGAACTTTTGAAAACAGAGGAAGAATCCCATGTTTAAACGAAGAGAAACTTGAAACGATACTACTGTCTGATGAGAATAAACAACGTATTCATCATCAAACTGAGCTGTTAGATCAATTAGAAGCAAAGAGCATTATCGGAATTTATATAAAGCACTCAATGGAATGGAAAAGGATTTGGTAAAATTTAAAGATAGAAATGCTAAATGTAGACATGAAAACTACATTAAGAAATATGCGTTTTCTCGCAACTCTAATTTAGACGAAATATTGATCCCAGAAGATATGCGTGTTGGAAACCTTACTATAGTTTGCGACGAAAGTGAATAAGTACCAGAAGAAAATTACCATGCACGCAAAATTATTTAATTTGTTTGGAAAACTATTGGTAGAATATTAAGATTTGCTTAATGAATTGCATTTGTAACAAACAAAAATATTTATGTGCCCATCTAGTTTCCATTATTTATTTGTACATGCCTCATTACTATACATCACTTATTAACAGTCTGTGTAGTTAACCCATATACCGAAAGTTGTAATATTTTCTTGTATCATCCTGCTAATAATAGAAACTGCGTTCTTTTATAAGGATGTCGAACTAAAAATTATCACATGATAGAATTCTGAAGTTATTCATTAAATATGATTAACAATCCAGTCTAAAAAATAACACATTTTATATTCATTTTAAAACCCTAAAACAGCACGATAGAGACGTCATTTTTAGCATATCATACATTATAGCTCATAATCTGGGATAAATTCCAACACAAACGAGTACGTTCAAATGACTGCTACTGCTCTGTGTGCGCAATAAACGCCGTTCTCAATCTGATTTGGATTGAATGTACGAAAAGTGCATATATAATTAGCAGAACAGCACTGAAATGTTCAACATAATTTGGTGCTGACGTGTTCTTGTTCGCCGACTCCCAATGGTATATACAATTTAAGTAAATGCATTAGTCACAAATACTCGGATTGACGACTTTACTATTTCTTGTTTGAAATAATAGTTATACGTTAACTGTGTAAGAGTTGTGATGTTTCATTTTGTCGTACCAAAGTTGATATTATAACTCCTCTGTTCTTCACATGTTTTATCCTGGTATCAATACTTCAGATAATACCATTATATGTAGTAATAATAAAATATATACCGGTTTATTGAATTCATTCAGGAGAAGTTTGATTCTGTAAAGAAAATACGTTTGAAGGAACCTGCTGATGAGACAAACCAAGATAAAGAATACGGTAAACGGAATTTCTTTGCCAATGAATAAAGAGCAATGAAACTCCCTCATAAGAGTTTTGGAAAATAATATTTTTTCCTTTATGTGTATGTCTACTGAATGGACGTTTGAGAAAGACCATTTCGTTATTTACTTTGACATACTGCAACTTTAGTAGACCACTTATGACAATTTATACATACATTTGACTTTAATTCATATCCCTATACACACTTTTGTTTTATGCGACCATCATCTATTTGATCATTCAAAATCACTATAAGATAGAGCAATAAATAGCTATTGCGATTAGTCACTGTCAAATAATTGGATTTCAGAACGTAAGGAGCACGAGAGACTGGAACGAGAAAAACAAAGAGAACGTGACTATCGAGAGAAGGTGGCATGTCTTCAAATGATGACAGAGGAGCTTCGCAAAAGAGAGGAATACCACATCCTAGAAATAGAGTTAAGCGAAGAGAACGAGTGCCAGTATGATGAGAGACTGAAGTGCTTGACAGAAAGGGAAGAGAGGTTGCGTAAGCGAGAGTACATTGTACAGAAACCAGAAAAACTAAGAAAGATTAGGCGTCAATATGACCAGGATCAGAAGAACCTGCCAAAAATGGAACATTAAATTGAAAGCGAGAAAAGAAGATTTCTGTACGCGGAATTACAGTAAAGGAAAAAATGGAAAAGTTGACCAAATATAAAAGGTTTGTCTTATCTTATTTACTTTCATAACAATGCTTATTATAATAATTATTATTATAATTATATTATAATTATTGGATTATATCAGTAAATATTGCACTAAAGCAAAATTCAATTTAATAATATGAACATATAAGCATTCTACGAGCAACATTTTCAACTGCCAGTTGCCATTTTGAATTGGACCGAGTGATTGCCTTAAACAAACTCATTTCGCAAAATAAAATAAAAAGAAAACAGATAGTTTAACGCGCTATGAGTTTCATTATTATCGAGAATACCAAAGAAGTCGATCTGCCATACCTAATGGACATCATGAATTTATATGTCCTTCATTGTTGTTCTAATAAGTACAGACTACTACGCGAGATAGTCCGGGTTAACTAAAATTGGCGAGGGCATAGTGACACGCCAGCATTTCCAGGCGGCAGGAGGCCGCCAGTTTAAAGCAAAGAGCATATTTAGAGGAGAATTGCTCTACCATACAAATCCATATTATTGACTGGATGGAATTAAAATGAATCCTACCACGTTTAAACGTCAATCCACAAAGACATTTGGAAGTTTTTATCGACTGTTATAAGGAATATATTAGTGTATTCATTTATGCGCAGTTCCAAATACTTTCAATGATGTAAATGTTGATTCCCTTTTTTAAATAATTATGATATAACAGTTAATCTTCAGTCCACAACTATTCATGTATACATATATAGATATATCAAATGGCTGAACTTAAAGACCAAAGTATGGTACAATTCGCTAAAATAAACTTACATTAAGCCTGTTATGTCTTGTCATGACATCGTTGTTAATTATACTGACAGAATTATTCGCATCATCGAACAAGCTTGTATGTGTACATTTCCAATATTTAATCAAATTTTGCAGAAGATTTGCTTTATCGCGCAATACCTAGCTATTGCTCAATTAGCTAAATCGATAAGCTAATGTATAATCCATGATTGTTGATAAGTGTAACTCGACAGAACTATTAGCTTTAAAGACATACAAGAAAACAAATGTATACAAACATAAATATCAAATTTGAAAATCATACAAGTAGAACCAAATTGAATGTAATGTTTACTTGCAAGTATAAGCAACAATAATAAAAACACACAATTTTGCACGTGTGATTCCCAATGGGAACATATTTATAGAATGATTAAACCAATTAACGTGGTTTGAGTCACATGATTATAACAAGAAACAAGTTCCAATAATATGAATCAAAATTATTTTTTTGGTTTAATTTGTGATACTTTAAAAACCATTAATTCTTTATTCCTATGCTTAGGTCCTAACCATTAACTTAAATGTGCTTTTAATTCATGTGTTCCGCTTTGACAAGATTCTTACCATTGAGCCCATTGCAGAGGTGTATGTGAAAGCAACGAACGACAACTCTGCTGGGAGATAGGCTTCGATGCGCATTCGTGACTATAATTCTACCTTTGTTTGCATGGGCGTTTAATGATCAATAACCATCGTCACACGTTCGATTCCAAAACGCTTAAACAACCTTTAACATCGTACACCTTTTTATACATGCTTCGATGCATATTTATTTTAATAATCTATTTTATTTTTTGTTTGGGCTGTAACAATGTAATGACTTGAATGAATTTTACACTCTGGCACTATAATTCTGCTTTTTGTCGCCTAGGCGATCAATGATCATCAACCATTGTCACACGTATGATTAAAATATGTTAAAATAACCTTAAACATTATACACCCGTGCAATTTTAGTCAGTGATGCACGTGTTATAAAAATTGTCGATAAGCGATACAAACGATATATATTATTTGCCATTCCAGTCGATGTTTATTCATTCCTTATATTTTCGAAAAGCTTTTTTTTTTCGAGCATATTTCTGCATCATGAGTGTGATGTCGCTTTTTTATATACAATGTAGACTATGTTTCTTCTAGCAATTGGTGAAAACAATATGAAAAGTGTCACTATTTGGCCCCTTTAATGCGCTCACAATAACAGCACGCGTCACTTTAACTCAATAATTGCAAACAAATAGTATTAGCGTAAGTAAATCTAGAAACGTTCGATTACTGTATTGTACTTGGAAATGATGACTCTGATTAATGCAACATATTTCAAAATTTTGATTTTAAAGGAATGCTAAATAAATGGATGTTCTTTCTTTTTGATCTTTTTTTCCATGGTGTTTTTCACTTTTAACTGTGTGTTTAAAGTTTTGAATTGCGTAGTTGAAAATAACTGTATTAGCAAATAACAATGGCACAAGAAACGGACTCGAATGTTTCTCAAAAAGACCTTTGACAGTATCGAGCTAAAATAAATGGCTTTAAACCAATGTCATTATGAACATACATGGGGGTATAAATTTACAATAAATGCGTTGACTAACATTTTAAAACAAAACTACATGAATTGAATAACAAGTATGTCTTAAAAAAAGATAATATGCGTTGAAATTAATATTGAGATTTAATTTAAAAACTACCTAAACAGACGGCCAAGATGATCGGTTACGTGACTTCTCAGACCCCAGTTTTTTTTGGTCCCCACCAATATTAGGAGATTTATTGGATCCCAGATCTTTCGGACACTATAAGAAAACTTCGCGGACCCAAAAGTTAATTTGAGATAAATTTATTAATTTAGAAATTAAATAAAATTATCATTAATATCTATGCCGTGAATAAACCAATCATACAGCTCCATGTTTCTACCAGTGATATATGAATAACCAAAATAATTTGGTTAACATAATTGTTATCTGAATTTGTCTAGCCAATTTAACAAATTAACAATATAAGACAATGATTTCGGGAATGAATTAAACTTATTATGTATCATACGAGTCTATATAGTTATTTATAGTACCGGTAATATACCATTCATGTAAGTTATCTCTATAATAACGATTTGAAGTCAAATAATCATTTATACTGTGTATCCCAATAGAAAGCAATAGTCAGAAAACATTCAGCGATTTTTGAAATGTTAAGACTATATTTCTGATTACGCAAACATACAAATTCATTAGACTATGACGATTTAAAATTATATCAGTACAAATATGATACATCAAGGGTTCTTGTGTATAATTAGTATTGCAAATTGTGTATTCATGCTAAGCGAATAACAATTCGACGTATTCCGAATCTTCTTTCATAACATTTTATCTTTACTGTAGAAAATGTAGCATCTTTTTACAGATTTAGTAAGATCTACTGGAGAAGTTGATAGAAAGATGCAATTATAAATAATCGTTAATAAATCGTTACCACAATTTTAATTCAAATTAACTGTAAGTTTATAAATTTAATTTCCCAATTTATTGAAATTTTAGGTTTATGAATCTCGGAACGCTATTATTGATGCATGTACGAGTATATTAACACAGCTATACAACGGCTGCTTGCAACGCGCGCTATTTTTAGAATGGCACTACTGTTTCTTGAATGTGATGAACTCGCCAGAATCAATGGGCTACATGGAACGGCAACTCTGCGAATGAGATTTATGAATGGGAACATTGCACAATTGCTATTTATAGAGCGTACCGCTTATATAAGTGTAGGCTAAACAAAATAATTAATGGCATACAATGAGAAAATACGTTCATAATTAGCCTCAGTTCTAGAGTATAGGTCGAGTATATATTTATGACTTCATTTTAACCGCTTATGTAAATAATTATGCAAATTTTTAATCTCCAAAAGTATGCAACAGTTATTGGTATACGATAAACCATTGTTTGAAGGTTGCATTCCCTAAAATTAGCAAATTTGCCCATTTCTATTGGCATTCAATTTTCCCGCTGCATAATTATCGCAAGAAATCTAGGTCAAAAGTGATCTTAGACAGCTACGTCGAAAAATATACTGCAAGATCGCCTCTTTTGCGTGAACAGTAACTACCCGTTATTCGTAATTTGCAGTATTGTAGCTTGGGCCGTTCAACTCGCCAATTGCTGTTGCATTTCGCTTAATCACGGTATGTTACTTCTTGTTTATTTTACAAAATAATACCACTTTTGCATGTAATCACCAATTTATTTGACAGACATAATTTATCACATGCTATACCTTGTCTCCCGTGTAATACAACCATTACGAATATTTCTATCTTACACATGTATCATTCTGAACGTGTTCATTTGCTATATATTCTTTGACTGACCAATTTCACGACGTTATTTTGGTGAAATGACGTCGTCAGCATGAAAAGACGTCATGCCAATACACAATTAGGATTTATCAACATGGTTTGGTAAAATTATATGTTTTTTCGTTTAAAAGCATGTGATAAAAAAGATTCTGATAATGTTGAGAAAGCTTGGTCGTTTGAGGGCAAGATCTACGCTGTGTTCAGGGGTAATCAGCATCCAGTGCTGATTACTGGCTAAGTAAACCCTGGCCCCAAAAAAGCTATTCGGAATCAGTGGAAAATGCAACAAACTCCAGAAGATCGCCGACTAAACATAATTGATAAAACAATACCACCGTTTGTGCAAACTGATGCTCCAACAAACGAATACGCACGCGTGTGATATTTATAATTCTGTCAGTTTCTTGTTTCTCGTTATATTTATTGCAATTGTACTATTTTTAACCAGTATTAGCCACTCATCTAGCTACGCGCCAGTCAACCTGAATAGATGCGTAATATTGATTGACGCCAACCAATGCAAGGGAAGTAACTGCTGCGAGTAATTTGGAATGTTACTGACAGCAGATAGTCTTTTTTTTTATACGTTACCTCCCTTTTTCTTAAATTTGTCATGTTTTTCGAAATAACAATTTGGGAAACACTGTTTCTAGTGAATTTATTTGAGGTGACGATAGCCAATGAAGTATTTCTTCATTGCTGACACATATTACAACGTGTATTAAACAAAATACTTTGCATAAAGGTTTGTCCTGGACTACAATATTGTAATACATCAATGTTACTGAAATTAGTTATCTTTCTCCACTTTCAATACTAGCTTAGTTCATAATTATACAAGTATATCCTTAATATCACTGTTTCCTTCACGCTGTTTGCTATTAAATCTAAATAACAAACAATTGCTCCTGGTAGTATTTAAACATTTATCTGATTATTGCAAATATTGCTATATTAAGTATAATCCTCTCTAATGTATTCACCATTGTCGTTCTAAGTATACTATCAATTATACTTAATTCATGCATTGTAATTTTATGTGTAGTGTTCAAACACTTAACCACTGTTAAAGTACCTTCATTTACAATTTGCTTAATTTATTATGTTATGAAAGCTAATCACATATACGAAATATATAAGTTTATCTGTACATTCCTCTAAGAAGGTCTTGCTATCAGTGGTCATGCAAAACAATTACAATTCACCGAACATATTTTAAACTGATTATAAAATAAATATATTTGTTAAAAGGCTTCTGTTTCGCATTCGAAAGGAAGCTCCTGAGTGTTAAGTGATAATTGTAATAGCATAAAGTTGTTTATCATATCAGGTTTTGTTATGGACTAGCAAGAAATATATAGAAGGTTTGGTGATCTTTTAGTGATAGGAAATTGTGCTTGCTTCATGGACCTTTTTTAAGTGCGTAATATTTGTTTATACATATATGGATGTCTAACAAAAATTCCCATTGTATACTTGAAGACACATTTAAAAATCATTGAGTTTCTTCTCTACCTTTGGATATATAGAGCATTGTTTTTTATAGAAATAGTTAATATCTATGGATATTTCCTGTAGTTCATGTCTATACCATTAGCATGAATTAGCTATAAGTAATTTTTGCATTAAAATGAAATCCCAGTTTGTTTGTTTTTTTTGTTTGTGATAAAAATCCTCAATCTTGCAAGGTGCTTTTGCTGTTTAATATATGCTTGTAAATGTATCTTCTTTAAATTGTGCTTGCTTCATGGACCTTTTTTAAGTGTGTAATATTTGTTTATACATATATGGATGTCTAAAAAAAAATTCCCATTGTATACTTGAAGACACATTTAAAAACCATTGAGTTTCTTCTCTACCTTTGGATATATAGAGCATTGTTTTTACAGAAATAGTTAATATCTATGGATATTTCCTGTAGTTCATGTCTACACCATTAGCATGAATTAGCTATAAGTATTTTTTGCATTAAAATGAAATCCCAGTTTGTTTGTTTTTTGTTTTTTTTGAGAAAAATCCTCAATCTTGCAAGGTGCTTTTGCTGTTTAATATATGCTTGTAAATGTATCTTCTTCTTTAAAAAAAAAAGAAGCTTTTTGTATAAGATACTGTGTTTTTACTGTACTATGTACCTATTTGTGACTATAATGTTGCTTTCTTATTGTTCTACTTGTACAAATAATTTGTTCATGCTTTTTCAAAGTGCACTACAAATACTTGTTAAAAATACTCAAGTAATAATAACATAATGTAATTTCCCAATGCATTCTTATAAAACACACTCAACATAATTAAAAACAGTTATCAAAAAGTAATTCTGTATATAACTCATTCCTAAAATAAAACACATTCTACCATGAGGGGCTTTATTGTTAAATGAATTTCAATTATACATAATTATAAACCCTAAATTAGTGATAGTATAAAGATGATATAAATTGTTCTGAATTCAAATTGAAAACAACAACTTCTACTAACTGATCAATTCAAATTACAAGGACAACTTCATAAAATTATAAAAATGAAAATAAAACTGGTATGTATGTGCTGTTTTTTTTTTAACATAAGAACCTAAAACAGTCTCAATTTATTTTATTTTTTTTCTCTTTCTTTTTTCTTCCATTACCTAACTTTTCTCTGTAACTATGAGCATCCTTAACCCTAACAATAATAGGACAGGCGTCTTGAGCATAGGAGTTGTACATGTGAAGCAAGGTTATATACTTACCTACTCTACTTTAATAAATGACAGATAAACTAAAAATTCTATCTCTAAATTGCAGAGGTCTAAATGGCGCTTTTAAACGACATAAAGTATTTAATTATTTAAAGGAATATAAGTGTAATATTTACTGTTTGCAAGACACACACTTCTCCATAGATATGTATAACGACATCCGCGCTGAGTGGGGTTGTGATTTTTTTGCAAGTTATGGCTCAACAAATTCCCGGGGCACCGTTGTACTTGTGTCTAACGATTTTGATTATAAAACGCATCAATGTATCCCTGATGATAGTGGAAATTATATAGCGCTAGATATCTCTTTTGGGGTAACTCGTTTTACACTGGTATCTATTTATGGTCCAAATACAGACACTCCATCATTTTACACAAACATTTTTAAATTAATTGATGATATTGGAAATGACTCATTAATAATATGTGGTGACTTTAATATGGTTTTAAATCCGGAAATAGACTATTGTAATTATAAGAACATAAATAACCCTAAAGCCAGGGGTAAACTTTTAGAGTTTATTGAAACGTATAATCTTGTAGACCCCTTTCGTGAAAAGTATCCATCCACTAAAAGATACACCTGGCGCAGGTCACATCCCTTACAGCAAGCAAGACTTCTATAAAACCAAGTCTACAGTCTGACCACTCCTTGATAATGTTAGACCTGATGTTTAGTGAATTCCAACATGCGTCGGGCCTGTGGAAACACAATAATTCTCTTCTCTCCGATTTAAATTATATTAACGAAATTAACAGTAAAATTATTCAGATTAAAGAACAATACGCGCTTCCTGTCTACAATGTTGATAACTTGAATTTAATTCCAGATAGTGAAATATGTTTTACCATCAGTGACCAACTCTTTTTAGAGACACTACTGATGGAATTGAGGGGAAAAGCAATTTCATACGGATCATATAAAAAGAAAGCAAATGCAAAACATGAAAAATATATCCTAGATAAAATAAATGTTCTGGAACAAAATTTATCAGATGCTAATATGGAAGAATTAAACATTTTAAAACAAGAATTTGAAAATATAAACGAACAGAAAATAAAAGGTTATCTCACTAGAGCAAAGTCAAAGTGGATTCTTGAAGGTGAAAAACCAACGAAATATTTTTGTAATCTTGAAAAACAACGCGCAGCTGTAAAAACTATTTATAAATTAGAAGATGAAAATGGAAATGTTACAACTGATCAAAAAGAAATTTTAAATAAAGTTAAAGAATTTTATCAATGTCTTTACCAAAGCAAAGATACTTGTGAAACTAAAAGTTTTTCAAATTTTATTACAAACATAAATGGTCCAAAATTAAATGATACAGAAGCGCTTCTACTTGAAGGAAATATATCTGTATCAGAAGCAACTAATGTCTTAAAAAACATGTCTAATAATAAAAGTCCGGGCAGTTCAGGCTTTACTGTAGAATTTTATAAGGTCTTTTGGAAACAAATTGGTACTTTTGTAGTAAGATCTCTAAATGAAGCATTTCAAAGTGGGAAATTAACTGTTACTCAAACGCAAGGGATTATTACATGCATTCCAAAAGGTGACAGATCTAGATTATTTTTGAAAAATTGGAGACCAATAACACTTTTAAATACTATTTACAAAATTGGCTCAGGTGTTATTGCAAACAGGATGAAAACATGCATGGATAAACTTATACATAGTGATCAAACAGGTTTTATCAAAGGTCGATACATAGGTGAAAACACAAGGCTTATATTTGATATTATGAACTTTACTGAAGAGAAAGATATTCCTGGTTTGTTGCTTTGAATCGATTTTGAAAAGGCTTTTGATTCTCTGTCGTGGTCATTTGTCGATGAGACACTTTCTTTCTTTAATTTTGGTCCTGACATCAAACGTTGGTTTCAAATATTTTACAAAGATGCCAAATCCGCAGTCATACAGTGTGGATATTTATCTGAATTCTTCCCTATTCAGCGTGGATGTCGCCAAGGAGACCCATTATCTTGTTACATCTTTATTCTTTGCGCAGAAATATTATCTTTAAAAATAAGAAATTATAACGACATCAAAGGTGTAAACATCAATAACATAGAACACAAACTCTCACAATTCGCAGATGACACAACCATTATTTTGGATGGAGCGGACAAAAGTCTTAATGAAACATTACTTACATTGTATAATTTCTCATGTATTTCTGGACTAAACGTTAACTTTGATAAAACAAAGGTAATATGGATTGGAAAGAAAAAATTCAGTTCCGAAAGTATTAAAACTAAATGGAAACTTCAATGGAACCAACACAGTTTTCAGATGCTAGGAATTCATTATCACGTCGATCTACAACAGATATTAGACATTAACTATAAAGAAAAAATAGCTAAAATGGAGAATGCACTTTTAAGTTGGAAAAAAAGAAACTTAACACCCATAGGCAGAATTACAGTTATAAAAACATTATTGATATCATTATTTAATCACCTATTCATATCCCTTCCTAATCCATCATCGGAATTTATTGAAAACTTAAACACAATATTTCTAAACTTTATATGGGGTGGACAAAGTAGGATTAATTATAACACTTTATGCAAAGAATATTGTGAAGGGGGGCTCAAAATGATAAATATCAAAGCTTTTATTCATGCAATGAAACTAACATGGCTAAAAAGAGTATATGTCTCAAATGGAAATTGGTTACACGTTGCAAATTCATACGTAGATTTTAAGAAGCTTGTACGATGTGGAAAACATTATTCACAAAAGTTAGCAACTACAATAACCAATCCTTTTTGGAAAGACGTCCTACAATCATTTGTCGTCTTCCAAGAAAAAATAATATTTAATGCAACGGATATATTTTACTATCCAATTTTCTATAACGAAGGAATATGCATAGGAAATAAAAGCATCTTTTTTAATTCCTGGTATATGGCAGGGTTACAATATATAGGTGACCTGTTAGATAGTGATGGTAAATTTCTAACATTAAATGAAATAAATATAAAATATAATCTGAAAATTGACTTTCTTTTATACCAAGGTATTAAAAAGGCCATATTTACAAAATTCAAATCACACAATATACACGAAACTGACAGAAACAATTATAAAATGGAAAGACCTTTTATACCACCATCATTTAAAGTAATTTTAAGCAAAGAATCGGGGGCAAAACGAATGTACAACATCCTAAAAAGAACAGAAATCGAAATGCCAATAAAACAAAAATGGCCTAGTAAATTAAACACTATAATAAGCAATGATGAATGGAAGGCGATTTTCCTTTTACCTTTCACAATCAATTCTGATTCACAATTTCAATGGTTCCAGTACAGAATAATTCACCGAATAATCGGAACGAATTACTTACTTTTTAAAATGAAATTGTCGGAATCCCCTACATGTTCCTTTTGCAAAAATAGCGAAGCGACCATAGAACACATATTCTGGGAGTGCCCCACCTCAAAGTTTCTTTTAAATAATCTGTTTCCGACTACAATTTTTCCTTACTGTAACATGAAAAATTTCATACTAGGTTATGCAGAAACAAAAAGTGATGCAGTAAATAATATTTTCATTTACACAAAACTTTACATATACAAATGCAAAATGTCATTATTGATTCCTTCTGTTGAAGGTGCAATAAATTACTTAGCCTATAAATACGAGCATCAATGGAATGCCGCACTTTTAGCAGACAGAATCAATGATTTCGAATCAAAATGGAAATATGTGTTGGATAAAATACCATACCTTGCTCGTAGATCGGGGCACTAATTTACGTAAGACATTTTAACTAATGACAGATGTTTGTTGGTGTCTTTATTTTTGTTATAGTTCCTCCAAAAGTTTAACATTAGCCTTACTCCCATTATTAATACATTGAAAACTATCTATCTCTCCTTAACAATAATCTTTTATTTTTAATACAATATCTTTCTGAAATATACTTCTGTGAAAGTTGGCGTAAATTTCGTAAGGTTTTAAAGAATTACCTAAATAGCTAACTGTCCAACCTGACATGCTATTGATGTTATACACCACCAGCTCTCTGAAAGAAAATACATCCTATGCTCAAATGCCAATGTCCTAGTTGCACGTTTGTCATTCTTAGTACAACTTGTATATGTAAGTGATGCTCGTATGTGATTATATAAGTCCTGAAATACCGTGTTTTTTTTTTTTTTTTTTTTTTTTTTTTTTTTAAATGTTTAAAAATCTGTATATTTCAAAGATTTATATTCATAATAATTTTCCCTATCCTCTGTTAACCTTCTTCAATCTACATTTTTCTTTTTTTTTTTCAATTGTCGATCTGTACCTGTAGTAAAATCGTTTCTGAATATTTGAATGTTTATGACGATTTGCTGAATTACGTGTGATATGTCACATAACATGTTACTGTAAAATATTACACGTCTTGTTGAATGTACATCATCATATGAAAATGACCTATGTTTTGTATAATGTATTGTATATATGGAAATAAAATCATTCGACATTGAAAAAAAAAAAAAAAAAAAAAAAAAAAAAAAAAAAAAAAAGATTTGACACTCTTGTCATTTCATACCATATTTTATTAAACTCGTCCAGGAAATTCCTTAGTGAACTCGTGTAATCAAATATGGTATGAAATGACAACTCGTGTCAGATCCTATATATAATGACTATCTGGGCCGAGTAGCGCGCTCGGGTACCATAGTATCTTGTGTAATAAAGCTACTACCCGGTTAACAAATTGATAAATTACTACACGGCACAGCCCTAATTATAGTTATGCTCTAACACGGTCCCTTTATTGTACCACACTCTAATCATTTATAAATTATGCAATTTCTTTCGCCGACCGATATTTCATTTCTTAAGTAAACATTCCACGAAATTATAAAATTAATTTTTCCTAAGACCTATCTTAATGCTGGCAAGGGTAAGGTAATCAATTCCACAGAGAGCAAATAAATTAGTATAACGAAATACTTGTAAAAATATAACAATAACCCGGACCCGAATGATGGCTACACTGTTTATTATAGTACACTGTACAGCATTCAGCGTCACATACATCTACATCTCCGTTAACAATATGCGTAACAGGATACGTTTATAAACCATATAATATAATGGATCTACAATGCAGGTGTAGTTGCTTAACGCATCTCACTGAAATTAAGTGGATGTTTTTTTTTTATTTATTCAACGTGTTTTGGCTAATTTTTTTTCTGAAAACGGCGTAAGTATCGAATAAATAATTGAAACGGAAGTTATTGAAACGGAAGTAATTGCGCTTTTCTCTTGATTTGTGGTGAAACTATAGGACGGATACAAGGGATTAATTAATCTCCTTCTTAGCAGGTAGTCAAACGTTTTAGAATGTGTTTATGTGTTAAAAAAGCTTAAATGCGTATCTTTCCGATGATGTTCCGATGTTTCGATCATTGTTGTTTATCAATCATTAGCAAATACACATGTATCTGACAAAAATACGAATTTTATTATTTTTTAATGTCTGAAATTCATCTATTTCAGCAGACATATACATTTTTACAACACACAATTGGTGTTTTTTTTTAAGGCAAATGGTCCGTATTGTGCACACAGTATTTTAAAGTGTACAAAGTAAACAATATAATAAAACTTTGTTATTCATTTTTACGCCAATAAATAATACAATATATTTACAACGTTTTTTAAAAAGACATTTGATTCCTAGTTTCCAGTAAAAGGGATGCAGTTCCCAATGCATGAATTTGGCACGAATAAATATTGTCATTGTGGTCAAAAAAGTATTTTAATTTCGATACATAAATCTATACTAGTGTGGTATCAACATTGAATAAAGACATTGATGCAACATACTGAGAAAATATTTGTGATTTTAAACATAGCGACATGGGTTTACTGTGCAAATTTACTTTTTAGTGGTCAGAAACTGACCAAGTGATTTTGAGGTTGTAAACTGTTAAATGTATTGTATATTTCAATCTTCAAAAACAGTACATCATGTCTCATAGACGGCCCTGAAAATGACTTGTCCAATTTATGGCAATTGATATTGCGGTTAGAAGTACAATGATTCATGAAAAGCATGGAACTTGTGCAAATTACCGCTGTGATAAGTGTTAACCCATGCTTAACTGTTCGAATTGGAAAACACGTGTACAACTTGTTTAATTTACAGTTGAAAAAGTCATCTATCATGCGCTCTGATGCTAAAACACTCAAATTCGATCGTTTCCCATTACGTGGAAGTTTCATTTCTTGGTTAACTAGATTTTTAGTACCACCACCGCTTACTACAACAGTTGGATACTTACAAAGTTGTTCCTTATGTCCATTCTCAATCCACCCATACCATCCAACCTCACTTTCACTTTGACCGAGATATAATTTTTTAGATTTAGAATAATGCGAATATGCAATTTCTTGGTTTATAAGATTTTACCATATCGTCTAGCACCAACACCGCTTACCTCAAGACTTGGATACTTATGCAGTCGTTGCTTATGGCCATTCCCAATCTTTCATATCACAAAACCTCACGTTGACCTTGACATTGACCTGATTTCGACTTGAATGATTCAAATGGACTATTTCTTGGTTAACACGATTTTACAGTTTCTTCTTCAACCAAAACGGCTTACTACCACAATTGGATACTTACATAATTGTTGATAATGACCATTTCAAATCCTCACATATCACCCAACACACTTTGACCTTGACCTAATTTTGCTATATAATTTGGAATAATTCAAATGGCCGCACAACCCCAACCGGGGGCATGTGTGTTTATTTATTATGTTGTATATCCAAGTGTTCAAATAAAGTTTCTGATGATGTTAATAATAGTTTCTTTCCTGGCTGATATTCCTGGGTTTTTATTTATCTGCTATTAGTAAAATAAAGGACATGCAGCAGAAAACTCTTGTGCATCGAATGATCACATGTATAATTCTATACATGTGTATTTCCAACAAAATGCAGTTACTTGTTACGACAACATATAATTATTTTATATATTGTTGCAATCAACTCTTTCAACAACTGAACATGTTGAATGTCGACCAAAAGGAAATGATCTTAGATGTAAAATAATTGTGCTGTATTTTTTTCTTTAGCTATCAAACACTTATTACTTCAATTATTCATTATACCAGAGCACTGCCTACATAAGATGGAATCAAGTATGGTAGAATGCGGCGTATGTTGTGCGAATAACATTGTTGGTATCTGTGAGAACTGTGAATGTAAACTGTGTGAAACATGTTTTAATAATCACGCTAGAGGAAAGGTGTTCAATAGTCACATAACTTTTCCAATCGAAGAGGCTTCCGATCGAAGCACGAATTTAGACACAGGAATGCCATCGGGCGTTAAGAAAGAGGACGTTGAAGCTGATATCCATAAGAACAAATGTAAGACCACACCGATGAAAATCAGTCGTTTTATTGTGAGAAACATGATGTATGTATATGTGGACGCTGCATATTTTCTGATCACTCATCGTGCTTTAAGTCGATGGTTGATTTAAACAACATCTTGCTCGACGAGGACCAGGTGAAGAACTGTGTCACTTCTTTGGAAGAGTTGGACAAGGAAATAGATCGCATTATGACCGAAATAGAAGAAAACCGACAGCTAAATCAAGCTATATAAAAGAGATGAATGCATTCAACGAAGCTTTAGTCCATAAACTCAAATTGTTGATAACGGAAGCAGAAAAAGAAGGTTTCCTTGTACACATTCAAAACGCTGAAAAAATGGAAGAAATATTTATGAAGTGTAAGAAAAACAAGCAAGATGTACATCAGCGAAATGAGCATTTAGGTCAATTAGTACTCAATGAGCATTATCGGTATTTATATGTAGCATTGAACAGAATGAAAAACGAGATTACTGAATTTAAAGATAAAAATTCAAAATGTGGACATGAGAATTGTATTCAGAAATTTGCATTCGCTCGCAATGCGAAGTTGGATGAGATATTGGTCAGAGAAGATATACATCTTGGAACAATTACACTTGTTTGCGATGGAAGCGACGAAGTAAACGAAGAAGGTAAACCTCTTAATTTAGAAAAACAGACACAAACAGAATGCGATTATGTTGAAATAATGAAACGACGTAAAGGTTTGGAAGAGGAGATGAGCAAAAGAGAGGAGAATAACAAACTGGAAAAAAACCAGACTTGACGAGAACGAACGTCAGTATAAAAGGAATCTGCAGTGTTTGCAACAAAAAGAAGAGTTGATTCGTAAACGAGAGGAGAGTCACAAATTAGCTAAAGTAAAACTTGACGAGAACGAACGTCAGTATCAATGGAATCTGCAGTGTTTGCAACAAAAAGAAGAGTTGATTATTGAACGAGAGCAGGATCACGAAAATAAAGAACGTCAGTACGATGAGAAGCGGAGGGATTTGGAAGCAAGGGAAAGAGCATAACAGAGGTCAGTAATGATGCATTGTCAATTTGGTAATTGTTAATTAGAGCATGGTATATCGCTGAATAGAATTTTGATGAAGTTTTCTTTAAGATCAAAGTGAATAAACGTAAATGAATAAACTTTTCTTATCACACACGATTTCTTTATTACAAATCATGCTACTTGCACGTGCTTAAACAGCTATTGTTTTGGCTATACAGATCGTCTCAACTTCTGTAATTGTTACGAACATTTTGCCACATTTGTTAAAATTGTTGCGTTTTTACCGCGTATACTAGTTTTCCAGAGAAATGATGTTAAATCTTATTGCGTTCTTCTTTATTATAACATGTTCATAATCGGTTATTTAATAACAACTATAATAACAACTCAGTTTGATGTATTTGTTTGACGTTTAACTGTTGTTTAGTTATAACACCGATATGGTTATTTAAAATATGGAATATATGCACTAGCTGCTTTTAGTCACTTGCGACCACGTTATATTTGAATTACTATACCTAAATGCTGATGTTGCACTGTTTCCGTACCGGTTCGTCCGTGCCTGCGTGCGTTGGTGTGTCATTTGTTTTTTAAAACGACATCTCCTCTAAAACCGTTAGGCCGACTTCAATGAAACTTCACAGAAATGTTGCGGCCGGTACTCTGGCAAAGCTGCTCAAATAGTTTCAGTCTGCTGCACAAGATGGCCGACAGAGCTGTTAAAAGACGACCATAAAACGACATCTCCTAAATTCCTGTGTGGATTTGCAAATAATTTCACAGAAATGTTCCTTGGGCTGTCCTTTATCCAAGATGCTCAGATGGTTACTTTCCGTTAAAACATATGGCCGCCAGGTGGCGGAACCCTTTTTCCTTATAGGACTGTATTGAAAACTTTGAAAGTCTTCTTGTCAAAACCATTGATTGGATTTTGGAAAAAGTTCAGCAAAATGTTCCTCTATCATAGTTGCTCAAATTATTCCGGTTAGTTATAAAACATGGCCGCCGGGGGGAGCGAGTGCATTAGACCTTATATGGCTATATTAATTTTTTTTACAATCTTCTTGTCAGAAACAACTTGTTGGATATTGAAATAATTTCACAGAAATATTCCTTTGATGGTTTCCTGCCAAAATTGCTCAAATGGTTCCGGTTTGTTAAAATATGATCGTTAGGGGGCCGGGGACTTTTTTCCTTATATGGTAATATATGGGCAGCAAAATTCCCTTGTCCGTTTTACAAACCCGACACGTTACCAGTTGCGCCACGAGTACGTCGATACAACAATGTCGAAAATTTAGATATTGAATGTGAATTTACCAGCCACTGTGACCGCTCAACTTTGGATGTGTATGTGTCATTACTTGAACTAGGTCGGCCACTTTATCTTGGCCCGATTATAGCAAGTAAACGATATCGGACGAGAAAGCATTGGTGGAATATAATTTTTTTTTTTTTCAGAAAAACAAACCCCTTCGGTATGAACTATTGACGATCCATGCAAGTACAGACATCATGATGTATCGCGGTGAAATGCATGCGTTTATGCGATCAGGTCTGTCAACACAATATACATTGGGATTTGTGGCGATATTTCTGAAGAAGGGTTAAGTATAATGTTAGAATAAATATGGCCTCATTAAAAAAAAATTAGCGTACACTAGAGTGAAGTATATTATTTGTTGAACATTTTTTGAAGAAAATAATTTACAAGGAGAGTTAGGTAATACAATGAGTCAGGTGTTTATCTAAAGCTGTTTATTTTTTGGTTATCTGAATGTTGTTGTTTTATATAAATAAAATTGTAGTTGAAATGATAATACCGCACCAATACAAGCATATACATTAAGCTTAACATATTTACTTTGCATACTTTAAATTGTGTCATTCGAATGATTGGTATTATATTGGTATCGTATATTTAAAAACCATACAACCGAAAGTGTTTCAATGCTTACAAATATGTTTTCCAACATATAATGTTTAACGTGTAACCTGTATTAAACTTTTATCCATGCATGCTTGTTGAACTTTATTTCAGCCATGAATTTTGTAATATTTTAAACAGGGTTTATGTCGTGTACATGAACATGTTTATTTTCTTTTTTTTCCTTATGTTTTTGAAAGACTACAGTTATGCAAGTTTTGAAATAAATCAAATTAAAACATAGATTAATGTAATAGGAAAACTGATTTTGATCAACATTATCGATGTATCATATTTGAATTTGCAAGTGCGAATAGACAAATTGTGAGGCATGGCCGAACAAATTATATGTAATGAGTTAACAGTTGCTTTTTTTTTGCGTTTCTTATATTGTTTCCAGGTATTATTAGGTGTGAAAAATACATGTTCGATTCTAAACAGTTAACAGTTGTGGATATATTTATGAAACAGAATGTTGTTTGTCGTAAAAAGTAGTGGGTTACTGATACGAAAGATCGTAATTAATAGGAAAGTATTTTATGTAATTACTAAGTAATATGTACTGAAAGTCAGGTGATGTAAGGATGACGAGTGTTTATCTATAGCTGTTGTTTGTTTTTATCTGAATGATGTTTTATATATAAAATAATACCACAGAAATGCATACGTTTAATTTAAATTGCTTCATTTACATACTTTAGATTATGACATGTGTTTTGTTCTGTTATATCAATGTATACGTTTACCACCTTCCTAATGACTAATGTGTTTCAGTTATATATGATACAATTAAATAAATGTTAACAGAATTTAGTTTATTTCACCCTTATGTGTTTACATGTATATATAAACATCATTTAATTGATTTCATTCCTGTTGTTGTTATTTTTGCAATTACCATAATATCATAATGTTGCAATTTTCTAAATGATTTAACACATCCAACTTGAAACAAATTTCTTCCACATAGATGGGCTCCAAATGATTTTGGATATTTTACTCGTAAAATGATTCATATTTCTAAAGGAAATTAAATATAAAAAATATTTAAACTGAAATCAAACCTAGTAGTTCTAACTGTTGATGTGTATGTCTTTTTTTTGTTTTCGTATGTGAACTAATTTTATGTAAAATAAACATATCCCATATCATTATACACGTATATGTTAACCTCCTTTGTAAAAAGTAATGTGCTGCAGTTATTTATTTGAAACGTTTTGATTTTGAATATGTTTATCTTGGTATATTGCTTGACAGGTATTTATGACATTCTTCTTAGAAGCTGGAGTATATTGCTTTGCTAATGTTGGTCCGTTTGTCTGTCGGTATACCCAATCTTGTCCGGACAATAACCACAGAACCCTTAGTTGTAGGATCTTCAAACTTAGTAGTTAGGTTGTTAATGCATTGCAGAATATCCCTAGTTGGTATTTTAAAGAGCAAAATGCTAGGTGTATACATGAAAATTACATTAAGAAATTTGTATTTGCTCGCAGTTCTAAGTTTTGTGAAATTTTGATACCAGAAAATATACGTCATGGAAACCTTCAAGGGACCTGTTCACAGATTGGCCACTCGACAGTTTGTACATTTTTTGTTTCAGCGAAATAACAGAAAGGACATAGAAATATATACTATAAACACCGTTTTGTTAATGAGTAATCACCACTGGAAATTGAGACAATCATAAAGCGTTTGTAACGCTAAACGATGGAAATTTGGAGTGCTTCTGTTGTTTTCGTTAAAATTGCTGACGACACGTGGATCGCTTACATAAAGTATAAAATCATATAATACAATATATAATACATCCACATATATGAAAGTTGGAATGGCCGAGTGTCATGATGTTAGCCTTTTGATCCAGGCCCCGATTTCTAAAAGGATTTTAAGTAGGTTATAACTGGATTAGCTTACGCTTGCAATTTTCATATTGCAATAAAGTGTGCATAAATAATATTCTAAAGACATATAATTTATAGAGTGAAAATTGGATATCAGATAATCACAATAAATCATATTTCATGTTGTAAAATCAGTTATACAATAATAATTTTGATTGATGAAATAAAAGATTTAAGCCTATGTCGATACATTCGTCACGAAAGCAGACCTTCAAATACCTTTATAATTGCTGAAATTGCGGATTTTGTGAATTCAGCGACATTATTCGTATTCTCGGCAGTATTTTTACCTTTTTTTTTTATTAAAGATGAACTGTGTGATGTTATACATTCTTTTCGAGTGTCTATCGTTACCCGCTAATATAATGCAGCTTTTTTATTTTATGCTTTCAAGAATTTATAGGAAAACATTAGTAGAATAAAATTCATTTCTATGATCACTCGTGAATTAAAATCGGTATTTTTCCGAAACCAACAAATATCTTCTACATATAACATACAAACGTCGTTGTATTTATCGGAGAAGAACAACAAGTTCAATTTTGGAATTTTAGGAACAACTGCTTGTGAGGTATTGATTTAAAACTAAATGTACTTGAACACAGTAATGAATTAATTTTGAAGACAAGAGTAGGTAACTCTATCAAAGATTTAATTTGAGTAATTGCCCTTTTTTGTACTTAGAATTTTCGCTTTAATAGGTAAAATTGCACAATAACTATAAAAGGTATAGACTTGAAACTCAAAATACTTGATCACAGTTAAGAACCCATTCTGTAAACAAGATGAGGTAACTATATCAAGGATTTTGGTGGAGTTTTTGCCCTTTTTTAACCTTGAAATGTAGCTTTAGGTCAATTCCTCAATATTTATGAGAGGTATTTACTTAAAATGTAACAGACTTTGTCACAGCGATGAACACATTCTAGTAACAAAATGCCAAACTACTATAAAATACGAGAAAGTCGATCATCCAGCACCCGTAAGCGGTGCTCTTGTTAATTATTGACCTAGAGATTTTATGTCTGAAACATTTTACCGGAGCAGAGGTCTATATCAATGTTAAATAAAAGGCTAGATTAAATAGATGTTAGTAATCGCACGCTCAATTCATGTGAACAATACAGAGAAACATGTCAACCACAACACCTGTATATAAAGACATCCGGTCTTATCCGACATTCTTCTGTTGACCCGGCAGAATCCCTATATATTCCATATACACAAACCTGTCAATAACGGAACATGTAAGACCTGACATCCGACACTGTGTCTCAGTCCCGTAAGCATACAACACATGTATGTTACACCTTTTCATCTGACACTCCCTCTTTCTAATGAGCATCTCGGGAGCAGGTACGCTCTTAACGCAATCCCCATACTGTCCTTAATTTGTTTGTATGCCTCATTAATGTGTGAAATTTGACGAAGAGAAGTGCGTAGGAACATGATAGTAATGATAGACAGTCTTCAAGCCAAAAGAGACTGGACGCATTACATAATGCTGATGATGTCAAAGGAAAGCAATAGTTTTCTTTTTTGACAACAGTAATTGAAATGATGTCTTTGTACGTCACAAATACAAAGAAATTGGTGTACATAAAAATAACTGATATAAGATTCCAGTAATATCAAATAATGTTATTGTCAAACCCTTTATTATACATTATATGTGTTAAAAAGCTTCATTAGGAAACCTGTTTATCCGACAACCTGTCTTATCCGACATTTTCAGGTGGAACGTGAGTGTCGTTATTCGCAGATTTATCTGTGATACTATCTGTAATTATTGTATTTTTTTGGCATTCAAATATAATTTTGTCACGATCTATAATTGTACTCTTCTTGAGGTATTGGCCCTTGGGTATGTATTTGAGTAAAATTTTGCCAAAACTATAAATTCAAACGTACAGAAGACAGATATGCATCGCATTATTGTTACGAACAATTCACACGAATCATAACTCGAAATATGTAATACTTCTCCTTCTTAGGGTACTAATATGATAATACAGTTTGCATATCTACTGTGTGAAACATTTGCCAAGTTTTATCGATCCTTATTAACCGAAAACAATAAAATTGCATGTTGTGATAAATAACGGTTGAACAGGCAGAACGCGAATATCAAGAGACACTGGAATGTCTGAAAAAGATGGAAGAAGAGATGCGTAAACGAGAGAAATACAACATACCGGAAAAGGAGAAACTCACAAAGAATGAGCGTCTGTATGACAAGAAACTTAAGTGCTTGCAAGAAAAAGAAACGATGTTTCGTTCCCGAGAATGAAACTTTGTACAAGAAACAGAGAAACTAAAGCAGATGAAGCGTAATATTGACCATAATCTTAAGTGCCTGCAGTAAATGGAACATACCTTTGATAAGCGTGTAAATACTTGTTCTGCACGCGAAACGTCAGTGAAAGAAGAGATAGAAAAGTTGTCCAGTTATCAAAGGTTGTTTTCACACATTGGCCATAATAGCACTGTTAATTAAAGTGTAGCTAAAGGATAGCTAGAACAGTAGGGTAAATCTATTTAGTTAATATGAACGTGATATCTGACATGCTGTGCGATAAGTAGCGTGCGTATAAATTACAACTAAATATCAATATAATGCACGCTACTTATTGCACGGTAAGCTTGCATATTAGGTTCCGACCACCATTTACCGATCTGATATCACAGTTATTGAATACCACAAAACAATGAAAACTCTGAATTATGTATAAAGACTAATGTGAAACGCATATTTTTTTAAGACGCTATATGGTTCTATTGTTTATTAGGGAATGCGATCAATTTTTAATGTCTATAGGACTTACATGGATTCATTAATCGTTCATTGTTGTTTAATTTCAGTAGTAGAGGCTACAATGAGAGGTAGTCAGCGTTTACGACTCAGAAAAAAATGGTAGGCGCACACCAGTTATAGTCATGTAAAGTACACATTACGAGGAAAATTGCCCTACCATTCAAATCACGAATATTGGGGACTACCGACTTCAGGGGATGAATGGATACTACCGCGTTAAATGACGGATAAACAAAAACTGCACATGTTCAGTATTAGTATAATTGTATTTTAGTGTATTCCTTTATTGCACAGTTCCATATAGTTTCAGTGATGTAAAAGTCCATTTCCTGATTCAGTAAGGATGTACTGGTTACAGTTATTATTTCAAGCTATGAATGTATACTGATATAGATATATCATACTATATTACTACGCTGATCATAGTATGGTACATTTGCTTACATAAACCTTGCCATGTCTGTCTTGTTGACGTTGTTATTTATGCCGACATAATTGTAACCGTCACCGAACTAGCATATATGTGTACAGTTCCAATATTTAATCACATTTAGTCGAACATTTTATACGATGAAAGAGTAGCCATAACTATTAACCATGATGATGGAATGGGAAGAGGAGCCAGACCACTGTTTGTGCCGTTAACAATCAGTTTGATGAGGGGTATGTGTAGGATAAACTATCAAAAAGAAAGTAGAAAAATAATAAACATTTATGGAATGTTTATTAAAGGTATTTCCAGTTATGTGACAAAAGTGATTATCAGAGATGATCGATATTTAATAAGCGATGCGTTGCTTGTGTGTACATATACACATGAACGATGTTTCCGGCATGACGAAATATTGAACAATCTTTGAAATATGTAATTAGAATGATGCCTATATACCAACATTACACTTGAACGAAAGAACGATCTGTTTCAGAAAAAGATGAATGTTTCGTATTACAACCCGATAATAACACCGCCTCACAATATATCTTTAACACACAAACGATAAAAACACCACACATTGATTTAAGACACACACGATAATAACACCACATAATATTGCTTTATACTTTCTCGATAATAAAACATTACGCATTTCTTGAATACACTCACGATGATAACACCACATACACTCACGATAATAACACCACATGATTAAATTTTATATACTCACGATTATACACAACATACACTTACGAGAATAACACCACATAGTTTAGTTGTATACACGCACGATAATAACATCACATAAACTCACGATAATAACATAACATGATTTTGTTTTATACACTCACGGTAATACATAACATACACTTACGATATTAACACCACATGATTAAGTTTTATACACACAAGATTGTAAAAACACACATCGCTTAAATGCAGTATCGATATTAAACATTAAGCATAGCTTTAATACACCCTCCTTAATAGCAACACGTGGTATTTTAATATGGTCACAATAATTACACATTCTATAATACCATATCTCATCCAAGTATGAAAGAAACACTGTGTACAGATCAAACTAACAAATGTGTCATTTCTTCAATGGACAACAGTGTAATTCAGATTTTATATAGTATTTCAATAAACACGAAATTAAAACGCCTTTTAATTAGACATTTTTGACGTGATGCATCTCGTAATAATAGCCATAGGCTTACTATGAAAGAAGTATATTGTGTTAGACCCTATATCAAAGTAATGCTTAATTATTACGAAAGTACATGCAGGCGCATTAAAATACTCACGATAATGACAACACGCATCGCGTTTTAAAAAAACCACGGCCACTACAGCATGCATTGCACAAGCATGATTGTATACCGGCGCACAGATTTTATGTGATGACTTGATGTTATACTACACTTCTAGTGCTTTCGATATTATATTTGATGCACATTAAATAACTGCTTGGATGTTTTTGTTTTATATTTTCATTTATTTCATAATTGATTCTTTCTTTGGAAGTTTTTAACATATGTGTATAATACGCGGTTATTAGCTGTTAGCAACTACATTGTATAATATTGGACTATAGTAAAGACAATAAATATACATACGATCTACTGATTGCATATCTAAGTTTATCTAAGTTTATAGAATTAGCGATCGCCTGGTATGAATATCTTTGCGCGAACAGTCATCTCTTGACTGTCATGTTTTCACTTTCGATTAACTCTCGACATTTGCTGTTCCAGTTTTCTTTTCACATGTGGAGATTACTTTACAGAATCACCATCAGGGTATGTATCTTCCGGTTTATTTTAATAAATTTTTAATATTCATTTAAACACTAAATTTCTTAATATAGAAGTTGCTATGTACTAGCTCGTAGACACATCCCTCTGTTATCAATATGATTCGTCGACAGGTTACTATATTGTGTTCATTTAAAATCTGAGTTGTTAAAGGGCTTATGTCGTCGAAAATTGGACACCTGTTACACTATAAATTATATTATATGATATTAATGCGATTTATAAAGACATGTGCACCAAAAAAAAGACATTGAAATAAATAAAACATTATATAATACTCAATACAATATCTGATAAAAACAAATTAGAAAACAGGTCTGAAAAAATAAAAACCCAAGCAGGGATCGAACTCACGACTTAGGAGTCATACGAAGAAATGACAGTAAACAGAGCTTTAACCAACTGCGCCAACATGTTTGGTAAGAAGTAGAGTGTAAACTATGGTCATAAAAAATACAATAATTAGGACGTCAAATTGTAAAAATGAAAAGGGCCAAACAAACAAGACCCATATTATAAATAGACTTTTATCTCAGAATGCGTGAACAGCTTGTTCATTATACATACTCTGTTTTAACCAGTATTATATGTCAGTATTATTATCATAATTTCAGAATGTGTTAATTGCCCTATTCAGGCCTTTTTCGACAACATAGTCCCTTTAAATGATACCAGTTTAACAATGTTTTATGAAAATATATCTTTAAGTGATTACAAGTATACGAGAATTCGACAGAAATATAATGTATGCGTTTTCTACCAGTATTTTAAAAGTACTTACCTTAATTGGAATAAGACATGCCTTATTAAACATCTATAAACAATATCGGTTATTACTTTTAAACACTTCATTTTTGCACCTCTTTGCTATATTTCAGCGTAAGTTGTACAAAAAATGGAGTCAAATGTTGTGGAGTGTGGCCTCTGCTTTGCTGATATGGTTGTAGGCAATTGTGAAAACTGTGAATGCAAGCTGTGTGAGACATGTTTTATGAATCATACCCGAGCAAAAATGTTTAGTAGCCATACTATTACTCCCATCGCAGAATCTTCTAATCCTAGTATTAAGTCGGATTTAGTTACTGAAATATCAACTGGATTTAAACAAGACGCGGTCGATGCTTATATTCACAAGCAACAATGTAAAGACCACAGATGAAAATCAGTCATGCTAGTGTGAGAAACATGATGTGTGTATATGTGGACGCTGCGTTATTTCTTATCACACATCTTGTATGGACTCTGTGGTTGACTCGAACAATATCCTCAAGACGCAAAACAGGTGGATACAAGTGTCTCCACTTTGCGGGAGTTGAAAGATGAGATCGATCGCATTGTGTCCGAAATAGAAGAGAACCGACAGCTAAATAAACAATGTAGATCAAGCTATATAAAAGCGATGAATGAATTTCACGAAGGTTTAGTCCATAAACTCAAATTGTTGATAACAGAAGCTGACAAAGAAGCTGCCTATGTACACAATAAAAACGCACACAAATTGGAAGAAATTTATTTAAAATGCAAGGAAAACAAGCAAGATGTACATTAGCGAAGTGAACTTTTAAATCAGTTAGCACTCAATGAGCATTATCGGCATTTATATGTTACATTTAACAGAATTAAAAACGATATTGCTGTATTTAAAGGTAAAACATTACAATGTAGACATAATAATTGTATTAAAAAATTTGCATTCGCTCGCAGTGAAAAGTTGGATGAAATATTGATCAGAGAAGATATATATCTTGGAACGCTTACAGTTTTGCGATGGAAACGACGAAGTACACGAAGATGGTGATGGTTCTTAAGGTAAATCACTTTATTTAGAGAAACAGACACAACCAGAATGCGATTATGATGAAAGAATGAAAAACCTTAACAGGTTGGAAGAGGAGATGCGCAAAAGAGAGGAGAATCACAAACTGGAAAAGTTATGACTTGACGAGAAAGAACGTCAGTATAACAGGAATCTGCAAGAAAATGAAGAGATGATTCGCAAACGAGAGGAGAGTCAAACACTGGAAAATCTCAGACTTGACGAGAAAGTGCGTCAGTATTACAGGAATCTGCAGTGTTTGCAAAAAAAAGAAGAGATGATTAGTAAACAAGAGCTGAAACACGAAAAAAAAAGAACGTCAGTACGACGAGGAGCTGATGGATTAGGAAAGAAGGGAACGCACATTCAAGCAGTCAGCAATGATGCATTATCAATTTGATAATTGTTAATTAGAGCATGGTATATCGCTGAATAGAATTTTGATGACGTTTTCTTAAATATTATAGGTATAGTACATTATTGTTATAATTATATTATGTTCTTCATTATTTAAATATGCTCAGTACATTTAAAAAAGCAAACATATTTAAAGTGTTTAAGACCGTGAGTGAACTATTTTATAACAATTGAATATTAATTCATCAATAAATTATAATTATTTTAATAATGTATAAAACATAAATTAATATTTTAAAAGATTTGAAACCGAGTAGCTTACATAACTACATATGTATCTTAAATATATTTAGGTTATAAAGTGGCGCTAGCAGTTAAACCATTAATCAGTGATTAAAATATGGGCATAGAAAAGCTCAGAGAATTTATTTTCATGCTTATTTTTTACATAAGGCGTCAATTAATACACTTTTCTTAACACACACGATTTTTATTACAAATCATGACACTTGCACGTTCTTAAACAGCTATTGTGTTCGCTATACAGATCGTCCTAACTTCTGTAATTGTTACGAAAATATTCATTATAATTTTGCCACATTTGTTCAAATTGTTTGCGTTTCTACAGCGCATACTAGTTTTCCAGAGAAATGATGTTAAATTGTATTGCGTTCTTCTTTATTAGAACACGTTCTTAATCGGTTATTCAAAACTATAATGACAACTCAGTTTGATATTTTTGTTTGACGTTTAACTGTTGTTTAGTATAACACCGATATGTTAATTTACACTCTGGAGTATATGTACTAGCTGCTTTTAGTCACTTGCGGCCACATGCTATATTTGAATTACTCTACCTAAATGCTGATGTTGCACTGTTTCCCTGGCGGTTCGTCCATCGTGCGTTCCTGCGTGCGTGGGTGAGTAAACTTTTTCTTTAAACGACATCTCCTCTTAAACCGTTAAGCCGACTTCAATGAAACTTTACAGAAATGTTACTCAGGCAAAGCTACTCAAATAGTTTCAGTCTGCTGCACAAGATGGCCGACAGAGCTGTTAAAAGACGACCCTTTAAACGACATCCCCTAAATTCCTGTGCAAATAATTTTACAGAAATGCTCCTTGGGTTGGCCTTCACCCTAGATGCTCTGATGGTTGCGTTCCGTAGAAACATATGGCCGCCAGGTGGCGGTGCCCTTTTTCCGTATAGGACTATATTGAAAACTTTGAAAGGTTTTTTGTCAGAAACCATTGATTGGATTTCGGAAAAAGTTCATCAAAATGTTCCTCTACCATACTTTCTCAAATTGTTCCGGTCCGTTTTAAAACATGGCCGCCGGGGGGCGAGAGTCCGTTTTTTTCCTTATATTGCTATATTGAAAATTGTTACAATCTTCTTGTCAGAAACAACTTGTTGGATATTGAAATAATTTCACAGGAATGTTCCCCTTTGATGGTTTCCTGCCAGAATTGCTCAAATGGTTCCGGTTTGTTAAAATATGACAGTTTGGGGGTGGGGGGGTGGGGCCATTTTTAATGATATGGCTATAACTTTGAAAATCTTTGTCAAGAACCACTGCTTGTATTTCAAAATAATTTTACAGAAAAGATCCTTATATGGATCTCTACCAAAATACTTTCATGTTTTCTTTAATTCGTTTACAAACATGGCGGCCAAAGCGCATGGCATATTTTTCCTTGCATATCACATATGTGTTTCTTTCGCTTCTGACATTCCTTACTTAAATAGCCAGTGGAGTGATACATGCACTCTCGCGCGGCTTGTTTCATACTTTATAACGCATGTGTTGTGGATATCTTTGAGAAAAGGAACATATATGCACGATAAATAGTTCGAAACATGATTTAACGGCAACTACTGTATATAAATAGGTGATTTAGTGTCCAACTTATAAACATCCTGCGCGCCTCATTTTATCTGAAACTTTAGAAATGGTCATGTTGATTTCCAAAAACTTGGTTAATTATACAGATATTGATTTTACACCAGATAATTGTATTGATCGACCATGTTAATGTTAATTTTGGGGCCTAAAATAGTAAATGTAAATAATTGGTTGCATAGCAGTATTTTAAAATGTGTGGGCTCACGAGTTCGAATCCCACCATATACCCGATTTTCTTTTCAATGTACAAGCGCTATCTTTAATTATTTATGATATGTTTCCATCGCACAAAATTGTCGGATTGAAGTCGTTTTCATTTTTTTTTCTGTTGGTATAATTAATAGTGTAAGAATACAAGTAATGTCTAAACAACATTTTACTGGATTAAAATAAAAATATCAACATTTTCTAAGTTCTAAAATACATAAAGGAATCCTGATGATTGATGGAAAAGTAGTTTATACATATAACATGAAATTGTGATAAAAAAATGTTGAAAGGAATGTGTGTTATTTAAACTCAGGGCAGCAAAATTATGTTGTCAGTATTACAAACCCGAAACTTACTAATTGCGCCACGAATACGTCGATAGCACAATGTCGAAAATATAGATATTGAATGTGAATTCACCAGTCACTGTGACCGCTTAACTTCGGTTGTGTATGTTTTGTTACTGTAATTAGGTCGGCCACTTTATCTTGGCCCGATTATAGCAAGTAAACGATATCGGACGAGGAAACATTGGTGGAATATAATTTATTTCTTAAACACCCACGGAATGAAATGGTGACGATCTATGCAAGTACAGACATCATGATGTATCGCGGTTGCAAGTGTTGTATCCGCTTCCATTCTTATAACTGGAATGCATGCGTTTGGGCGATCAGGTCTGACAACAAAATAGACATTGGGATTTGTGGCGATATTTCTGAAGATGAGTTAAGTATGATGTTAGAATAAATATGGATTCATTAATAAAACATAGCCTACCGAAGAGTGAAGTATATTATTTGGTGAACATGCTGCTAAAGAAAATAATTTATAAGGATAGTCAGGTAATACAATGAGTCGAGTATTTATCTAAAGCTGTTAATTTTTTTGGTTACCTGAATGTTGTTTTTTTATGTGAATTAAATTTCAGTTGAAATGATAATGCCGCGCCAATGCATGTATATAAATCAAGCTTAACATATTTACTTTGCATATTTTAATTTTTTTCATTCGCATTATTAGTGTTATTTTGGTATCGTTTATTTAAAACCCATACAACCGAAAGTGTTTTAGTGCCTACATATATTATTTCCAAGAATGTTTGCTGCCATAACATATAATGTTTAACGTATAGCGAGTATTAAACTGGTATTCATGCATGCTTGTTTAACTTTATTTCAGCCATGAATTTTGTAGTATTTTAAACTGTGTTTATGTCGCGTACGTGAACATGTTTTCTTATGTTTTTGAAAAACTACAGTTATCCAACTTTTGAAATAAATCAAATTAAAACATAGATTAGTGTGATAGGAAAACTGATTTTGATCAACATTTTCGATCTATCAAAATTGCATGGCCAAAGTGCGAATATAATAAATTGTGAGGCATTACCAAACAAATTATATGTAATTAGTTATTGTTTTTTGCGTGTCTTTCTTATATTGTTTCCGGGTATTATTAGGTGATAAGAACTATTTTTTCGATCCTTTACAAGCACACAAATGATGTTCGCGAGTGTTGCACCTGACCTTAGCCAATTAATTACAACTGTGTGAATGCGTTCATTCAATGCAAGAGTTTAAGTTTGAAAACAATTCATGTCTGTCAACATCACATTCTACCTAAGTTTATCAGGAATACATAATCTGTTTCTAGTTGTGCAATTATACATGTTGCTTTTTTAAATTGTGAACATAATGCATGCATATAGATGATCTTGGAATCTAGCAGTTGAACTCTGTTTATAAAAAGGAATGTTGGATATAAAGTTTACTCAAAATAAACTATACTTGGTACTTTTCCGTTTTGAGTTATTGTAATTATTGTATCAGAATTGTGATATGCTTTCTAAACATCATGAAAAACAGGGATGTTTTAAATTGTGGAGAAGTCTGTTATATGCATCCGATTTATAATGTACACGGCGCTAGACAAAAATGAGTATTACCAGTTGTGGATATATATTGAAACATAATGTTGTTTGTGGTAAAAAATAGTGAGTAACTGATACGAAAGATCGCAATTAAGAGGGAAGTATCTTCTGTAATTACCAATTAATATGCACTGAAAGTCAGTTGATGTCAGGTGTTTATCTATAGCGGTTGTATACGTTTATCTGAATGATGTTTTATATGTCAAATAATACCACAGAAATGCAATCGTTTAATTTAATTTGCTTTATTTACATACTTTAGATTATGACATTTGTTTTGTTTTGTTCTATCAATGTATACGTTTACCACCTTCCTAATGTGTTCCAGTTATATATAATACCATTGAATGAATGTTAAAAGCATTTAGTTTATTTAACCCTTAAGTGTTTACATGTACATATAAACATATCCATATCATTATTCATGTATATGTTAACCTCCTTTTTAAAAAGTAATGTACTGCAGTTATCTATACTAGCATGGCATATACTGTTTAATATATAGCGTTTACTTCATTGATTACACTTTTTAAACGTTATTTATTTGATGCGTTTTGTTATTGAATATGTTTTATCTTGGTTCATTGCTTAATAGCTATTTATGACATTCTTCTTAGAAGCTGGAGTATACTGCTTTGCTAATGTTGGGCCGTTTGTCTGTCGGTAGACCAAACCTGGTCCGGACAATAACCACATAAAACTTAGTTCTAGGATCTTCAAACTTAGTAGGGGGATTGGTAGTGCATTATAGAATGTCCCTAGTGAGTATTTTAAAGAGAAAAAGGCTAAGTGTAGATAGGAAAGTACATTAAAAAATTGTATTTTCTCGCAGTTCTAATTTAGATAAAATATTGATACCAGGGCCCATGTTCACCAGCCCAGTCTTAGACTTAAGAATAAAGAATAGACTTAGACTCAAGAAAATATACTTCATCGTTTGCAAATATTCTGGGTACCAATGTTGCTTATGTCATTAACAAATCGTTCTAAATATGGTATGCTGTAATTAGAGATGGTGAATACAAAGTTAGATGATATATGAAATCGCTCTTAGAACAGTACAATTACAAGAAAAGTCTTTATTTTTTGTCTTGAGTATAAGAATAAGTTGGTGAATACGGGCCCAGAAAATATACGCCTTGGAAACCTTTAGTCTGTTTGCGATGAAAGCGAAGAACTACCAGAACAAGACGACCAGCTACGCAAATTACATAAAAGGTTGTTTCAGTATAAATTATTTATCTAACTATAATTATGAAGAATTATAAGATTTGCTTCATGACTCATAAAGTAGATCTCTTTCAAGTTCGATTCTGTGCCAGTTTTATAGCATAGATGTTTTATTTTTGGTGCAAAGAGCAAATGTTTTGTTTAAGTGGCAAATATATAATTTTTTATAACTAATCCTAATGTAAGCATGTAAACGTAAAGGTTTTTATTTTTAGCTAATTATAAAACTTCCATAGTTTGCGCATGACCTTTAGGATAAAATCCAAACAGGAAAGTTTTGAAATCCCGTTTAATTTTTATTTAATCCTGGAGGTCCGAATAGAACGGCGTTGATTTGTTCCGGATGATCAATCTTTGTGATATACATTTTGTCACTGTAACGCTAGACAATTGTTCGATTTTATTGACCTGGTACTCATTAATCTCCGGTAGCGCTCGGCTGTTATTTATATATCGGTTTAACATGTATCTATCGTCTAAAGCACGGATTTCATAGTCATATAACAAAAGCACCCAAAAGCAAGTTTCAGGAAGAATAGCGCGGTGGATGGTGTTTTAGACATTGAATCACAATGACTGCGGCTCGAATCATGCCAAAATATGTCTGTTTTTCTTTTTTGTTTACTTTAACATCACTTATTCTCACGAAAGGTTGTTGTTTTTTTTCTAAATTTCCCATTTAACTAGCGATGCGTTGCTAATTGTTGTTTGTGTGTAAATATACACATGAACCATGTTTCTTGCATGGCGAACTATTGAACCATCGTTGAAATATGTAATTCGAATGATGCCTATATATCAGTATTACACTTAAACAAACGAAAAACGACCTTTTTCAGAAAAGAATATATGTTTCGAATTACACTCCCGATAAAAACACCACACAATGATTGCTTTATTGCACTAACGATAAAATCACTAGACATTGTTTTAAGACACTCACGATAATAACACCACATAATATTGCTTTAATACATTATCGATAAAAACATTACTCATTGTTTTAACACACTCAATATAATAACACCACAAACACCCACGATAATAAACACCACATTATTTAGTTTTATACACTTACCATAATAATACCACATGTACTCACGATAATAACACCACATGATTTAGTTTTATACACTTACCATAATAATACCACATGTACTCACGATAATAACACCACATGATTTAGTTTTATACACTTACCATCGTAATACCACATATGCTCACGATAATAACATCACCTGATTTAGTTTTATACACTGACCATAGTAATACCACATATGCTCACGATAAAAACACCACATGATTTAGTTTTATGCACTCACAATAATATTACCAGTAACACTGACGATAATAATACCACATGATGAAGATTTATACACGCACGATCATAACACCACAAACACGCACTATACTAACACTACATGATTTAGTTTGATACACTCACGATAATAACACTACATGATTTAGTTTGATACACTCACGATAATAATATCACATGATTTAGTTTGATACACTCACGATAATAACACTATATGATTAAGTTTGATACACTCGCGATAATAACACTACACGATTAAGTTTGATACACTCACGATAATAATACCACATGATTTAGTTTGATACACACAATATTGTAATAACACACATCGCTTACATGCCGTCGCGATAATAACACTAAACACCGCTTTAATACACCCACAATAATAACAACACGTGTTATTTTAATACGGTCACAATAATAACACATTCTATAACACCATATCTCATCTATGTAATTATAAGGTGTATATAAAATATGTGAACGAAAAACTGTGTACAGATCAAACTAACAAATGTGCAATTTCTTCAATGAATAACAGTGTAATTAAGGTTTTATATGATACTTCAAGAACACACGAAACTAAAACGCCTTTTCATTAGATCTTTTTGACGTGATGCATCTCGTTACCACAGCCGTACGCCAAGTATGAAAGAACACAAGTTTTTAATCCTATATAAAACTATTGCTTCAATATTACTAAGATGCATACAGGGCCATTAACATTGTAACGATAATGACATCGCGTTTATAAAGGCCAAGGTCATTACAGCACGCATTGCAGAACCATGACTGTAGAGCCTATACCGACGCAGGTGACCGATGCAACACCACAGGTAGTTGGCGCTTGGCTATGATAATAATTAAGAACACTTCAATTTTAATGACGAATAATCAAGAAATGACGACAAATCTACTTTAAAAAAAAATATTTCACTATCAAATAACTCGTCGTTGATCTGACCCGTCTAATTGCTGGCTGTTAAGCGAGACCGTATTATACAATGGCATATGTAAAGAAGTGGTGGATGGAAACACACGTTTAAGTGAAATATAAATCCCTTATTAGGATAAATATATCACATTAGATGTCAGCATAAGTCAAATTATGTTTTTTATTATACACTTCAGCTTCAGCTTAAAAAAGTCGATTGCATGTATATTTATGCAGTCTACACCGTGAAGTTGTCGTTCCTGAACGTGTCAGATCGACGACGAGTAGGTTATAGTAACTATGTTTAGTGTTATTTCTTAAAACTTCGACCAAATAATTACAAAACCTGAGTAGTGTTGTACATGTTCTGAGAGGAAATTTATTTCTGCGTCGAATAAGATAGGGTACATGAAAATCAATGCACACTTTTTAAAGTTATGGCTGTTCAAACCAAACCGATGCACCCTATGTTTCGGGCGTCTGGAGTTGGATACCTTGTTATACATGTACACATATTTGATTATTGATACTGATTTTTTTTCAGAAAACTGGATTTTTTGTCATTTTTTGATTATTTGTCATTAGAATTGATGTGTTAACTAATTATTATCATAGCCACGCGCTAACCATCTGTGTGTAACATTTCTCTTTCTTTCAATATTATATGTGGTGCATGTTAAACAAATGTTTGGATGTTTTTGTTTTATGTTTCTATTTATTTAATAATTGATCATTTGTTTGGACGTTTCAACACATGTTTATAATACGTGGTTATTAGTAGTTAGCAAATAACAATGGACTATGCACAATAAATATACGTATGATCTACTGATTGCATCTCTGAGTTTAAAAACTTAGTGTGCGATCGCCTGGTATGATAAATCTTTGCGTGAACAGTTATCTCCCGTCATTTTGATTTTGTCGTATTTTCACTTTCGTTTTTAACACGACATTTGCTGTTGCAGTTTTCTTTAGTTAATGACTTTACAGAATCACCATCACGGTATGTACTTTCCAGATTATTTTAAGAAATGTTGAATATCCATTTAACATCTTAAGAAATTTTGAATATCCATTTAACATCAAATTTCTTAATATAAAAGTGGCAATGTACTAGCTCGTAAACACATCCCTCTGTTATCAGTTTTGACACGTGTATTGTGCGCATGTGAAATCATAGTTGTTAAACGATATCAATTTCACAATGTTTTGGTATTTATATCGTTAAGTGATTGCAGGTACTCGAGCATTGGACAGAAATATAGTATGTATGCGTTTTAAACCAGTATTTTAAAAGTACTAACATTAATCAGAATAAGGAATGCCATATTAAACATCTATAAACAATATCGGTTACTGCTAATAAACACTTTTCATGTTTACACATCTTTGCAATATTTCAGCGTAAGTTGTACAGAAAATGGAGTCAAGTGCAGTAGAGTGTGGCGTCTGCTTTGCTCATATGGTTGTAGGCATTTGTGAAAATTCTGAATGCAAACTGTGCGAGACATGTTTTAGGAATCACACCAGAACAAAAATGATTAGTACCCACATAATTTTTGCCATCGAAGAATCTTATAATCCTAGTATGAAGTCGTATTTAGCAACTGAAATATCAAGTGTTACTGGATTCACAAAATCACCGGTTGATGCTGATATTCACAAGCAAAATTGTAAAGACCACACCGATGAAAATCAGTCCTTTTATTGTGAGAAACATGATGTCTGTATTTGTGGACGCTGCGTATTCTCTGAACACACATCTTGTATCAACTCTGTGGTTGACTTGAACAATATCCTGCACGACACAGAACAGGTCGATAAAAGTGTCGTTACATTGCAGGATTCAAAAGATGAGATCGATCTCATTGTGACTGAAATAGAAGAGAACCGACAGGTAAATGATCAGTGTAGATCAAGCTATGTAAAAGCGAGGAATGAATTTCACGAAACTTTAGTCCATAAACTCAAATTGTTGATAACAGAAGCTGACCAAGAAGGTACACTTGTACACAATCAAAAAGCGCAAAAATTGGACGAAATTTATTTGAAATGCAAGGAAAACAACCAAGATGTACATCAGCGAAGTGAACTTTTAAATCAGTTAGTACTCAAGGAGCATTATCGGCATTTGTATGTAACATTGAATAGATTGAAAAACGTTATTGCTGAATTTAAAAATGAAAATTCTAAATGTAGTCATGAGAATTGTATTAAGAAATGTGTGTTCGCTCGCAATGCGAGATTAGATCAAATATTGGTCAGAGAAGATATACATCTTGGATCGCTTACAGTTGTTTGCGATGGAAGTGACGAAGCACACGACGAGTGCAATGATTCTAAAGTTAAACCACTAAATTTAGAGAAACAGACACAAACAGAATCCGTATTTGAGGGTATTATACAGCGTCTTAAAGCTTTAGAAGAGGAGAATCGCAAAATAGTGGAGAACCACATATTAGAGAAACAGAATAGGGAGAGAAGATAACGCTTGTACGATGAAAAGCTGAAGAATTTGCAAGACATAGAACAGAAACTTATCCAGCGAGAACATGCAGTTTCTCTACGGGAAAACCAATTGCAACCGCGTCCTTTCTTGCCGCCTGAAAGGTCTGTATTGGTGCATTGTCACTTTTTACACTGGTCAATTTAATTACATAATGGCATACTTCCTCAACTAATGCTATGACAAAATTTGCTAATAATACAATTTGAAATATATCTGATAATACATGTAGTTCACGATTGAAACGATTGTATTCTCTACATTTCTATGTTCCAGAGACTTAAATCAGGAAAATATGTTTGAACACAATAATTCTTGTATCGCTCCTGTTTATCAATATTCGGCATGATGTTGCTTAGTCGATGTTTCAATTATACAGATAATACCAACGTTCGATGTGTTTCTTTTACATAAAACTGTTCTTTACCATTATCATCGATATGATAGTTTACACAATTTAGTAAAATACTTGAAAGTGAGTTTATGGCATGTGGTAACAGTCTGACAGCATTGCATATTCGTTTTAAAGAAAAAGGTATTGAAGAAACCTTTTCTTTTTAAAAGCCCAGCAGTAATTTTTCATTTTGCTTAAATTGTGTGCCATTACTTCGTTTCGCCATGTGTGTCATGTGATTACACTGTTAGAATAATGTTAACCGCGTTGTGTGGTCTCTGTTTGACAAGCAATTGTTTATAAAGCTAAAACATTGTCTTATTCACAAAACAATTATATTATAATCTCAAGACGCAATTAAATCCGATTTCGAGCGAAATGGCCCTTGTACACGTTTACATCCATTTCCCCTTGTACCGCTTGCATCGCCATATACACTATTATGGTTACTGGCATATGACACGCTTTTGTCCAAATATTGAGGTGCTGTTTGATTTTCAATAGGTAACAGCTGATGTTTAAATCCAGTTTTTTGAATTATGTGAAACTACGCACTTTGTGACAAAAGAAGTATGATCTTTACTTTAACTTATGATTACAACTACAGGTTCTTTAAACGCATACCAGAACAACTAGTCAAGCGTGCGACAACTTATAGTTTTAATAAACTGTAGAATGTAATCCAGCGGCAAACTCCTGACAGCCAATGAACTATACAAAGCTGTAGTAGCTCTTTAAAAGTCAAATATTGCAACAGATCAGTTGCGCACCTATACAGTTTTTATCATAACACCTATATAGTTACACGTATTATCATATGTACATGCCATATTGTAGCAGGTGAATGATGTAGGAGAATGCAAGTTTTCCTAACGTTTAATGTTTTTCCTACAGATTTCCTCGGCCGATGCCGAGGCCAAAGTGACGTATAACTTGTATATTCCAACTAAGCGTAAATCACGAATCAAGTGATTGAATGGAATCGGCAATCCGCAAGCGTGAATACTTAGAGTTATGGAAAAACGGATACGACCGGTAAACAATATCTACCTTGAGGTATCAACAGTGTAAACAATAAAGCGAAAACTAACAATACAGTTTGCTGGCCTTCCTTTGTGCCACGTTTAAATGTGTTAGTGTTGTATGAACAAGTCGGCCATTTAATATTGAACTCCTGCAGTGTTTTCTCTGAAACCAGCTAATGGTAGCTATGTGGAATATTATAGTACTTGTAATCAGTTGGTTGTTCTCTTTAATTGTATGTAAATAATTATCCAAGAATATTATAAATCTTCTCATGCATGTTTTATCTTATGTGTCTTCAGTTCTTGAAAGTAAGACAACCGTTATATAACAGTACTGCTTTCAACATCAGTTAGTAGAAATATGTTTTCCGCCTCGTTGTAATCACAGAAATTATGTTGACATGTGTTGTTCACGACTAGATTCTTACAACTGTATGTGTGACGTGTTTCGTGTTTAGATATGTCGTTGTAATTAAATTTATCGGAATACATTAGGGATGGCATCGTATACCAAAATCGGTATTGGAATATTCGCATTTTCATTCAATCAAATAATTCGAATATTCGCATATATTCTCATATTTACTACTTTGAGCTTTGTTACCTAGTCGACATACATTACCTTTTTGTACAAGGTTTCAGTACCAATTACCGAGTAAAATATTCCTTAACAAATTCAACAAACATTCGAAAACATCCATGATGCGCTATTAAGAACTAAATGAAAAAAATAAAGGTCCCGGTTCAAATTGTTGTTCTGTTGGAGAAGTTATTAATAATCCCTAATCCACATATTTCTAATCTATTTAGACACTTGCGTGTCAATAAGCATATTTTTATTTGAGCAATATTTCTTAGCTATAATGACTGCTAAATGTGTGATCGCACTTTTGTAATTTTGTTACACTTTTAAAGTGTAATCTCAATTTAAGCCTTGTGGTTTCACGTTGTCTTATGAAGGCGTGTCTTATTGGCAACTAGACGAGTGGCCGCTGACACTTATCCGTATATTCAATATCTCTTAATCTGACACGTGACACGGGACCATTCTATTGAAAACACGGAATAATTTTAGGTATCTGTTGATAAAATCCTTTTTTATATGAAATGAAAAATACTTTTTATGATAAGATTTCTAAAGCAATACAAATCTGCGAATATTCGAATAGTTTTGCCATCCCTAAAATAGACACGAACAGTTCTGAATATTTTCTGAATATATGTCAGTTTCATATTAAAAGATTAGAGACTGATGCCAATAAGCATTTAACAAAAAGGGGTCCGTATGTATTCTACATTGTTGACGAAAGAGACATACAAATATGTAGATATCAAAACGATGATATGAAACTGTAGAATAGTAGATGTGTTCAGCGATTTGATTTTTCAGAACTTTGGGGATGGGTTCGGTATCCATAAGATTGTGAAGTTCGTGTTGTGAAATCGTGCTTATTGGGAAACATTAAAGAACGTATTTTAATAATAAATTCATCTAGTGAAATATTGGTTGAACTTGGCATTTTAATGGAGTTTGCCCATAAGCATGCACGTAATTTTATGATCAACAACGTAAATTCAAATTTGTAATGTTTTTAGGAATTTTTCACTTTAGCTTTGGTAATATTGTCATTTCAGCTTCAAAACATCACCCATTATTTAGCATTGGAAATGGATCCTGTTACATACTATAGATTATTATATGTGCACTTTTTGTATTATACCTATTATGAATTGCAATTTCCCTCTGAACAGCATTTTGTGTGCCAGTTATTTGATACCACTGTCTATAATGTTTAACATGTTCAGTTTATTCCACTATGTTTATATGTTTGTATTTCATGTTTGTTTTTGATGGTTGATTGCTTGAATGCTTAAAAATCTCTATCTATGTAAAACACATTCGACTTTAAATCAAGTTCGTTTATATCGTATCTTGATGACAATTAATTTTATTCGATATTTGACAATCAACTCCTGAACACTTGAATTCCACGATGAAAATGAATATTCTGAAGTCGCCATATTTTTGATAGATATTGATAAAACGTTTGCACATTATTCTAGTCTACAATTAATCAATCAATGACAAAGTTGCACGTTCTTGCACATGAAATGTGTCATTATACTGATTTCGTACATTTGATTAAGTACAACACTCTATTTAAAAATCGATTTTTTGTTACAACATCGTAGCTACGTTGCACATTTGCAGATTTGTTTGTATAGTTCATGGTCTTAGTATTTACAATGCTTAGTAGTAGTATATGGCAGGCCACCAACAATAATACAAGATACCAATTAGCTTAAAGTGATGTCTAAAATAGGCTAAAATTGGTTGTCATGTTTAACAAACATTTTTAAATTTACCTACAAATTTTTATGCCCCAAATTATGTCATCAGTTAAGTAAATATTTCACTTTTGTCGGGAAATAATATATATATATACTGTTTATGTCATGTGTTATCAATACTTTAAATATAATCCGAGTAATATCTATATAACCACCATATCTAACTAACGAACGACCGAACGAAAACGAAGCATGAGTGTATCCACATTAATTTAAACTTCAAAAACACCTATTATGGTTTACCTTCCATTGTCTTACACCAGAGTGACTGAGTGTGCATGCGTGTATTATCTAACTGTCAGGTCTCTAACCGTATAATGGATATAACATTTAAATACATTTGTATTAATATCAATTTTAATTCCGTCATGAGTCGCATGCATTTACCAACAATTTGGTACTTCGTTCATATCTAAATAGTAAAATGCTTTAAAATGCTATAACTACGGTACAAATCTGCACTCATTAAGGTACGCTATTGTACGATGAAAAGGTTGAGATCCAATGGCAATGTCACATATATGAATTAAAATACAAAACGCATTAAGACTGACAGTAAGCCTACCTGTGTACTTTGGTTTGGGTCACATTATGGTGTTTGTTTGTCTCAATTAAGTCTTATTTTATTTACCAAGTATCTACCCATTACAGTGAACAAACGACTGAACGACCAATTGTTTAGAGAAAAGAATGTCCCATTGTTACAAACAATTTGGTGGGCATTCGTAACTGGTATATTGTTCGCGCTCTGTAATGTAGCAGTACCTTTAAACGTGTGATTCTCATATTAAAAAGGTGAATGTTAAGCCCAGATGCTTAAGATTATAAAATGAGACAACAGATGACATTTTTTAAAACATCCATGAACAACCTTCTTGTAGTAATCTCGTTTTATGTGATTGCATTTTAATATAGTTAACAGAATGACACACAAATAATACAGACCAGTTGGGATGGTAATATTGTTTTATAGTAAGGTCTAAAGCTTACAACGTCATAGACATCTCCCCTTTAATTACGCGTACCTAGATTCATTTATAAACCACATAATATGATACTATAAGGTTTACCTGCATATACCATATCACTAACACTGATTTTGTATCAGTAACTTATGCATGTCGAATAGTTTTTTGTTGTCCTTATACATTGTATTTTCTAAAAATGTGTTATGGGCTAAACATTTTTCTGAACGCGGCGTTTTTTGTACCAATAAATAACTGTAACAATCGGAAGCCGTTTTGTCTTGTTTTGTCGGGAAACAATAGGAAGGATTAATTGACTGATTGACCATATTTGCAGGTATCTAAAAGTTTTCGCTTGCGCATGGTTGTTAAGCAGACATGTAGCGGGGTTTACTACCCATTATGTAATATAAAAGTAAGTTGTTGTTTTTTCTTTTAAATTTCACAGAGTATTTATTTGGAATATAATTGTAATGAGTTTTCGGATGTTCTCTCATTTATCAACCGACAAATATCGTGGCATAGAACTGCCATTAACAACGATAACTACTACAGGTTCGCGAAAAGACATGTTACCGATTATTTATTATTATTATATTTATCTGGATATTATGATCATAGCGTTTGCGATTTTTATTCTGCAAGATATTTTATTAGTATACCTAAAAGTGCCCAGAACTGACATTATATACATTTTCTAAGGGTTGCAAGGTCGAATTTCCTTACTAACACGACTGTTATTATGATAATTACCTTACTGCGCAAATCGTAACTAGTTAATATACGTGATACCACTTATTTTGTGCTCGAGGTCTTCCGAATAATTATCTTTCAACGCATTTCTTAACTAGTTAATATCCTTGATACCATATAGAATGTGCGCAAGTTCTTCCGCATTATCATTCTAACACGAATGTTATCATGATACGTATTTGACAACGTAAATCTGAACCAGTTAATATTGTTGATACCTCTTAATTTGTGCGAGATTGTTTCCGCATTATCTTATTAACACGAACTTTATTATAATAATTATCCTACAACGTAAATCTTAACTAGTTAAGATTTGTGATACCACTTACTTTGTGCGCGAGGTCTTCTGCAGTAACGTAAATCTTGACTGGTTAATAGTTGTGATATTTGTGATGCCACTTAATTTTCAAGTAAAGTAAATATATTCAAGGACCAGTGCGCTTTGCCAGTTATCCAACACCATTATTATCATGATAATTATCTTACAATGCAAATGTTAACTAGTTAATATTCGTAATACCGCATATATTTTTATTCACCGAAATTCTGATGTCAGTTCTGGGCACTTTTAGGTATGTGTTTCGTTAAGCAGATGAATATCTTACTCAGTAAAAAACTCGCAGACGCTATTAAGAGATAATAGCGCTATAAGATAAATAACGCTAAACTTAAGTGGTAACACGAATGATTTCGCAAACCTCTCTCTCTCTCTCTCTCTCTCTCTCTCTCTCTCCCTCCCTCCCTCCCTATATGCTGTTCTTATCGCTATCAATTTATAGGTGTTTTATTGTATACAATAGCAATTCCGTATGAATTTCCAATTTTATTCACTGCTATTTGTCAAGCACATACATAAAAAAAAAAATTATATCTGTTAGATATATGTACTTTCCATTTATTTATTTTTTAAGCAATGATGCACATAAATCAGCAAACAGTTCTTATATTGCAAATATTAGACACAAATTCGATTAAAGTCCCAGCATGTTATAAAAACGGATGTATATTTTCTGTAAAATGGACTCAAACACACAACCCCTAACATTTTAAACATTTTAAACTGTATACATTAGCAAATTTAGACTTTGAGACCAACTGATGAAGCGAAAGTAAAACGCCTAAAAAATTGATCTCGCTGACGCATGTCCATGTGACCATGATCTACAATCATGTGCCAAGGCAATGCACTACAAACATGACCGACACTGACAGACGGTGTTATATAATGTATAAGTTATCGTTTTATTTTCGCTTTGTTGTGTTCTAACAATCAAAGTATGCTTGATGTGGTCGCTTGATAATCCGAGGGTATGTCAGAATTATATTGCTACATGAAGTAAACCGAAAGTCAAAGTTATTTGCTACACTGTGTTTGTGTATTATTTACAACATGCTTCAATTACGTGATAGATCACGCGGTGATACAAACAATAAGCATATTCATGATAAAATAAATATGAATATATAATGATAAAAATATTGATGCGGGATGCATATAGTGATTGTCCTGTCCGTCCGTCCGCCCGTAATTCCGTGACAAGGTTACGTAGATTTAACAGTTTCGTCTAGCACCAATACCGCTCAATACAACACTTGATACTTACATAGTTGTTGCTTATGACCATTCCTAAACCACACATATCACCCAACCTCACTTTGACCTTGACCTAATTTGGACTTGGAATTGGATTCAAAAATTCAAAAGGGCTATTAATTGGTAAACTAGATTTTACCGTTTCGTCAAGCAGCAATACCGCTGACTACAACACTTGAATACTTACACAGTTGTTGCTTATGACCATTTCCTAAGCCACCCATATCACCCAATTAATGATTCAAATGGGCTGTCCAGCACCAAGTTAAAGCCACAAATCGGGGGCACGTGTGTTTATCAGACACAGTGTCTTGTTTTCATACCATATTAAGTACCAATCACTTCTTACTTGACTTGTTTTATCTTTTAGAGTACCTTGTACAGAAAATGGAATCAGGTTTAGTACAATGCGGCGTATGTTGTTCGACGACTAATATCCTTGTTGGGATCTGCGAGAAATGTGAATGTAAATTGTGTGAATCGTGTTTTAGGAATCACGCCCGAGCAAAGGTATTTAGTAGCCACATAACCGTTCCAATCGATGAGTCTTTCGAACGGAGTTTACCATCAAATGAAGACATATCCTCACGAGCTAAGAACGCGGGAGCTGATGCTGATATTCACAAGCAAAAATGTAAAGACCACACGGATGAAAATCAGTCCTTTTATTGTGAGAAACATGATATTTGTATTTGTGGGCGCTGCGTATTCTCTGATCACACTTTGTGCTATGGCTTGGTGGTTGATTTGAACAATATCGTGCACGACGAGGATCAGGTGAATACATGTGTCTCTACTCTGCACGAGTTAGACGAGGAAATAAGTCAAACTATGTCCTAGATCGCAGAAAACATCAAGCTGAATGACACGTGTAGATGATCTTTTGTAACGGAAATGAATGAATTTCATGAAGCGTTAGTCCATAAACTCCAATTGTTGAGAAAAGAGATAGAAACAGAAGGTGTACTTGTGCATAAACAAAACGCAGAGAAAATGGAAGATGTTCTAATGAAATGTAATGAAAACAAGCACGATGTACATCAGCGAAATCATCTCTTATATCAGTTAATACGTAAGGAGCATTTTCGGCATTTATATGTAACTTTGAAAAGAATGAAGAAATATATTGCTGAATTAAAAGGTACAAATACAAAGTGTAGACATGAAAACCGTATAAAAAACATTTGGTTTGCTCGCAATAAAATGTTAAATGACACATTGGTTCGAGGAGATATTCATCTTGGAACACTAACAGTGGTTTGCGATGGAAGCGACGAAATGCAAGAAGAGGACCAACAACCTGAAGGCACAACATTTAAGGTAGATAAACCGACACAGACTGAATGTGACTTTGATAAGATAATGAAATATCTTAAAGCTGTGGAAGAGGAAATGCGCAAAAGTGAGGAAAATCACCGAAAGGGAAAAAGAGATACTCGAAAAGAACAAGCGTCTGTATAAACAGACGCTGACGAGTTTGCAAGTCAAAGAAGAGACGATTCGTAAGCAAGAGGAAACACAGTCGCTAGAAATGAAGAAGTAGTTAGAGAAAGAGCGCCAGCATAGCATTAGGCTCAAAAGTTTGCAAGAAAGAGAACAGAAGATTCGTGAACGAGAGGAGAATTTCATTCTGGAAAAACAAGAACACGAACAGAAAGAACACCAGTACGATGAAAAGCTGACGGCTTTGCAAAGCAGGGAACAGACACTTTTGCAGCGAGAACAGAGCGTTTCTTTACAGGAAATGCAATTACAACAATATGCTGATCGCTTTTATAGGTTGGTATTTAGTTGTTGTTACATTTGGCACTAGTAATTCAGTATTGAAAACCTCCTGAAATAATGACAAAGTTTGCTTACATATCAAACAAAAATAACTCTGATGGTAGTTAACGATCAGAAAGTCTTTATGTTCTTAAAACTTTAATATTCTTCCAGAGACTGTAATTAGGAACTGATTCAAAATGTTAATTTTGGTATATTTATGCCCCCCTTCGAAGAAGTGGGGGTATATTGCTTTGCACCTGTCCGTCGGTCGGTCGGTCGGATGGTCGGTCTGTCAGTAGACCATTTCGTTTCCGCAAGATATCTAGAGAACGCTTTGACCTACGATCATTTAAATTGGTATGCTGGTTGCTTGGGAGGAAAGGAAGACGCCTATTGATTTTGAGGTCAACAGGTCAAAGGTCAATGTCACAGGGGCTTGTAACATGAAATTCGTTTCCGCACGATATCTAGAGAACGCTTTGACCTACGATCAGTTAAGTTGGTATGCTGGTTACTTGGGAGGAAAGGAAGAGGCCTATCAATTTTGAGGTCAACAAGTCAAAGTTCAAGGTGACAGAGGCTTGTAACATGAAAACTGTTTCCTCTGTAGACCATTTCGTTTCCGCATGATTATGTAGAATACGCTTGGACCTACGATCATCCAAGTTGGTATGCTGGTTACTCGGGAGGAAAGAAAGAAGCCTATCGATTTTGAGGTAAACCAGTCAGAGGTCAAGGTCACAGGGGCTTGTAACATAAAAACCGTTTCCACACAATATCTAGAGAACGCTTTAACCTAGGATCAATAAATTAGCATGCTGGTTAGTCTTGAGGGAAGAAAGACCCTTATCGATTCTGAAATCAAGAGTTCAAAGGTCAAGGTCACAGGGGCTTGTAAAAAAAAAAACATTTCCACTTAATAACAGGTGAACCATTGGTACATGGTCTATATAGCTACAATGGTCAGTTTGAGTAGATGACCTATTACATAGTGATAATTACTGAATACTTGGGTCGAGTCGTCAAATTTGATAGGAAGAAAGCTCTTGCAGAGTAGACAACTCCTATCAAGGTAATGGTTGACATGTCTCAGCTTAGATTTTTCCGAAACAGTACAATTCTGTGATGAACAAAGGCTGCAATTCTGGGGGGGGGGGGGAGGAGGGGCGTACATGTTTTACAAACATCGCATGTTTTGTTATAATTTCAAGACAAAACGTACCTCACACATCATGTGCTTTAATTCCTAAAAGTTGTGTATTATGACATATTAATAACTCGTGTTTTGGATTTAGTAATACAGGTTAAAGTTTTTATTCAAAGGCCCTATAACGTCAGTACTACACAAAACCATTCAGATGAATTTTGGAATGTAACATTTGAATTATATTCAACATAACTGTATATACCTATGCACATTTTACTTCTGGCAGGGATTCTACTCACCGTAGATCATCCACGTTAAAAAAAATGCACTAGCTAACTGCAATACTTCGAAGTCTTCTGACAGCTCTTGTTATTGGTACTTTTTCATCGAAATATGTACAATCAGAAAGCTAGGTTAATTATATGGATTATTTTATTTCAACAGCAACATGGTATAATGTAGCCGATGAAGAATATAAGGCCATACATGTTTAATTAAAGTTTTGTTTCTTCAGAAATCCATACTCCCATGGGTGGCAACAGTGACAATCTACATTATAAAAAATCGCATTTTAAGTGCTCAGTGTCCAGTGGATATATGGATACGTTCTTCGGCAAACGTAAATACACGGATATATTTAAAAAATCAAAGGTTTTCCACCGGTACACAACAAAACGACTTTGACGTCAAAACACTGATTTAACGAGTAAAATAACACTCGAGTTGTTTTCCTTGCGTTGTACAACGTTTTAATATCATGTGTTCGATGTTTAAAATGTTTCACCATATCGTTGGTCTCTTTTATAGTATATTATTACGTATCTAATTGGTAACATCGTCTTGCTGGCAATGAATTATTTTACATATAATCAACATTGAAAAACAATAACAATTCAAACGATATAACTATTATCTATATATGAAACTGCACAACTGAATCCTATTCTGGATAGACATTAGCATGTATATATTTGTGTGTGGTACGTACCAAAATGTTAACATGGTCAATATAATGTCATAATCTAATTATGAGTTTCTCTTAGTTTTGTATTTCTCTCGAATTGATTGTTTCCTAATTTTTAACAGGTCTGAGAGAACAAATATGTTTTCTGCTACGTAATTATTACAGCTACAATTTCTGAACACACGAACAATGTTTTGTTCAAAGATTAAGGATAATGTGCATTACAAAAGGGGGTAGTATGATTTTTACAGTGTTGACGAAAGAGAAATACATAGATAGATAAATAAATAGATAGTTATATAGTAAAATGAAACAGAACTACAGATACTTTGATAATAAAATGATGATATGAAACTATAGATATTGTTTATCGAAATGTTATTTGTATGTGGACGAAATTGTAAATGGAAATAATAACAACACAACTGTTAGAATGTATGTATGCCACTATTTACTTTGACTCAAAACTTTTTGATATTTGTTTGTATTTTATTATGTTACAGTATGTATTACAACTTCTTTCTACCGGATGGTGTGTTACAGGTATTTATCGTTCCTTGACAGCCAGAAGATTTCATCAGCATATGTGAATAGTCGACTGATAGCACATTTTGCCTTTTAATGGGCGTTAGGATGTCATTGCTATATTGTTTAACGTTTACAGTTTATTACACCCTAACTCATGAATGCATGTTTATATGTTCATGTTTAGCTCACATGAGCACAACGTGCTCATGGTTGGCTTTTCTTAGCCGTTTGTCTCTCGTGCGTCGTCCGTCGTCCGTAGTGCGTCAACATTTTCGTTCAAACAACATCTCCTCCTCAAACGCTAGAATATGATCCGTTGGTTTGTTACCCTCTTTCAAAACTATTTAAATTGTTCCGGTTCGCTGCATATGTTAGTCAACTGAGCTAAAATCGATTTTAAAACTGAAAATCTTTTTCTCTGAAACCGAAAGGCTGAGAGCTTTCATATTTGCTATGTGACTTCCTCTAGTGGTCCTCTACAAAGTTTGTTCCAATTATTTTAATGGAGTCATATCTGGCCACGCCCCGGGGTCAAATGTTTTTTTAAATACGTATAAAGAAAGGGAAACTGCAGCTGCAGCAGCAAAACACTCTTATTAGCAGGTCTAGGTCCTTTATTAACGGCAAGTGACCAATTGCCACAACAACATGTACAATACAAAACACTTAACAAACACAAACCACAAATATGAATAAAACTGGGGTCACCGCATTGGAACATTGAGTGCAAGCATTGGGGGTTTATACCGGTTTACGGGCGTCCTAACCTCACTCCTGGCCCACATTTATTCATAAAGCATTTAAGGGTAAATAAACCTCATAGCATTACATTTTAAATAAAACACTAACAAAGAGAAATAATACTTATTCAATTTAATTACTATTTCATTACTTAATTGTTGGATGTAAACCAGAGTTTCAGAATAGCAACTTTCTGAGGAACGATGAACACATGGTTTTTATAGACTAATATGGCAAGTGAACTTTAAAGATATTCTCCTCAGAAACCACAAGGCCCAGAGGTTTCATATTATGCGGAAACATAATATAAACATTTCAATAGTAAATTGACTTTCTCCACTGAAACCGCAAGTTCCAGAGGTTTCATATCTGGTATGTAATATGGTATTGTTGTCATCTAAAGACATTGTTTAAATTATGCCCCTGTGATAAAGTGGCCACGCCCGGGTGGTCACATGGTTTTTATAGATTTAAATAGCAAAATGATTTAAAAAACTTCCCCTCTGAAACCGCAATGCCCAGTGGTTTCGTATTTAGTATGTAACACTGTGTAGTGGTCATCTACAAACATTGTTCAAATTATGCCCCTGGGGTAAAATTGGCCACGCCCTGGGGGTCACATGGTTTTAATAGACAAACATCGCATGTGGGCTTTAATAATCTTCTCCCTTGAAACCGCCAGGCCCAGAGGTTTCATATTTGGTATGTAACATAATAAACATTGTATAGCTTTCCTCTACGAAGATTGTTCAAATAATGCCCCTGGGGTACAAAGTAGCTTCGCCAAGGGGTCACATGGTTTCTGTAGACTTACGAGTATATGGCAAGTGGGCTTGAAAAATCGTCTACTCTGATAACACAAGGCCAACAGGTTTCTTATTTGGCTTGAAACATTTTATAGTGGTCCTCTACAGGGATATTTCAAAGTGTGGGCCTGGGATAAAAAATCCACACCCCAGGGGTCAAACGGTTTCTATAGACTTATATGGCAAGTGAACTTAAAAAATGTCCTCCTCTGAAACTGCAATGCCCATAGGTTAAATATTTGAAATATAGCATCACTAACATGGATTAGTGGTCCTCGTACAAAGATTGTTTAAATTATACCCATGGTGTAAAAAGAAGCCACGTCCCAGGTGTCATATGGTTTATAAAGAATTAAACAGCAATCATCTTTTCTAAAACTGCAAGGTCCAGATATGCATACTCAGGTGAGCGTTTTAGAGCCATCGGGTCCTCGTGTTCATGTTTGTTTTATGTTGGTAAATAGCTCGAATAGCTCGAATAAGTGTGTTTATCTAGGTCACAATTTTGATTTCTATTGATAATGTACATTGGATTTCTGAACATTTGACAATTAAATTGAAAATGAATATTCTGACTTTTGTCGCCACATTGGTATCTATATTGTTACACAGTTTTTTACAATGAATAATACAAGTTAGGTATTATTGCTATTACGCTGACTTTGTGCGATATAATTCTCGGAAATATTTGTCTAGGTGAATGCAAAAACATTGTCAATAATTTTACTAGTCATTAATAGTCAGCAATAATTTTTAGTTTCCATTTGTTTACATGATGGACTTAGAACCCCGTGTGATAATTCTTTGCAGAAATGGAGTGTTTAGCACAAGGAAATACAGTTTCTTACCTTATGTGTGTTATGCTACAACCATTACATCGTTAGCCACAGACAGCACACTATCATATCGATTTTATATTCAAAAGTCTACAACTACATTATTATGGGTTTCATGCCGTTAAACACTTCAAACATAAAAAGTATTTTTTATGCGTTTCTTGTTTTTTCATTATATTTATGTATATGCGATCAACTATTATGTTGGGCATTTCTTCGGTACTAATTTGAAAATCAGAAAGGTGAGCCTTTTGAGAATCAGACACAGCGTCAGGTTGGGATAGCCAACTGGCGGGAGATAGAGGGAAATGTTAAGGGATAAAGAATAGGTGTTTCGGAGCGGTGATACTAGTGAATATATTTCGTCTCCAGGTAAACCCAGTCAGCCCGGGGAGTTGTCTGATTCCATGCTTATGCCAATTGTATTTAATAATGGCTATATATATGTAACTCACAATTAATGGTACTAGACATTTTCCTTTGTTTTATAATATCCTGCGTTACTTATTTATTGGCAATTGTTAATATACGTCTAAAAACTCGACTGCGCATAAATATAAATAGCCACTGGAATATATTTAGCAAATCGAATATTGCAATAATACTACATTTTCATTGTTACAGTTTTTAGACGGTCGACAAAGCCGCGCCGTCTTTTAATACCACAAATCTCGAGCGTGTGTCGGTTTTGACATGGCACCGCAGAATGCACTTGTTCAATACGCTGCGGACGGGTTACATTGCGCAAAATAGTGCATATTATTATGCTGTATTTTAGGAAGAACATGTACAATTGTGGCTATTTCATTGAACAAGATGCATGTTTGTTTGAAATGCAAAGATTTGTTTCGATTTTTGACGTAACAAATCGTGATTTTACGTGAGCGGTCAATCCGGACTATTTTCATAAATGCGTTTTCAATTTTCGGCCAGACGCCATCTTCATCGTTTATATCGTTCCTGATCTTCATAATCCATAAAGCCTGTAAGTAATTTTGTACCTTTTATGCGAAATCTTGTTATTAATTTGATGATCGTAATAACTTGAGCATGATTTCTTGCTAAAAATAATCGATTATCACGATTACAGCTTGACGATTCGAAATGGCCTCAATAAACCATGGTAAAGTAGGCATTTTCTCTTGATGTACAAATCATAATATCAGTGTCGCGTAACCTGTTTATTTGTTATACTAGGGAGTATGATTTGGTCAGGTGATGCAACAGCATGGACGCTTGTTGACTTTCATTTTGATATACACATGTAAAATATATTCAAGAGGAAAAGAATGGATTTCGTTGTAATTTAAGGTATAGTTTGTATCCAAATTATAGCTTATTATTAGATTATATTTCTCTCTTTTGCTGTTAATTGCATTGTTGTGCAAATCCGGATAAAATTCACGAATGCGGGTACGTTTTTATTTCGTAGCATGCATTAAGTTCCATGGCCACATAAACGATACTAAACTACGATGCGATAGGATAGATACTCTGTCTGCTTTATTTAAAAGGGACTTATGCACAGATTATCTTATTTGGAAAAATGTGATTTAATATTCTTACTGCAAAACTAGCATCTGGTCTAACACAAAATAGATAATAAAGGAAATAACATATATTAAAAGCTATGCTGGTGCTGGAACCTACCTGATCTGTAGATTTTGTATCGGAAAAAAGAAAGATCTTTTTAGACGGTCAGCAAGTCTTTAGCTGGAATTCGCGATTGTGTATCACAAAATTACATCGCACCGCACAACTCAATAAAAAATAAAATAGTGCTTTTGTATCAAGCATTGTATTGTATGTATTTTAGGAAGTGAAAATAAAATGTGGTAACTTAAATACAGCAAAATTGAATACTGCTTTTTTCGAACATATTTGCACTTATTACTTTATGACATGTCGATATGAAATATCAATCCGCACTACTGTCTTCCTCATAGCAGGTCTATCTGTATTCTCGTGGTACTTTTAAGTACATATTTAGAGCAAAAAATAACTAGCCAAACATTTTCTTTCAATAACATGCTATAAATTAATTGAACATTTTCATGAAAATAAATATTGGAAATTGTGTTTTAAAGTATTCGTTCTTAAATCATTATGTTTTTCAATGCACCATGCGGTCATCTTGAACAATTACGTCATCAGTAATCTCGCGGTAAATCTATTGTTTTGAAATAAGTTTGTTATTAGTGCATCAACAAACACAAATACACTTACAATTGTTGGATTGTAACCTTTTACAAATATTACAAAACAATATTTTGAGTCTTCATTTATTTTAATTCGAGCAGACGAAAGTGTAGACATTGACTCCCTAATGTCTACTGATGGCTGCAAGCTGACAGGGTTGTCACTATCAAATGAAACAAGCGATTTTTATCTAAATCTAAGAGATTTGGTCAGGGGTCTAGGAGGCTCTTTTGTGATATTACTATTCGCAATTTTAAAGTTCCTGAAAAAACAACCGATTTTCTCATTATTTTAAACGATGAATTTGATCGGCAATCGGTTAATAATGACAACCCTGAGCTGATGCATATATTCTTATATTTATGGTTTCAAATCAGATTTAAACATTCTATTATGTGAAGTTAGAATAAGATATCAAACATGAAATATTTCCTTTTTTCACATAAAACTGTGTATTTGGTGGTGGTAAAGTATGTTTGTTATATTCTGTCAATATTTATGGTATTTTTTGCATTATCCATAACACAGTGAATCTGATTGTGTCTTTGATCATTTTTATTATATTAAAAAACTGTGTTCATGCATACATGGACACAGTTCTGTGTTTTTGTGAAACGTTTTTAAATGCATACAAGTGTACTGTTTTGTAGTAACATCAATTTTACTGATTCAATTATATATGCAGGTGTATATAACACTAATAACTCCGCAAAATTTTAAAATTGTCATCTTAAGGTTGAGGTTAGATACCATCAAATTGTTTAAAGTAGGCAGTTTTTTCTTCTGTTAAAAAGAGACATTTCACATAACAGACACTGGTATTAATGGCTACTTTATAAAAAAGACGTGTCTCCTGGGCATCCTGATGTATCGTGACACAGAATTACTTGAAATTTGAATGTTCAGCTGTTTATGTATATCATAGTACCTTGTGCTTTTGTCGAAATCGCGAATGCATTCTGTGAGTCTTCAGGCGAGATTTACATTGTTAGAAGTTGCATAACCTATATTCTTCATTATATATATTCTTCATAAAGAGACCAGACACGCGACATTTGAAATAAAGGAAAGTAGCGAACGACGCCAAGAGATTTTGCTGGTGTACAATGGGACCCTATGGGGAATAGATTTACTTGTTTAACTGCATATTAAACATAGGTATAATACAATAATTTATTCTATGTTTGATGTCTTATTCTAACTTCACATGATAGCGTGTTATTACTTGTTTATTTTCGAATGAAATAATTTATATCTTATTATTTTCTTAAAGAAAACCAAAAAAATATGTAAGATGTTGACCATTAAGCAATAACTGCGGAAATAGAGATACCGCGAGAATACCGATGCCGAGTATAAGGAACGGGACGCCATTTCAAGCGATTCGACTTGGTTTTTACAAGCTCATAACAACATTTGGCATAAACGGAAAGTTAGAAAAGATCGAATTTTGCCAGTTCATGGTACTACATCAAACAGTTCTTAACATTTCAGTTCATGATCGATTACAGTTTCTGCAAAGTTGTAGCATTACAAATAGTCGTTTCAAATTTCAGATTCAGTAGCCAGTAACCACTTTTGAATGTGATGAGCCTCACCGTCCTGAAACATACGTTACTATGTAAGCTGCTGTCATTTATATGCACAATGGGGAGGTGCCCCAATCCCTGAAAGGCTGATGTCAAGAACTACGATAGATGGGTCACAGATGCCTTTTTGGTGAGCTTTGCAAAAATGGTACCAAAGATTTATTTCAGAGTGTCGAAACATCTTTTTTTCCTCTACACTGTAGATAAATCACAAAATTGAACATGTTGTCACGCGAGTTTGTTAACACTTTCAAAATCCAACTGATAATTACCAAACAGCACATATTTATAACAGAACATCAAAAAAATGTGCTTTGTAAAAATTAATGCACAATATAAAATGTACAAACTTACTAGTACATACATGTACCAATCCTTGACAAACATGGGTCATGGGACAGGACACATAAAAGTAAAATATTTAATACTTTCAATTTGGGAATTGTTTGATACGCTATTTGTAATAAGAAACTGGTTGTAGTTCAAAACATGTGTTGAGGACGTTATTGAATTTAGTCTGAAAGAAAATATTACAATCTTTTGGATACTGTCTGTTTGATGTATGATTTTTAGCTGGGAAAAAATGGCTCTGACGTTTAATTTTATGTTAAAACATTACACCTACTGTTGTTTGTTTCTTGTTACGATTGTTTACTATATCTACGGGTTATGAGTGCAAACTGTTTTAAATCCCATTATCTTCTCTTTAGGCTATTGAGGCTGCTGATTGACAGAGAATAACCCATGTGATTGGAGTGGGCGCCGCGGTATTGGGGAGATCACTGAGCTGCGGATAGTCCAAAAGAAACCGTCGCTGTTGGCACACCTATGTTATGACTGGTCGACGTTATGGACAATCATCCCTAAGATCTGAGATTTTTCCTACCGAGAGCAACTTGAATATTGACCATGAATTGTATAAGTGTGCTATGGACAGCTTTTATCTTACCAGGACTGCCTATGAAATGTTTGGAAGGCATGTTTGTTAATGTTTTTGTTTTACTATAAATAAGGTTTATCTTTCAACAATAACACAATTGGACGTATGTCCATCTTTGCAATACAGTAATTAAGAATAATGTAGTTATCAATTTTTTAAGCACAGTGCACTATTCCTCATTGTTGGTCTATTGTTGATCATTTGTGTACAAAAGATTCCATATTGTGCAAACTTCATTGTGCTTGATTTTTGATAGTGACAACTTTATAAGCAGGCAATATAGGATGCATTCATGAGCACTATATGGTTACCTTAAACACGAGTCAAGGAACATCCATATTATTGTCTTTGTATTTGTTTTTGTCATCATGAAAAAGGCCAATGAATTGGTTAAAAATTAAAAAAACATTTAATAACAGTAATTGTAATGATAACCGCTGATGTTCACTTTTGATAGATTATTGTATGGAATGGTATTAACCAAGCTCAAAAGGGAACTCAAACTTATTTATACTAACGTGAAAATGTCGAATCAAATTTGTGTGAACATTTCTGATGCAAATTTCTCTGTGAAATTCAATGATGTTTGTTAACGAAAAATTATAGATACGTGAAACAGCCTGATACTTCAGGAATAATTTTTAAAAAGTATATCAGATTCAGTGGGAAGCACAATGGTGCAAAACAATATACTCAGATTTCCCGTCAGTGCTGTGATTCCCTTTTTATTTCAACTGATCTGCTTGGTAACATTAAAACATGCTTCAATTTAATGGGTCTCTCTGGAAATGTGTTCCAAACCAGTTGCCCACATATTTATACAACATTGCCATGTCTTTTTCACTGTTTGCATTAAATTTGCGCTTGAATGCAATGTGATAATGTAATTTCGTCTGACAAACTGCTTGACATTGCTTTTAATATAATCTTTTTTTCAAATCATATGTCAACCAATTTTTTCAAAGAAAAATTTCGTTTAGTAGATTTTTGTCGTTGGGCGAGGGGCGGGTGGTCGTCTATTGTTGGTTTTCACTCCCTTATTCGAGATTAAGCTATTGTAATGAAACTTCATACATAGAAACCTTTTAGTGAGACCTCGCTTGAGGTTGCATATGGGATGTGCGGGGTTAAAGTCAAGGTGGTCACCATTACTAAAAAAAAAACGGTTTCCGCTAAATAGCTTAAGAACATATTGAGATATATTGTATTGAAACTTCATATGTAGATACCTTATAGTGAGACCTCACTTGGGTTTGCAAAAATGGTTAGTGGGGTCAAGGTCAACATTACTAAAAACAGAAAAAACGGTTTCCGCTCAATAACTTTTGAATGATTTGAGATATTTTAATGAAACTCAATATGTAGATACCTTATATCGAGACCTCAGTTGGGATTGCATATGGGGCGATTGGGTTCATGGTAAAGGTCACCATTACTAAAAATAGAAAAATGCTTTTTGCTGAATAACTTAAGAACATATTGAGAAATTGTTAGGAAGCCTTATTTGTAGATACCTTTTATCGAGTCCTCACTTGGGATTGGTGTAAGGTCGCCGTTACTAAAAATAAAACAGTTTTCGCTAAATAACTTCAAAACGAATTGAGCTATTGTAATGGAACTTCATAATTAGGTACTTTATATAGTAAACTTACTTGGGACTTCATACTAGATGGGTGTGTTCCAGGACAAGGTCACCATTATTAAAAATAGAAATGTGGTTTCCACTCAGTAACTCGAGTACAAAATTGAGCCATTGTAATAAAACTTCATATGTACGTATTTTATATTGAGACTCACTTGGGATTGTATACTAGATAGGTGGGTTCCAGGTCAAGGTCGCCATTACTGAAAATAGAAATTCGGTTTATGCTCATTTCCTCTAGTAATAATTGAGCTATTCTAATGAAATGTCATATATAGACACCTTATATTGAGATCTCACTTCGGTTTGCATATGAGGTGGGTGGGTTTAAGGTCACTGTTACTTAAATAGAAAAATGGTTTTTGCTCAATGGCTCAAGAACGAATTGAGGTTATGTTTTTCTAGCCATATCAGTATGAGCTTCATCTTGCATCCTTTCTTTTATTAATGTGCTGCCGTTTATGCATTTCGTTGGCAACATTTGATTTTCGTGGAATTTTCATGTTTTTTGTTCTTACTTTTGTTTGTATTAAAACGTTAAATCTTATTGGAATGTCTCAGTGATTTTCCCATACACCACATTGAAACCAAACTTAAGTTTTCATAATTGAAAATTTGAACTTGAATTTTTAACGCGCATACAGTATTTGTTCCAATTTTTGCCACCTTTTCAATTGGCGACCGTCTTTGTACACTGTCAGCGCTTTGATTCTGACTAGGATACATGTAAAGACGTTTTCTTTATGCGAATCAAATACAGTCAGCTATAAAATGTTTATAAAGAAATTCTTTTTGAGTATATTTACATAATATCAAAATTGTCGTAAAACATACTTTCAGGCAGATTTAAACTCCGCTTTTATTTATGCGTGGTATATTTTAAAGATTGAATATAACTTAATTACCTAGTAAACAATCGTATCCAGACGATTTTGTGCTAACAGAAGATCAAATGTATTACCAATGTCATTCACATCAATAAAAATAAATTTTCAGAAAATGTTAACTATGTATCAATTACATATGTTTTAATATGTGAATGCTTCAGATATTTTGCTTTAGTACATAGTTATATTTCTTATATAATTAAAATAATAATTGTGTTATTTTCAAAATACCTTAAGCAGATTTAGTGGCGTTTATGTCAAAATCATTCCCATTGTTTATGCACATCGATATACAGACATCGATGCATTACTAATAATGCATTTTACGAAATGATTATTGGTATCCCAATAAATCGAACTTAAGTTAACAGAAAAATACTGGAGGATGTACAATTATTTCGTAACGAGTTGAATCAGCGACTGGACAAAATGCAGGAAAATATAGAAAAATCTTGCACAAATAAATACAAACACAATGACAAACGTTTAAGCAAACTGACACAGGAATACCCGAAAACTCTTCGAAAAGTCCAGGCAAGAAAAGAACAAGCACAAGCGTTACTTGAGTCGAAGAATAAAAGACACATTTATGTCGCACTGGCAGAACTAGAAAATAACATACATGTAGACAGCTTCAATGTAGCCGCTTGTCGTTCCGAAGTGGCAAGCAATAGTTTTGCGTTCAAATTTGGAAAATGTAGGGAGGTTGAGAGCATTTTGAAAGGGAAGCTTTTGTCACTTGGGACACTTGATGAAGTGTGGGATGGATGTGATGCAGTACATGAGGAGGAGGATGATGAAGAGGAGAAGGACGAGTTGAAGTGGGAGGAGGAGACAGATACTACAACGGTATGCGTACAGAGGCTAGAGAACCCTTATTCCGATAAAGTATGATAATAAATATATGGCTTATGGCTCGGCTGTGTTAGTCTAATTTATACGCATAACTTAAAATTACAAAATGTCACGCAATCAGCATAAATTGTAGTGTAATAATTTCGTTTTGATATCTTAATTGAGTTATGTAGAGCTATTTAGAAAGAATACAGCCATTGCAATAATTCAATAAGGAAACCGTCATTAACTGACACGTTCTGTTTTCTAGATACATTTATATATAGCGCAATTAAAGAACTGAATTGTAGATTCTGATCCTTACACTTTTTGTTCAGTTCTTTATATCAGTTTGTGTTGTTCGATGCAGTACTTTTGTTGACGAAGCATGTACACATACCTAATTCATTTTAAGAAAGCTTAATAAGCTACTTTGCATTTCTAATTTTACAACCATATTTATGAAGACAATATTTCAGAAGCGAAACGACAAACATGCACCTTATCATTGACGTGCACTAGAACAAGGTGTTGCAAGAATCCAACCAGTGCCTCGGTTCCAAGTAAAGCGAACTGTAAGCGAAGATTATCTTTGTCTACATTGTATGGGTCTCACAAACCGTCTTTGCCTGGAAAGAGCGCTGGTGGCTTGCGCGAAAGAGAACATGCGATGCGGTGGGTATATGAGGCATTGGCATTGGACATGGGTTACTGTTAAAGAGTCCATGACCAAAATGTTTTATTTTTTGTAAAGCAAACTAACGTCGTTTAAAGCAGACACATATGTCATTTGTGCCTATTTGATGATATTGTTGTTAATGGTTTTTTTATGTAACGAATAATCTAAAATACTGACAATTTTTCATTTACTACACAAATTGCAATACTATCTTAATGAAATTTACCGTAACGCAGTTTAAACTCCGTTGTTCCTAAGTGTTCCAATATACATGTAGCTTTGTTTTAGATACAACTTTCAAATATGTCTCGTATTAAAATTGTATTATTGACGAAATAGTTTTTGTGATAATCAATTTTTCATTTTAAGTCTGGGGTGTGATTGTTTTCTGGTTTGATTGTTTAAATCGTAGTCGAATGCATGCGCGTAACATTTTGATTGCAGCGATAAAAGCTTTGCCAGCGATGTACTTTTACCCGACGACCATCGCTATAGTGACAAAAGAACAGCGAATCCGGATGATATGTTTCCCAGACCTGGATTATCTAAACTGTCCTGCGATAGAGCTCCACTTACAAGACAATCTTCTATGATATATGTTAAGATTTCATTATAAGTCTTATTTAAATATATGTTACATTTCATTTTTGTGACATGTATCTAATAACATAAACTGCGTTTGTATTTTTGCATATTTTGTTTTATAATTACTCGGTTGCATTTAGCAATATGCTTATGATGTGCCTTTTACAGATTATCAACATTAAAAAAGCAATATTTATTTTGCAAGTTTTCATTTGTGCATGTGAATTATTTAAAAAAGATGCATGTTTGTATAAATTTAAGCTTAATTACACACTCAAAATAGTCTTAACTAATTTGTATTGTTGTTGTACATTTATTTCGTATTTGTTTATGACTTTAAGGGAAGTGTATCTTTTAATTACAGAGAAGAACTGGCGTGTTAAGACAGATAATGATAGTATTGCGAATCTAAATGACGACAAGAGGCTGACGAATGAACGGAACCGAAGAGATAATACACCTCCTAGAACAGGCTTCAAGGGCCCAGTGTATTCAGTGGACGAATTAGAAAAATGGAGCACTGAAAAATAGGAACAAATACATAGTGCTCATGATTTCTTGAAAATGTCTTGAAAATGCACTCAGATACTGTGCCAAGTGTTACATTTTTTGCTAAGATAAAACATGAATTAAACTAACAAAGATGTATATGCATGTGAAGAAGGATTGTCAATCCGGGGATCGTGAATTCGAACCTCAGCTCGGCCACATAATTTGTGTGGGTATTGGCCATGTCATTATTTCTACGGCCATTCTCCCCTACCTCTGATTCAAGTAGGGTAGTTGTCAGATACTGGCATAAGTATGTGCACTTATTACTGTTAAACTGCTTAGATCGGCTAAGCTTGCCCAGGAATTAAAGTGTAAGTAGGTTAACTGACCGTCGTCATAAGACTGAAATACTGTTAAAAACGGCGAAAAAAGACCGTCGTCATATGACTGAAATACTGTTAAAAACGGCGAAAAATCCAAACAAACAATCAATGTTGCGCATGCGCATACCGGTTCGTCATGTACATTTCTTTCATATTGGTTTTACTACTACTTATTTCCCCGCGTCCAAGTAAATGGCGTCGATGACCACTGTTTATATTAATATTTGAATTATACACTTTTGTCAACGATTTAAAGAAACAGAAACAATGTCATCGTATTTTACCATGTTTCTATATAAAACTTCTGTAAATGAATTTTATTTTTGCAAATGTTTTTGTCGACCCACCGTCGCTACGCCCCTTTAAAACAAAGTTATTTTAACTTTTAAACTTATTCACAACACAAAATTTTAGACATACAATCCTTGCTGATAGCTGATTGTACATGAACACAAATCGATTACCACTTCATATGCATGTAACGACAAAACAACTTGAATTTGCTTTGCAAGGTGTACTATTTTTAGATAAAGTCTCATATATAGTATTTAACTGAGTACATGATATCGTTTATGTATTGTCTTTATTCTGAGCATTTTGACTGAAAATGTCGTTGTTTTTGTCGATGGTCAACAAAAGAGCCAGTGCATACGTTTTTGTTTCAATATGTACATTTTAAAAACGCACAGGAAGATAATTTGTATAAATTACTTGGTATAAATTTTAAAAAATATTCGCCGTTTTCCGAAAATGGTGATGGTTGCTCTGTATATACATTCTTTATGTGCTCAAATCTTGAAATTAAACAACAAAGGGTAGTTGGTTATCTGGATTTATTAAACTTGATTGGACATCACAAATTTAAATTATATGGATTTAAAATATACTTGATTATATTTTAAACAAAAGAACATTAAACTATTTTATTAACCCCATTGTAAAAAATTCACGTAAATACAAAACTAGATTAAATATATTTAGTAATTTTGTTATCAACATTTTGTAACTGTGTATGAGCCTGCCTTTATATTGTGATTATTACACATTAAAATGTCTTAATTTCATTTTTTTGAATTTAAACAAAGTAGTGATTGCATAAATGTAAGTCTTAAAATAAGATTCTACAATAAAACGGTTATCTTATTGTCTGTCTTGGCATGTGTTTACGTGTGTATATAAGCTACGTCCGAAACATTTGGTTTGTTGGATACTGGTTATTGCAAAAACAATGATCCTCCAAGTAAAACTGTTTACAAGTACTAGCACTATTTATAGTCCGACAACATTGACCTGGCACTCATGCATATTACGTTCGTTTACGTAACCTTTTATCGAAAAATGTATACACGCGATCGCTCGTAACAGCTCGATATACTAAATGTTAGTTTAACTTAACTTAGACAATAATTATACGCGCATACTAAACTGGTCGCGAGGTTAAGGCAGGAGCTTACGGATAGTTGGGTTGCAATTTCAATTTCGTTTCCGGCCTTTTTTTAATCTGAGCACAATGATTATTAGCACGCATTTCACTTTTTTTCGTTTAATTGCCTTTTTCCAATGTGATTGTCTTGTACAAATAATAAATTGAATGATGTTTGAAACATAAATATCAAACAGAACAAGGTTGGATATTTCCCCAGGACAAAACACATTAAATGGAAAAATCGCCGTGTTATCTAAGAACAAAAGTGGACTGCAATTACAGCTGGAACAACAAATTATATTGACCTGAAAAAAACACAACACTATGGATACGCTGTTTTGAACACAATATCCTCTGAATAGTAAGCGAGCACTTTACCATTGGGCTATAATTCCAGATGAATAATGTATGCCTAGATAACGATTAAACATTATCTAACGAGCACAGTGCATTGGGTACTCAGGAGTTTCTAAAAATATATCGCCTCTGGTAAATCATGCGACATTTTGGACTACTTTCAATTACATGATCATCAAAAATGGCCGCGCCCATAAGCAACAGTTATGAAATTCCGATCAACAAATGCACACGAAAATGTTGAAAATTATTGGGAATTATTACAAATAAAGTGATCGGAGGTAATAATTACTCAAATAACAGTACGGTTAATAATATGAGATGCATTTCGGCTGTGGAATAATGTTATATTCAGCTCAATTTGAAGCCAACTGGAGTTTAGAAATGTGCTGAGTTATTTTTAGCATCATTTCATTGGAACACTGAAACATACATAAATCTACTAGTGTTTCATAGTTATGGTGCTTTTGACATAATTTACTCACCACCTTGGTCGGAATGTAACTATTCCACAGGTAAAAATGTTTCAAGTTTATGCAGAATGCGTAACTGTTATTTTGCTTTCTTTTAAATGTAGGCTACACTACCAAATTTTGCTTTTGTCAAATATACTGATTGATAAATCTGTAATATAAAAGTTGTATCCTTACTTATTTATCAAGTGTCCTCCATATTTTAAATGTAAAATAAACCTGCCATTTCGGCGTGAAATTTTGTATTTCATTTTAGACTCGAGCAAATAATGTGCCTTGCATCATTTTGATCCACTTGTTTTCAATAAGCCAACTTCAAAAGCACTAGAAACTAATATTTTTAAAATACTCACATTTTTTTTAATTGAAAAATAAAACAACAACAAGAACATTAGAGCGCAAGAAAATACTGAAAAAATACCATAAGATCAATAAAATCATTTATCCCCACTGACCATGTATTCAAATGACAGTAAATATATCAATCCAGTTTGGGAATTAATTTAAACATCGTACCAAAAAAATAATCGAATCACACTAATTCATTTTGTTTATAAGCATTGCATATATAATGCATACAAAAATATAGTTTAAGAAACCAGATGAGTACAGATTATTATATTTCATATTTTGCGTAACTGTCACTTTCATGTTTGATTTCAGGAGAAAATTGATATTAAATGGTTATAATTAATATGAATAATTAAATGTTAATAATTACAACAAATAAGGTGATTCACTCTATCACCATTTCATTACAGTATATAGATGCATACTGCTTCCTTCAAAGTTCATCATTGCAGACACATCACTAAATACATTATAATTGGTAATCTTGTTAAAAAAGGCCTAGTTCATGTGTTTGTACTAGCTAGATATAACTGAGTAGTATCATATAAAGAAAATGTCATGTTTGGGTTGTTTACTTGCTTGTAGAAATAATGCTAGGTTTCTGATTTCATTAATTCCAAATGTAGCTGCTGGATGTGTCCATACATTTCAACATTGTCATATTGTCACAGTTCGGGCACATACAAATATCTGTATTTCTTTCACATCATCTCTCAAGTTTGTAAGTGATTATGTGTTTTGAAAATATTTTAATTTCCCTTTATCGCATTTGTTATACTGACGGTTACATTAATAATATATATTCATTTATAAAAATGTTATATTAATATTATAATATACATTTTACATAGGAAATATATCAAAGCATTATTCAACGCTATATAAATGTATCACCATTTATAACATATACGTGTTTCAAATACATATTACGGTATTGCACGTCCAGGACACAGAAGCTGAAAACAGTTTTAAATTGTCACAGTACATGATGGTAAATTCAACCTATGTTCCTTTCATTTCAGTTAACGCTTTATCATAGTATCAAAGTCATATTTATATAGAACTGGTAGTCTGTCATTATATCCTAGAATAATATTTGGTTGGTCTGCCATATTATTTACAGTCTAGATGAGTTTTTAAACTGAAGTTTTTCATTGAGCTCTTTTTGGGATACCAGTCACAGCCAGGTTTGGTATTCTTTGGGAGATGACCATAATTATCACAGATTTGCAAAATTCAGTTCACCTGTAAAAAAGAGATCTGTGACTAAAGGACTAGGGTCGATAAGAGCCGATTTTGGCCTCATTTTGAAAATTAACGAAATTTGTATCACTGAATAGGCCATGTTTTCAATTTTTAGGATGTAGTATTTTATTAAATCTTTCAACCACACATATGTTTACGCCACAACGTCAAACGCGACTACTGTATAAGCGTTCTGACGTAATTTAACGTTACTTTTGGAGTTGACGTCGTGGTGTATGTTTTTGGCGTGCCATTGCTGCTTACTACTCGACTAATTACAAATACACGTCCAACAAATCCAACTCATGTTTAGAGATACAGATTATAAATATGTATTGCATGTAAAGAATCCCGCATTAAAATTAAGTTGTTGTGTTTTTTTACAACTCGGATCATTCTAAAGCATGCAAGGATATAATATTTAATAAAATGCTAGTTGAACTCTTACAAACGGAAATTTTAACATGCGTACGTCACATTAAAATAAATAACAACACATGACGCAGTATCAGACTTAGGAGCGGGCGTAACGAGTGGGTCGGCTTTGCGATAAAGGCGTCTTATTGTTTGATAGTATGATTTTTATAGTTAGATTAAACTGTTAATCTAGTGTATTAAGTGTTTCAAAGTCCGGTATTAATGTTTAAAGTAGACATAGTTCTTCTCAAACCCTACTACTTGCGCGGTAATGGACACGACCGGACCTTCGTATTGTATAATTTATATCTACACTGTTTTCAATACGAGTAAGCAAAAATAATTCAGCATTTTAGTATATATTAGTATATATAACTATTAGTATATCATAAGTTTAAACTATACTTATATATTTCAAAACGAAACTATTTAAAATATATATTTGCTTGTAATTAACATCAGGTATGCCAACGATATTATAAATTTGAAATCCGAAACGCAGATCTGAATTTTGATGTTCAAGTGACGTAATCAAATATATTGATATTGTGGCCTCTCTACAAGGATAGTCCACTTTGTGTATTGGTCAACCATAAAATCTGTTATCCTTATCTGCAAACTTTAAAATGCATTAAAAATAGTGTCCGTAGGGGGGTAAGGCAAGAAGCAGTAAAGAATTTCATATTGATCTTAATGTAAAAGATATTGTCCTTGGGACACAAAAAGGTGGCGCTAATAATTCAGTTATAAAATATATACTCATTTTGATGAAGTCATATATATTTAGCGTTAAATCAAGAGCCGACAATCCAAATAACGAGACTTTCAAAAACGCTCTCAGAATGAAAATACATTTAGAAGAGCGGATCGCTTTTGAAAAAAATATAATTGATCTGCATTAAAAAAAATTGCAAACATTTGCACATCCTAATACTTTGAAGTGAATCTTGCCTATTCTGTCTTGTTTCCCCCCTTTTTTCTCAGGATTGTTGTTTTCTCTTTTTCTTTATATTTTTCCCCATACCTTAGGGAAGCTGTTGTGTATTTGCGCCAACACATGTGCCTTCCCATAGCAGTCTTCCAGTTTTGAAGACAATAAGTCAAACATCTCATGTTTATTAAAGGGAACACCTTGCCTTTTTATTATCATCTTCCTTTTTAGTTTTTTTGTATATCACTTTTTTTTTTATCTAGCATCATCTCAAAACTAAAAATTGAAACGAATAGTTTCTAGAAACAATTAATTACACAAAATACACATAAATGAATGTATTATAAATACTGATTCAAGAGTATTAATATTGTTTATATGCATAACTTGTACTTTTATATATTAACATTGTGTAATGGAGATGTATGAAATGTATGTTGAAAAATGAATATAAAAAAATGAAGAAGACATGACACTCCGACTGATCAAAGATAGAGAAAATAATCATAATTTCATTTGTTTTACGATATTTGTATTACCCCTTCTTATAATGATACATACACATATGCATGCACAATATTCTGTGAGCAATATATTAAAAAGACAAGTAGATACAATACGGAATCGTCGGAAACAATTTGTCATAACCATTGGGTGCGCAAAACACAAGCAGCGTAGTTCACAGCTCATAATGGCTTCGATATACTGTCAGTCAGGATGGGGTGTTTTGTTCCTCTTTTTTATTGTTTGGAAAACAAGATCCTCGTAGAAAAGCTCTTTGCAATGTAGCAGTTTCCGACATTAATTCAAATTGCAATATGTACTGAGTATTCCGTTCAATTAAGTTAACCAATAATTGTACTTTTTTTAATGTGATGATAGTGATGGCTGGTTCCTCGGGTCCGACTATCATTGGATAGAAAGTCTCTGGCACATTCTCTGGTGGTTGTGTAGACCAACTCATCAAGGGGCACACTCCAGCACACGCTGGGCAAGGGATCCATTGGCCAGTGGCACACTGAGCTGCTGTTGCTTTCCATCGTCTACGCTTGGCCCCAGCAGCTTCTCTCATGGCTTTCTCAAATATCGTAGCACCGTGCTTTGTGACAGTCTTCTATCTGCTTCTGTCTTTTTCCATGTGTTCCCTGTCATTATCTGCGATGCCAGCTGCACTGAGTTGGCGCTTCAGCTGCTCATTGAAGCGCTTTCGTCGAGCGCGTCCGTCACGTTTCACGGTTTGCTCTGGCATAGCTTTCAATAGAACACAGCTTTGGGCATTTGTGTGTCCTCCATATCGGACAGATTTCCAGCCCAGCGGAGCTGTTTGGTCAGAAGCATGGGCTCGATGCTGGGGACGTTGGCTCAAAGAATTCTGTAAGCTCTGGGTTTGTCACATAGTCACGCAACTTGATACCCACGATTGATCGGTGGTAGGGGGAGGTCATCGTTGATGGAATCGTTTCAGAAGCTGCACTTATGTTCGGTACAGAAACCTGTCTTCGCATCCATACAGGAGAATGGTGACAACTGCAGCTCTGTACCATTGAATTTTTGTTGATAAGCTCATGGAACGGTTCTTCCAGACACGCTCCTGGTACCCCCAAAAGGAGCCGTTGAATTTAGCGATGCGATCGTATTGTTTTAATGTTTTGTGCATGTACATATTAACATTTCAGAACTGTTGAAACAACGCCAAATGCACGAGAAGTGGTAGTTTCCAGCTTAGCCTTATCCTGCCACACATGATACTTGTCTTAATACACGGCAGTATGTTCAGTTTACTATGGTACAATAATTGCTTAAATCGGAAGGTTTTATATTGTATTGTGCAGTCAGTAAATTTAGATTGACACTTTATTTGATGTAAATGCATTTTTCCACATAGGTATTTTTTTACTGTTGAGGTGACACAAAAATAACGACCCGTATTTTATAACCGTACGTATACTCAAAACACGACCAGGTACGCCCCTGAATATAATTGAATTTGTATAAGCGCCCATTAAATGTGTCCCGGAACAACGCTTTTTGTATGTTTATCACGTGCACCACGAGCTTAACATCAATAAGCTTCTTGGTCAACATTGGATAGATATAGAGCATTATTGCGCATTGAAACTGGGCCATGTTCTCGATTAATCCTTTTCCCGAAAAAGATAAAACACATAAACGAAATTACAACTCATTGGTACAGTAAATGTGTGTATATTTACACTATCTATATGAATAAATGGCTCGGGCGGTAAAATCTATTTCCATTCAAACATGATCTGACAAGACAAGTTTGTTATTCGTTGCCGTAGCCGATTTTAAACACCATTATCATGTATGTAACATGTGGTCTATACGATTGCTATTAATTATGGTGACAGCTGGTTTAGAGGTTTCGCGAAGTCTGATGCATGAACATGAATGCGGACTAAAAAACTAACTTTAGAATATACCGGTAATCTACATTTTGAGCAGAGCTAGACAGTTATGTTTCAAATGAAAGCTATGTATTTGGATTGATTTATATATCGATCAGGATCTAAATAAAATTTAGACAATTGTTAGAATATTGGAAGATACTGTGGATTTCCCGACCAAATATTCAGCAAGCAAGTGTATTTTTTATTCATATAATATCAACTTCTGAAAATTCTGATTTGGTAGAAAATTGGGACAAACACTAAACATGAATATTACATAGAATAACTAGTATTTGAATAAGCGTAACAAAGTGACGAAAAACGTTTAAAACGTGTGGGTTTGTGTAATTTTAAGATGAATTTGATTAATTGTAAATCGTGGCGGCACCTTAGAATAAAATAGAATATCGATTTTAAATTCACGGGTGATCATAAAAATTGATATTTTCAATATTTATTTTCTATGATCACGAGTGAATCACAAGTCCACATTCTACCTAAACTTACACATTTTTTTTTAATGCGTTTAATTTGAAAAACATTTGAGCCCGGCATCGTTGACGGTCCATTTCATTTACTGTATTAAATCGGGAACCAGTGAAAAACAGTGAAAATTAAACCAGTGATAATTTTCACTGTTTCAGACAGAGAATAACCAATTTTATTTCTCTGTTAATTCCCTAAAAATCACTGGAAAGCATAAAATAAAAGGGGCTATCGGCTTCTTTTACACATGTAAGATAGGCCCTTTTGATTCTAAGGTGGCGAAATGTAGTTTAATCTTAAAAACAAAACAAAATTCTTTTAACTATAAATCTTAAATCATAAAGTTTCTATATATATAGTTATGCCCCCACCATCAATGATGTGGGGGCATATAGTGTTGGCCCTGTCCAATACTTTACTGTTCGCGCTACGCCACTACAGTTATCAAAGGTTAGCTATGTGACGTAACAGAATCGTCACAATTTTTGGGAAATAACTTCTGACGTAGATCGGTAAGAATCGTCAATCTGGAAGAAAAAACAGCTCGATTTAATTTGTTAGAAATTATTATATAAAATGGTTTCGACGAAAGTGTAAGCTTGCGAGTATTATAAATCTAAAACTAAATACATGGAGTATAATGATTACTGTACATTATGCATGTAGATGTGTGTCCTGGTTTAAATAGTTGAAATACGTTGTATTTCATTATGCCTAATCAGGCTAATGGAAAATTGAATGTGGCAGTGCTGGTAAATACCGTATTTGGAGCTGGGAAAATCACATAATTGGAAAGAGTGTCAAACTAGTGTAGTGTGTTATGATTATGTTCAAATCGAACTTAAGTTGATATAATGCATGTTTGATTATTGATATATCAAATCAGGTAAGATGTTTTATTTTTATTTTTTGATATTAATGCATCTAGGAAAGTATTTACCGTAAAATATAAGCCGATAATGCTAAAAAACGGTAGATGTATCTACCAACAATGTTCTTAATTGTTTGATTTAGCTGGGAAAATCACATAATTGGAAAGAGTGTCAAACTAGTGTAGTGTGTTATGATTATGTTCAAATCGAACTTCAGTTGATATAATGCATGTTTGATTATTGATATATCAAATCAGGTCAGATGTTTTTTTTATTTTTTGATATTAATGCATATAGGAAAGTATTTACCGTAAAATATAAGCCGATAATGCTAAAAAACGGTAGATGTACCTACCAACAATGTTCTTAATTGTTTGATTTAGAAGTAATAACATCCGGGGAAACAACTGATCGACACGGTTAAATGCGTATAGACAGGCGTGTTCTGTTGTACTGGTGTTAAGTGCATTAACAAAAGATGGTAAACTGCAAGTGTAGCGACATAGTTGAGCCACAAATGACAAGTTGCTTACTAATCAATTAAGAATTTCAGTTAAAAGCCAATTTCCACGAATGTCTAAATTTTACAAAAGTTTATTTTTAACCAACAGCGCATGCGAGTAACAAAAGGATAATAACACAACAAAAAGACTGATTTTAATTGCATGTCTCTTTGAAAAATGGTTGTGGTACTCACATGCGCTGACAGTTAATTTTACAACAAAAGAGATAAAATTGACAGAAATCGTTGTTTTCGAAGAAATGCACGCTGTCTGAACGTTCCCCGTGACGTCATACGTCCGCGCGATTGTTCGATATTCATGTCAACTTCAAGCGTCATGATCTAACTTCAGGCGTGATTGGAATTGTTTGTAAATGAAATTTAAAAAATCGTCTATTGTATGGGTTAAAATCGGCCCTTATCGACCCTAGTCCTTTTACATTGATTTCATAGAGAGCTTTGAATATTATTTGCTGTAACTTCTTTAGTTTTTTACTCTCAGAAAAATTAGGCGCTTTAATATGGTACCATTTATTTTATCTTATTTTAAAATTTAGGCGGGGAAGTTGCAATTGTGTAACACCATCCCATTTTCTGTAGAAATTAATAGAAACTCGGTTGAAAAAATGTTGCATTTTCAAATTTATCTCATAAACAAATCAACTTCCCCTTGTTTGTCAGAAAAGTACGAACGGATACAAAAAAGTCCTTTTGGCTTGTTTGAATGGTGTTAATTTTGTTTAATTACTTTAAAATTTAGGCGGGGGAATTTAGACTTACCGTAAATGGGGCAAAATCACTGGAATTAATGGGAAAAACGCCTGTAGGCGCGTAGCTACCAATACGCTAGTACACGGCTGAATCTAAATGGTTTTTACTGAAAAGTTGCAGACGATGTTTACACATGACTAACGACTAAACGCTATCTTTAAACCCGTTCCGGATCGTTAAGGAAACTAGTAGTTGCATTGTATGGATTGTATCAGTAAATCTAAAGTTACATACATTTGCATTTGATGTAGTGTACTCATATAAAAGCGGCAACTTAAAAGGAATGAAATGTATTCATCGTTTCAGACAGGCAGATTTATTGCTCAATAACGTGTAAATTACATATAAAGCTACTGCTAAGTGCTAATTACAATTTATTTGATCTAATTTTCGTTCCAGATGCATTATTTTATGTGTTTTTTATTCTGGCGTACATTGGATTTTGCCTTAGATACACCCTTGGAAATAATATGAATATTTAGATCTACTCTTAAAATTTAAGGCAGATAATTTCAGTATTTTTACACTGCTGACTACAAGCATATATTTTCATTAATATATGGATATATATATATTGAAAGTGTTGCATAGTTCGCTGGCTAGGACAGAAATTTAGACTTTCCTAATTGCGTGGTTTGTATTTGTTTGATGTTTCGGCTCTATTACAGAGTAAATTGTTCAGAGTAAAGACGATACGTTTTCCTTAAACATGTAGATTTTAAGAGCTTAATAAAGCACGTTAAAATGTTCAAAATACACCAAATTCACAATTATTTAAAAACAATCATATAGGTGGGTGGGGTTTTGGGGTGGTGGTGGCTCCATACCCGAAACAATATTATGAATCCACATGGATATAGGACTATAATAATAGCACAAATTCCAATCTATAGGCCTAACAAAGACTCAATTACAAACACAATGATAGAATAACACATTTATATTTCCAAGGCAACATTTGTACATAAGAGAAAACACTAATATATGACATGTTTCTATACAGTGCGCACTTTAGAACAGATCGTGAAGGCACGAAATTCGTAAATTCCAATTTTACTAATTTAACAATTTTTTCCTTTGATACAGAGCAAACGAGGCAAAAATGTAATATAATTGTTAATGTAATAGTTCGTGCGTTATAAAACTTACATTTATCATTCACGTCACGCATTTAATGTATATGCCGAAAATAAAAAAATATAGTTTGTGTGGCGGTATGAAACAGAACAGATAGTTGATCGACACTATTTGTGGATAGAAACTGTTATGACAGTTTGATACTTTGACATGTTAGTTAACACCTTGTGTAAACACAGTATAATACCTAAGATCGACGGGCCCCCACTAATTGGGGACCGACATGTGCACCGTACATGTATGTAGAACAAATAATGTGTTCTTAAACTAACATAAAATTAAGAAAGTTTTTTGTATACAGCAACATTAATGTAACATGTATATAACACCTATAACTATACAATATTAAAAAAAAAAGATGATTATGATGACGATGATGATGAAGAGGAAGAAAAAGATGATGATCGTGATGATGATGATGATGATGATGAACGAGGTCATTGTAAGGACTCTTTTATTCGCTTGACTGTCCAGGGCCCGTATTCACAAAGCTCTTAAGAGAAAGTTAATTTCTTAAATTCGTAAAATTTCTTAAGTCTCTGGCTGTTTCCTGTATACAACTGTATACGTCCGTTGTTATCAACATATTTAAACTAGTCAATATTGCTTTTGTGGTTAGTTTTTTACACTTTTGTGAACCGAAATCATCAAGTTTCATAAAGAAAATGAAACATGGAATGTTCACTTAAGTAAAACATAAATTTAGTTTTCTCTTGGGAGCTTTGTAAACACCACCTCTGAACTACAATATAGTTTGAAAGAGTTAAAACAATCAAGCGAAGAACTAAATTATTATCATGATAATTTAACAAAGAAAATACCAATACGGGTACACGAGATAGGTACTTTCATGTCGCAATGTGCATCTATTAGAGGTTCTTAAGAGGCAGGGGGCCTGGAAAGATGTCATAAAGATAAGAGCTCATCGATCATAAACCGTCGGTTTCGCTCGGAACATTTCCGATTAGTACCGATCAGCAGCCGTCTTTCGGACAGGATTATCGACTTTTATCAACTGAGCTAACCGCAATAAGGGGAAAAGCGAGATTGTTTTAATTCAAGAAAACTGTTATTTTATTTGTAACTCATAAACGTAACATATCATATTGGTGTCCCTTTCTGGTTAGCAGAAAACAAACAAAATTAATGTTGACTTTTCGGCACTGAACAGGAATAATCAAATGTCCCGGTATCTGTGTTCGTATCTAATACGTTTTATACTGTGTGCTGGGAACCAAGATTAAACATACCGATTTTCAGAAAATGCTATTTTTACGGAATTGAATATGAGCTTAATTCTATTTTTAGCCCAGTGATCATCAGTTAAGGCCAGTGAATATGAGATTTATTTGTGCTCGCCGATAGCTGTCGGGACCAATGGCAGAGTGTCTATTTATAGGTCATATAATAACAGTTGATCATAAACAAAGCAACATAGGTTTAATGTGCAAATATATTTATTAGTGGACAGAAACCAACCAAGTGATTTTGTGTTTGTAATTGTTGAATGTTTTATATATTTCAAACTTCAAATACTGTACAACATGTTTCATAGACGGCCATCACAATGATTTGTCCAGCTTATGACAAATGATATTGATTTTAGAAGTACAGTGATTCGTGATAAAGCCATGCAAATTTGATTATATGTTTAGCGTCCTCGGGCTGGAAGGTTTTCGGATGCCTAAACGAAAAAAACAACTCATTTTTAACAATGTGACGAATCGAGATGGAAAGAGTACAAAATATGCCTATAATGACACACTTTGTGTGATATTTTAATTTTATGATCTCAGTCAATAAATGACGTTATAAATATTATAAGTCATGAATCTAAGTTCATGTTATACAATGTATTTGAGTTTTGAGTGAATATTGTTGGTGAAATTGGTATGTTTTGTCTTATTACTATTTTGTATTCCCATTTTAGGACATATTTCAGAATTAAATTTGTATCTTTATGATTTAAAATATGTACAAACATTTTTTTTATGATCATGAAGATGTTATTATCTTCATGTCAGAACTCCAGATAAGAGGGGTATTTGTGTAAATACTCTTTTACATAGTGCAAATACCCGTTAGAAATTGTAATTAGGGGGTACTAGTACCCTGTAGAAAATTAAAGTGGTGGTACTGGTCAACATTGGAAATCGTGCCAAAAGCTTTAGTTTTGAAAACAAAACACATCTTGGTCTGCAATCAAGTTTCTTAAAGCCGCACAAAAGGTGAAAATGGCCAAAATCAGATTCTACAATCAAACTGTTATCCATTTGTCTGTCTAAGCATATGTTTTCGTAAGTATATAACCCACGTCAGAAACATTTGGTTTGTTGAATACTGTGTATTGCAAAAAACTTTGATCCTGCAAGTAAAACTGTTTACAAATACTAGCTTTACTTACTGCCGAATTTCGTTGGCATGTCGATAAAATCCGACTATTCACCGTTAATATTCGGCAAGCTGCACGATATTCTACATAAAACATGGGGGAACTTCGGCTAGTTTCGTAGTGTTGAAAATGAAAACACCAAACTGAACTTCAAACTGTTCAAATTCCATTTATTTTATGAAAAAGTGTGTAAAATTTAGCTCATAATGCATTATTTTCTATGTTTGTTATCTCAACAATAAATTTTAACGTTTAGTTTAACGTGTTGCTAGTGCCTTTAATGTATCTAATTAACCGCTACTAGTACTTTACAATATTTACACCAATATACACAGTTAAACTACTATGTTAAAGTAGGCTCCCAATATGAAGATGATTTGTAATAGTTTTGCAAATAAACATTTGTTTTACTGCTATACATAAGTTGTCAGACCCTAAACATAGAATCAAATTTGTTGGCGTAAGCATGATTATAGCTGTGCTTTTATGTATAGACTGACATTTGTCTTTTATCTGAAAAAAATGTGTCAACCATGTAAAATGTTTATCAATTCAAAGTATGTTTACATATCTCATTAGTGTTAACCCAAGCTTAACTGACCGATTGGGAAACACGCGCACTACTTGTTAAATGTACAATTAAAAAAGTCAATGTAATTCACAATGTCAACAAAATACTTGTTTAGACAATATATACTATGTATTGTTTAAATCGATTTACAGTACCAGAAGTCATGTGCTTCTTCAAAGCCGACCCTGTGTCTTTAAGCAAACAAAAACAGTGCATTGCCAAACAAGACATACGTTTATGTATTTTTGCAATTACCCTGGATGTCTTTTTTCAGTTATTAGGATATTACAATTCAAATTCGAATTGGTTTACTTATAAATAAATCGAATTTGATTTGTTGTGTTATAATTACTAAAAATACATCAACGCTAATTGCGAAAATGTTGCCCGCTTATTTCGGCACTCTGTTATGAGTTGTGATATATCTTACGCCCCCGGCATCTTGTTGCGGGAGGCATATAGTGATTATCCTGTCCGTCCGTCCGTCCGTAACTACGTTGGAAGTTAACTAGATTTTACCGCTTCGTTGAGCACCAACACCGCTTACTACATAATTTGAATACTTACAAAGTTGTTTCTTTATGACAATTCTCAATCCACCCATACCCAACCTTTTTTTACCTTAAGCTTGACCTAATTTGGGCTTTGAATAATTCAAATGGGCTCTTTCTTTGTTAAATAGATTTTAGGGTTTCGTCTAGCACCAACATTACTTACTACATTACTTGGATACTTACAAAGCTGTTGTTTATGTCCACTCGCACTCAACCCATATCTCCTAATCTCACTTTGACTTTGACCGAGACCTAAGTTAGATATTTATTGGTTTATTTCCTGGTTTATTAGATTTTATCGTATTGTCTAGAACCAACACCACTTAGTGCAACACTTGGATACTTACGCAGTTGTTGCTTATGACCATTCCCAATCCACCCATATCACCTACCCCCACTTTGACTTTGACCGAGACCTAATTAGGAAAATTTCAAATGGGCTATTTCCCGGTGCTCTAACAACGCTTACTACAATACTTGGATACTTTTTTAGTATTTCCAATCATTAATATCACACAACCTCATTTTCACTTTGACCTTGACCTAATTTGGACTTTGAATTATTCAAATGGATTATTTCTTGGTTAACTAGATTTTACAGTTTTGTCTTCAACCAACACTTGGATACTTGCATAGTTGTTGCTTATGACCATTTCTTATCCTCCCATATAACCCAACCTCACTTTGACCTTGACCTAATTTGGCCATATAATTTGGAATGATTCAAATGGCCGCCCAGCACCAACCGGGAGCATGAGTGTTTATCGAACACAGCGTGTTGTTTATACATTTACCTTCAATCAGTTTATGTTTTGTGTTGTGTGGTTGTGTTTATTGTATTGGGTTGTACATTGGTCACTTGCCTCAAATAAAATCTGAGGATGTTAATACGAGTTTATCTTCTGCTGATATTTCTGTGTTTTATGTATCATATATTCAAAAAATAGCAGAAAACCAATGATCGCATGTATAGCTCTATACAAGTGTAATTCCAACAAAAAAATGCATTTACTTGTTACGACAACATATAATTATGTTATCTATTGTTGCAATCAACCATTTTAACTACTGACATATTGACTGTCGACCATAGGGAGATGATCTTACTTGTCCATATTTGAACTAAGAGACACTTATTACGTCAATTGTTCAATATTGCAGAGCATTGCCTACAGAAGATGGAATCAAGTTTGGTAGAATGCGGAGTATGTTGTGCGAATAACGTTGTTGGTATGTGTGAGAACTGTGAATGTAAACTGTGTGAAACATGTTTTAATATTCACGCTAGAGGAACGGTGTTCAGAAGTCACATAACTTTTCCAATCGAAAAGGCTTCCGATCGAAGCAGACCATCAAATTTAGACACTGGAATGTCATTCGGCGTTAAGAAAGAGGATGTTGAAACTGATATTCACAAGCAGAAATGTAAAGACCACACTGATGAAAATCAGTCTTTTTATTGCGAGACACATGATGTGTGTATTTGTGGGCGCTGCATATTCTCTGATCACTCATCGTGCATTAAGTCAGTGGTTGATTTAAACAATATCTTGCACGACGACGACCAAGTGAAGATGTGTGTCACTTCTTTGGAAGAGTTGGACAAGGAAATAGATCGCACTATGGTCGAAATAGAAGAAAACAGACAGCTAAATGATCAATGTAGATCAAGCTATTTAAAAGAGATGAATGCATTTCACGAAGCTTTAGTCCACAAACTCAACTTGTTGATAACGGAAGCAGAAAAAGAAGGTGTCCTTGTACACAGTCAAAACGCTGAACACATGGAAGAAATATTTATGAAGTGTAAGAAAAACAAGCAAGATGTACATCAGAGAAATGAACACTTAGATCAGTTAGTACTCAATGAGCATTATCGGCATTTATATGTAGCATTGAAGAGAATGAAAAACGAGATTACTGAATTTGAAGATAACATTTCAAAGTGTAGACAAGAGAATTGTATTCAGAAATGTTCGTTTGCTCGCAATGCAAAGTTGGATGAGATATTGGCTAGAGAAGATATACATCTTGGAACACTTACAATTGTTTGCGATGGAAGCGACGAAGTAAACGAAGAAGGTAAACCTCTTAATTTAGAAAAACAGACACAAACAGAATGCGATTATGATGAAAGGATGACACGACTTAACTGTTTGGAAGAGGAGATGAGCAAACGAGAGAAGAATCACGAACTGGAAAAAGTAAGACTTGACGAGAAAAAGAGTCAGTATGACAGGAATCTAAAATGTTTGCAAATAAAAGAAGTTACGATTAGTAAACGAGAGCGGGAACACGAAAAGAAAGAACGTCAGTACGATGAGAAGCTGGAGGCTTTGGAAAGAATGGGAAACGTATTCAAGCGGTCAGTACTGATGCATAGTCAATTTGGTAATATTGTTAATTAGAGCATATGGTATATGATGAATAGAATTTTGAAGTTTTCGTAAAGATCAAAGGGATAGTACATTATTGTAATAACTGTTAAAAATCATTTATGTTCTTCATTATTTAAATATGCTCAGTACATATAAAAACGCAAATATTTTTAAAGTGTTAAATACCATAAATGGAATATTTTATATCAGTTGAATATGAATACAACAATAAATTATAACCATTTTAATAATACAGTGTATATCAAATATGTATCAGTTTTTCAAGATGGGACAGAGAGGCTAACATAGATACATATGTATCTTAAATATATTTAGGTTATAAAGTGGCGCTAGCAGTTAAACCAGTGTTTACGGACAGGGATTAACATATGGGCATAGAAAAGCTCTGAGAATGAATGTTCATGCTGATCTTTTATATAAGGCGTCAATTATTAAACGTTACTTAACACACACGATTTTTTTAAATTACAAAACTTGGTACTTGCACGTGCATAAATAGCTATTTTGTTCGCTATACCTCTCGTCCTAACTTCTGTAATTGTTAACAAAATATTCATTATAATTTTGCCGCATTTGTTAAAATTGTTTGCGTTTATACTGCGCATACCAGTTTTCCAGGGAAATGATGTTAAATTGTATTGCGTTCTCCTTGTTTAGATCATGTTCTTAATCGGTCCTTCAAAACTATCATAACTCAGTTTGATTTTTGTTTGTTTGACGTTTAACATTTGTTTAGTTATAACACCGATTTAGTATAATTTACAATCTGGAGTACATGTAAATGCACTAGCTGTTGTTAGTCACATGAGGCGTTGTATTTCAATTACTATACCTAATTGCTGATGTTGCACTGGTGCCATGGCGGTTCGACCATCGTGCCTCTCTGCGTGCGTGGGTCGGTAAACGTTTTCTTTAAACGGCATCTCCCCTAAAACGGTTATGCCGACTTAAATGAAACTTCACAGAAATGTTCCTTGGGTGGTACTCTGGCGAAGCTGAACAAAATCACAAGATGGACGCCATAGCTGTTAACAGCTCTTTAAAGAACATCTCATAAATCCCTGGGTAGATTTTCAAACATTTTCACAGAAATGATCCTTGGGTTGTACTTTACCCAAGATGCTAAGTTTGTTGCATTCCGTTAAAACACATGACCTCCAGGGCGGAGCCCGTTTTCCCTATCGGGCTGTATTGAAAACTTCTTGTCAGAAACTACTGATTTAATTTTGCAAAAAGTTCAGAAAAAAATGTTATTCTACAAAAGTTGCTCAAATTGTTCCGATCCGTTGTAAAATATGGCCGCCCGGGGTAGGGAGGGGTGTCAAGTCCATTTTACTTTATATGGCTATATTGACATTTTTGACAATATTACTATCAGAAAAAACTCGTTTGATATTGAAATAATTTCACAGGAATGTTCGTTTGGTGGTTCCCAATTAACATTTCTTAAATGGTTCCGGTTGGCTAAATTATGGTCGTTAAGGGGCGGGGCCATTTTTCATTGTTTGGCTATTTTTATAGCTTTGAAAATCTTTTTGTCAGAAACCACTGCTTGAATTTCAAAATAATTTTACAGAAATGATCCTTAGGTGGATCTCTACCAAAGTACTTTAAATTATTTTAATTCGTTCAAAACACGGCCGCCAGAAGGCAAGACATTTTTTCTTATATAGCATATATTTGTATTTTCGCTTCTGACACTCATTACTTAAAAATCCAGTGGAGAGATACATGCACTCGTGTGCCGCTTGTTTCATAATTTATAACGCATGCGTTGTGGATATTTTTGAGAAAAGTAAAATATGCACGATAAACAGTTCGAAGCTTCACTTAACGTATATTAAAACCGGGTCCAGTTAAATCCGATATTGTGTTATAACGGCACCTATTAGTATATCACTAAGTGAGTCAGTGTTCAATTTATAAACATTCTTCGCGCCTCATTTTATCTGAAACCTTAATTATGGTCATGTTGATTGTCCAAACACTAGGTTCAATATACAGATGTTGGTTTTACAACCAGATAATTGTATAGTTTGACCGACTTAATTTGGCCAGCCTAAAAGTAGTTACTGAAAATAAGCATTCACCTGTCCTGAATATCGGTGTAATGTTGATAAATCTTTTCTACCATCGTTTATTATTCGATTGCATTGTTACATGTCAAAACAACGTTTAATGGATAAAAACAAAAATATCAACACTATCAAAGTTTTAAAATACATACAGGCAGCTGATGATTAATGGAAAAGTAAAGTTTATTCATATAATATAAATTGTGAACTTGAAAGGAATGTGTGACCGTGATTCAAGCTTAGAGCAGCAAAATTACCTTGTTAGTATTATAAACCCGACACGTTACCAGTTGCGCCACGAATACGTCGATAACACAATGTCGAAAATATAGATATTTAATATGAATTTACCAGTCACCGCTCAAATTCGGTTGTGTATGTTTTGTTACTTTACTTAGGCTGGCCACTTTATCTTGGCCCGATTATAGAAAGTAAACGATATCGGACGAGGAAACATTGGAGGAATGTAATTATTTTTTTTCAGAAATACAAACCCCTTCGGAAAGAAATGGTGACGATCAATGCAAGTACAGACATCAAGTGAGTTTTGCGGTCGCAGGTGTTGTACCCGCCTCCATTCTTACAACTGAAATGCATGCGTTTATGCGATCAGGTGTGACAACAAAATAGACATTGGGATTTGTGGCGATTTTTCTGAAGAGTGAAGTATGATGTTAGAATAAATATGGACTCATTAACAAAAAAATAGCATACCCAAGAGTGAGGTATATTATTTGTTGAACATTTTATTAAAGAAAATTATTTACAAGGAGAGTTAGGTAATACAATGAGTCGAGTATTTATCTTAAGTTGTTTATTTTTTGGTTATCTGAATTTTGTTGTTTTATGTGAATTAAATTTTAGTTGAAATAATAATACCACACGAATGCGTGTATATACATTAAGCTTAACATACTTTACTTCGCATACTTTCAAATTTTTCATTTGATTTTTTGGTATAATATTGGTATCATATATTTAAAACCCATACATTCTTACATATATGTTTTCCAAGAATGTTTACTGCCATAACATATGATGTTTAACGTGTAACGTGTATTCAACTTTTATTCATGCATGTTTTGTTTTACTTTATTTCAGCCATGAATTTGGTAATATTTTAAATTGGGTTCATGTCGTGTACGTGAACATGTTTTATTCCTAATTTTTCGTATGTTTTTGAAAGACTACAGTTATGCAACTTTTGAAATAAATCAGATTAAAACATAAATTAATGTAATAGGAAAACTGATTTTGGTCAACATTATCGATGTATCAAAATTGCATGGCCAAAGTGCGAATAGAATAAATTGTGAGGCATTACCAAACAAATTATATGTAATGAGTTATCATTTGATTTGTGTGTTTCGTATATTGTTTTGGGGTATTGTTAGGTCTGAATTACTATATTTTCGATCCTTTACAAGGACAAAAGTTATGTACGCAAGTAGTGTACCTGACCCTAACCTTACAGCCGTGTCAATGCGGTCATTCAATGCAAGAGTTGAAGTTTAAAAACAATTCATGTCTGCCAACATCACATTTTACCTAAGTTTATGAGGACTACATAATATGTTTCTAGTTGTGCAATTTTTTTTTTTTTATGCGTGTTGTTTGTGACAATTGTGAACATAATACACGCATATAGTTGGAATCTTGGAATGTTGCCGTTGAACATTTTTTTAAAGACAAGTGTTGGATATGACCTCTATTCAAAAACAATATACGGTATTTTTTCATTTTGAATTATTAAAATTATTGTATCAGAATTATGATATGTTTTCTAGACATCATGAACAACAGTGTTGTTTGAAATTGTGAGAAGACTGTTACATGCATCTGTCATATAATGTAAACGGCGTTGGACAAAAAATGAGGATTAACAGTTGTGGATATATTTTTGAAACATAATGTTGTTTGTGGTAAAAAGTAGTGAGTCATTGATACGAAAGATCGTAATTAAGAGGGAAGTATCTTTTGTAATTACTAAGTAATATGTACTGAAAGTCACGTGATTTTAGGATGGTGAGTGTTTATCTATAGCGGTTTTATGTGTTTATCTGAATGATGCTTTATATGTAAAATAATACCACAGAAATGCCTGCGCTTAATTTAATTGGATTTATTTACAAACTTTAGATTATGACATTTGTTTTGTTTTGTTATATCAATTTATAGGTTTACCACCTTCCTAATGACTTATGTGTTCCAGTGATGTATGATACCATTTAATGAATGAAAAAAAAATAGTTTTTTTCACTCTTATGTATTAACTTATATCTATAACCATCATTTAATTGATGGTTTGTGTCATTTCATTCCTGTTGTTTTTAATTTGGCAAATATCATAATATCATAATATTGCAATTTTCTTAATGATTTAACATATCCGACTTGAAACAAATGTCTTTCTCATAGATGGGCTTTAACTGATTGGATATTTGACTCATTAAATGATTGTCATATTTCTAAAGGAAATTAAATACAAAAAATATTTAAAGTGAAATCAAGCGTGTGTTTTTAACTGTTTATATGTATGTCTTTTTATGTTTGTGTCTGTGAGTTAATTTTTATGTAAAATAAACATATCCCATATCATTATACATGTATATGTTGACATCATTTGTAAAAAGTAATGTGTTACAGTTATCTATAATGCCATGGCATATAATGTTTAATTATATAGCCTTTACTTATTCATTAAACTTTTATACTTGCTTGATTTTTTATTCTGTCTTGCTTGATAGCTTTTTCTTTTTATGACATTTTTCTTAGAGGCGGGAGTATATTGCTTTGCTAATGTCGTTCAATCTGTCTTTCGGTAGACCAAACCTTGTCCGGACAATTACCACAAAACCCTCAGTTCTAGGATCTTCAATCTTAGTAGGTGGGTTGTTAATGCATTGTAGAATGTCCCTAATGAGTAATTTTAAGAGGAAAATGCTAAATGTAGACATGAAAATAGCATTAAGAAATTTGTATTTGCTCGCAGTTCTAAGTTAGATGAAATATGGATACCAGAAAATATACGTCTTAGAAACCTTAAGACTGTTTGCGATGGAAGCGAAGAACTACCAGAACAAGACGACCAGCTACGCAAATTATGTAAAAAATTGTTGCGGTATAACTTATTTATCTATCTATAACATATATGATATTCTATTATAGAAAATAATAAGATTTGCTTCATAACTTCATAACTGAAGCAATCTGAAAGTAGATCACATTCAAGTTCGGTTCTGTGCCAGTGTTACAGCATATATGTTGTTTTTTTGTGTGCAAAGAGCAAATGTTTTGTTTGCGTGGCAAATATTTTATTTTTAAAAACTAATCCTGAATGTAAGCACGTAAACGTTACATTTTTAATTTTGAGCTAATTATAAAACTTCAATAGTTTGCGCAAGACTTCTAGAATAATTTCCAAAAGGAAAGTGATAAACTCCCGTTTCGTTTTGAGTTGACCTGGATGTTCGAATAGAACGTCGTTGATTTGTTTAGCATGATCAATCTTTGTGGTATTATACTTTTTTTACCGTAACTCTAGATTACGTTAAAACAGTAGTCGCGAAACAAACAAACACATGCCATTACAATTGCTGATATTGCTGACGTTGTGAATAATCACCTTGATTCTTCTTCTTGGCAATATTTATCATTTTATTTTATTAAATATGGACAGTACGAATTTATACGTTCATTTCGAGTCTCTATCGTTACCCGATACTACAATGCAGTTTTTATATAACATAAAAACGTCGAACAGGACACACATATTTAATATTGTATGTATCGAAAAATAAACAAGACTACGACAGTATTTTATGTCAATACAGAGCCGTTTATACTACAGCAACAACTGCATTCGGTTTAATTAGGATAATAAAAACTGCACATCCGCCAACAGCCTACGCAGTAAAATATTCTTTTAGTTGGTCATTTCTTTCTTAATACGAATTTCTGAACATTAGTTTTTATCAAAATATATTATTATTTTATTTAAAAAGACTTCTTTGGATAAAGGATGGTTTTACACTATATGTATTTTACACGATCGAACAGTCCCTCTTTAAAGTTGTGATTTTGCATTATGTAAATTTTCTACCAAGCTTGATATTATGCCCGTGTTTAACATTTTCCATTTCTATTTTTCAAATGTGATATCTTCATTATAATATTACCAATATGATCGTTTTATAAAATAATACTAAATAAGATAAAATGTATTGCAATAGGAGAAGTTGGTTGCCATGGAGAAGATAAAAGAACAAGAAAATGATGCTAAAGGGACAAAAGAAGATTCATAACACGGTATATTCAATATATGTTTTTTCTATGACGGAAAACACTCCCGTTTTTTGTGAATAAAGTCAATACTTCTCAAAAAAGGTTTGGAAAAAGATTTGTCCGTGCATTATGTATGTCTTTCTGAATGTAATTTTAGGAACAAATGCTTCATTACTGGTTACCTTGTCAACAAACATATGGCAAAACGGGCAGACAGACAGACTTAGATAGATATATAGATCGATAGATTTACTCGGGTTAAAACACTCAAGTTTACAACACATATTCAAATTTAAAATCTAGAACAATCGTATACCTAACATAATGTACAACTGAATATGTTACAGAAACAAATGCAACAACACATGTCTTCTTGATATTTCCTCCTTCTACCTGGGCGTACATGCGTCCTTTCGACATTAAAAAGCGGATGCATTTTTAGCTCGACTTTTCGAAGAAAAGGCCAGCTATTCTACTCGCCCCAGTGTCGGCGTCGGCGTTGGCGTCCGAGCTAGGTTTAAGTTTTTCGCTAAGCTAGTTTCTCAGGAATGGCTTGAGAGATTTCATTTAAACTTAATCAATGTATTCACCACATTAAAATGAACCTATAGGCCAAGTTTGGTAACTCTAGTTTGAAATTTTTCAAAGTTATGGGTCTTTTTACACTTAGAAATTTACGTCTAAGCTATATGGACAGGTTAAAGTTATTCGGTAAGCTGGTTTCTCAAGAATGGCTTGAGGGATTTCATTTAAACTTAGAAAACTTATTTCCTATATTAAAATGAACTCATAAGCCAATTTTAATAACTCTAGTTTGAAATTTGTCAAAATCTTGAGCCTTTTTACACTGATACATTTTAAATAAGCTATATTGACAGGTTAAAGTTTTTTGGTAAACTAGTTTTTCAACTTTTCGTTTCGGCTCTCTAACTCGAGAACGGATAAGATATTGTAATGAAACTTCAAACATAGATATCTTATAGCGAGACCTTGCTTGGGATTGCATATGGGGTGGAGTCAAGGTCAAGGTCACTGTTACTAAAAATCGAAAACGGTTTCCGCTCAATAACTTTAGTACGTATTGAGATATTAAAAAAAAACTTAATACATAATACATAGATACCTTATATCAAGACCTGACTTGGGATTGCATATGGGGTGGGTGGGGTCAATGTTAAGGTCACTGTTACTAAAAATAGAAGAACGGTTTCCGCTCAATAACTTGAGAACACATTGAGGGACGTAATGAAACTTAATACATACATACCTTATATCGAGACCTCGCTAAGGATTGCATATGGGGTGGGTGGAGTCAAGGTCAAAGTCACTGTTACTAAAATAGAAAAATGGTTTCCGCTCAACAACTTGAGAACGCATTGAGATATTTGAATGAAACTTTATACATAGATACCTTATATCAAGACCTCGCTTGGAATTGCATATGAGGTGGGTGGGTTCAAGGTCAAGTTCACTGTCACTAAAAAAAGAAAAACTGTTTCTGCCCAATAACTTGATAATTCATTGAGATATTTTAATGAAACATAATAGCTACCTTATATCGATACCTCGCTTGGGATCTCATATAGGGTGGTAGGGGTCAAGGTCGAGGTCACCGTTTCTAAAAATAAAAAAATGGTTTCCGCTCAATAGCTTGATAAGACATTGAGATATTGTAATGAAACTTTATACATTGATGTCTTATATCTAGACCTCGCTTGGGATTGCATATGTGGTGGGTGGGGTCAAGGTCACCGTTACTAAAATAGACCAACATTTTACGCTCAATAGCTTGAGGAGACATTGAGATTTTTTATGAAACTTAATAAATAGATACATTATATCGAGACCTCGCTTAGGATTGCATAAGGGGTTGGTGAGGTCACGGTCAAGTTCACAATTACTTAAATTTTATTGATGTGCTGACTTTAGTTTTCGTGGAATACCATATTTCTTGTTTTATAAAAAAAATGCCAGTAACTCTGACAAGCACAAGAAAAGTCGCGCGCTGTCCTCCGACAGCTCTTGTTATTTATTGACGTAGATATTTTTGTATAAAATATTTGTTCGCAACAGAAGTTTATAACCATGTTAAATAAAATGCTAGATTAAATAGATCATACGAAGCAGACGCACAATGCATGTATTAATGAGCATTCGAATGTAATTTTGTCATGATCCATAATTCTTAATGAACTGTTCTTGAGTTATTTATGGCCTCTGGGTATGTTTGTGATAAATTTTGCCAAAACTCTAACTTCAAAAGCACAGAAGACAATGATAAATCGCATTATTATTCCTCAATTGTGTTTACAATGATAAATTCCCATTACCCAAGAAAGATATAATTTGATTATCAAAACCTTTCAACCTTTTTGACACGTGACCAAGCGAAAGTGACTGTCAGGTTATGTGACGGCGCTGACATGTTGAATGTCATATAAGGGCAAGTAACGGCGTCAGTTTTAGCCACATCATTAAAAGATTGTCTCCCTTGTCGCGACATCACTATTCAATTTGTAAACAAGCAATTCCCTTCAAAGTTAATTGTCAGAAAAATAATTTGCAAATATTTCTAAAGATGAAAGAAGATTTAGGCATTCTAAGCAGAGTTAAGTATTGCTTGCAAAAAAAGTGGTTTCATACACAAGATGAGAACCTTGTACAAGAAATTATGACCAGTATTATAAGATCATAAGTGCCTGCAGCAAAGGGAACTTAACATTGACATGCATAAAAATACTGTTTCTGCATGCGAAACGTCAGTGAAAGAAGAGATAGAAAAGTTATTCAATTATCAAAGGTTTGTTTTCACACAATGGCCATAATAACACTGTTATTTAAATAGTAGCTAAAGGGTAGCTAGTATAATAGGGCAAATCTATTTGATTAATATGAACGTGATGTCTTGTATGCTTGGCATGCGTGTCATTTCTAAATTTAGCGCTGTCGCAATTTGTCCACTTAGTGCAAACGTTCACTGCAATAAGTAGTGGCCTATAAATTACAACTAAATTGCAAAATGCTGCACGCTACTTATTGCACGGTAAGCTTGCAAATTAGGCTCCACCCACCATTTACCGATCTGATATCATAGTTATTGAATACCGCAAAACAATGAAAACCCTGCAATATGGTATAAAGTCTAACAAAAACGCTTAGTTTGTTTAAAACTCTTTTCGTTCTATTGTTTATTGGGGAATGCGATTAATGGTTAAAGTCTATAGGACCCCCATGAATTTATAAATCGTTCATTGTCGTTGTATTTCAGAAGTAGAGGCTACTACGAGAGGTAGTCAGGGTTTAAGACACAGAAAAATATGGTAGGGGCACACCAGTTATAGTCATGTAAAGAACACGTTTAGATCAAAATTGCCCTACCATTCAAATCACGAATATTGGGGACTACCGACTTCAGGGGATAAATGGATTCTACCGCGAAAAAGTATGGATAAACAAAAACTGCACATGTTCAGTAATAGTATACCTTTATTAGTGTATTCCTTTATTGCCCAGTTCCATCTAGTTTCAGTGATGTAAAGGTTGATTCAATAAGGATTTAGCACTTTTTCTTTGCACAGCTTTGAATATATAATTAAAGATATAGATTTATCATATTATATTACTACACTGATCATGGTATGGTACATTTTGCTTACATAAATGTTGTCATGTCTGTCATGATAACCTTGTTATTTATGCCGACAGAATTATTACCGTTACCGAACTAGCATATATGTGTACAGTTCCAATTTTTAATCACATTTAGTGGAACATTTTCTATGATAAAAGAGTGTTCGATGCCTTCTCCCCGTCAATCAGCTCAGAGGATAAGTCAAGGAAACAGTATCGTTTATAAGGATAACTTGCCATAACTATTTAACCATGATGCAAGGATGGGAAGAGAAGCCAGACCACTGTTCGTGCCGTAAAGAATCAGCTTGATGAACTTTGAAGGGTTATGTGTGGGATAAATTATCAATAGAAAGTAGGAAATATAATAAACATTTTATGGAATGTTTTTAAGGTATTTCCAGTTATTTGATAAAAGTGATTATCAGCGATGATCCATATTTAATAAGCGATAAGTTGCTTGTTGCTAGCATGCCGAAATATTGAACCATCGTTGAAATATGTACCGGTAATTAGAATGATGCGTATATATCAGTATTACACTTTAACAAAGAAAAACGATCTGTTTCAGAAAATGATGAATGCTTCGTATTACATCACCGATAATAACAACACACAATATTGCTTTATTACACAATATTGCTTTATTACACAAACGATAAAAGCACCACACATTGATTTAAGACACTCGCGATAATAACACCACATAATATTGCTTTCGATAAAAAAAATACTTGAATACACTCAAGATAATAACACAATAACACCACATACACTCACGATAATAACACCACCTGATTTAGTTTTATATACTCACGATTTTACACTACATACACTTACGATAATGACACCACATGATTTAGCTTTATACACGCACGATAAAAACACCACATACACTCACGATAATACACCACATACACTCATGATAATAACACCACATGATTTAGTTGTATGCACTCACGATAATAACACCACATACACTTACGATAATAACACCACATGATTTAGTTTATACACTCACGATAATAATATCACATACACTCACGATAATAACACCACATGATTTAGTTTTATATACTCACGATAATACACTACATACACTTACGATAATAACACCACATTATTTAGTTTTATAACACACGATTGTAATAATACACATCGCTTAAATGCACTTGCGATAATAACACTAAACATCGCTTTAATACACCCACAATAATAACTGTATTATTTTAATACTGTTTCAATAATAACACATTTTATAACGCCAAATCTCACTCGTGTATGTTATTATAAAGTGTTTATAAAATATGTGAATGAAAACCCGATTTCAAATCAAACTAACACATTTGTCATTTTTTCAATGGACAATAGTGTAATTGGGGTTTTATATGATATTTCATTAAACACAAATTAAACGCCTTTTAATTAGACCTTTTTGACGTAATGCATCTCGTACCAATAGCCATAGGTTTATTATGAAAGAAATAGTTTTTTAGTCCTTACATCATCAAGGTATTGACTAAATATTACTTACGTACATACAAGGTCTTTAGCATACTCACGATAATGACAACACGCATCATTTCTTCAATGGACATCTGTGCAATTGGGGTTTTATATGGTAGTTCATTAAACACATTATTAAAACGCCTTTTAATTAATTTTTGTAAAAGTGATAAAACAATAGCCGTAACCCAAATATGAAAGAAATAAAGTCTCTATTTAAAAGTATTGCTTAAATATTACAGAAGTACATAAAGGGTCATTAACATTCTCACGATAATGACTACAAGCATGGCGTTTATTAAGGCCACGGTCATTACAGCATGCATTGCACAAGCATGACTGAGTACCGCCTCATAGATTGTATGTGGTGACTAACAATGTTATGCAACATTTCTCGTTATTATAATATTATATTTGGTGCATATTAAACAACTATTTGGATATTTGGATGTTTTCCTTTTATATTTCTATTTATCACATGCTGTACCTTGTTTTCCGTCTAATACAGCCATTACGAATAATTGTATTTTACACATGTGTAAGATAACATTTTGAGCGTTTTCATTGGCTACATATTATTTTACTGACCAATTGCATTACGTTATTTTGGTGAAATGACGTCGTCAACATGAAATGACGTCACGTCAGTACACAACTTTTATGATTTATCTACATTTTTTGGTAAAATTATAAGTTTTGTTTTGTTTAAAATCATGTGATACAAAAAGATCTGACACTCATTGTCATTTCATACCATATGTTATTAAAATCGTCCAGAAAATTCGCTAGTAAGCTCGCCACAGGCTCGCTTACTAACAAAATTCCTGAACTCTTTTAATAAAAGATATGAAATGACAACTCGTGTCGGATCCTTTATTTATTTCATAACTGATATTCTTTGTTTGGACGGTTTCAAGACATGTTTATAATACGCGGTTATTAGCAGATAGCAACTAACAATGGACTATACACAATACATGTACGTATGATCTACTGATTGCTTCTCTAAGTTTATAGATTTAGTGTGTGATCGCCTGGCATGATAATCTTTGCGTGAACATTTATCTCCCGTTATTTTGACTTTGTCATATTTTCGATTTCATCACGACATTTGGGGGCACTATACAGTTTCTCGGGCTTCGGACTCGGCCTGGTGGGGTCTGGGTTCTAGCCGTCTTGCAAACACTGATAATGTCAACACCTGAAAACAAACCAAACATCATTTCAATATTGTTGTGGCTGTGGCTTCACAAAAATGTAGGGAAAAGAATTATGAACACAGTTCCACTATAATTTTAACATGCATGATCAGCCAATTTTGGCGTTCAAATGTCACCAGTTTCCGAGACCATTTCGGTGATTTTTAACATCAATTTGCAACTTTCCTGCGAATGCGAGCACCTCAAACACTGCATGCCTGTCTGCGTAACTTACCAGGTTCTTGATTGCAGCTGAACAGACTGGGGGTCATCCATTGTTATTTTACCTTTAATAATTCCGGAGTTATTTGTATTTAAAGCGAGTGCAATTTCAGACAGAAGCAGCAAGAATTTTGTTTGAATAGTATCTAACCTGCCTTTGCCGAAAACTTTAATATTTCTTGACAAATTTTGCTGACTAAAGTCCTAATTTGAAGGAAATTGAAAACTGAACAAGATGAAATAAACACGGTGATCTTATCTTAAATGGCTCAATAAATATTCAGACAGAGGCTTTGTATGATTTCAGACTGAGGCAGCAAGATTTTTATGGAAAAGTATATACCCAGCCTTGCCTAATACTTCTTCATTTCTGGACGGATTTTTCTGAATAAAGTCTTACGCGGAAGGCGATTTGAAGTTGTACACCATGAAACAAATATTATTATTTTGCAATTAATAGTTCCGCAGTTATTTATATATAAAGCGAGGCTATGTACGAGTTCATGCTGAGACAGCAAGATTGTTACTGAATTTTAGTATCTAACCTGCTTTGACTCAAACTTTGTTATTTCTTGACGGATTCTCCCGAATAAAGTCGTATTTTGAAGGATATCTGAATGTGTACACCAAGAAAGAAACATAGTGCGTTTACAGTTTAAACAACAATTTGTAAACAAACAAACATAAATAAAGCTAGTATTATTACGTAATCAATCTATATTTTGTCATACTTGTTTATTTATTTTTTTCCTCTTTGCTTTGTGCTTGTTTTTCTCTCTCAAAATATTTTCTTATAACCTTTACTTGTCTCAATTATATATGCTAGACAAAGGTCTTGAATAACCTTTCGTGAGTGAGACCTCGAGGGCGTTCTCACCATGGGAGACGATATCCCGCTATGGATTAAAGCGTTATTTGGCATGCCTTGGACACCACCTGGATGCACAAGTGTAGATAAAATAATAAAGATAAAATGACACTTGAATAATGAAGAACATGACGTATTTTCCCATTGAAAATGTAGGTTTGGTTTGATTACAGTAAAGACGATTTTTCAGATCAAACGATTTGTTTTCGTCCATCAATCCAATAATCTATTAAAATTAATGTTAAGCAACAAACAAGAATATGTAGTACATAATATAAAACTTTCTTCATTTTATTTTAAAACATTTCTATTACAAGTCTTTCAAACTACTTTTAAGAAAAATGCCGATATACTCTGCCAAAATTACAGAGCCGATCAAGTGGTTTATCACGAGATTGAAATCTCGGGGGCCGCTAGAATCGACCGTAACTCGCGATAACACGAATCTTTGTTTATTGATAGATCTTTGATTTAAAAGAACTTAAATCAATCAATCAGAATAACACATGCCTTATTAAACATCTACAAACAATTTCGGTTACTACTAATAAACACTTCATTTTTACGCCTCTTTGCAATATTTCAGGGTAAATTGCGCAAAACATGGAGTCAAGTGTAGTGGAGTGTGGCGTCTGCTTTGCTGATATGGTTGCAGGCATTTGTGAAAACTGTGAATGCAAACTGTGCGAGGCATGTTTTGTGAATCATATCAGAGCAAAAATGTTTAGTAGCCACACTATTATTCCCATCGCAGAATCTTATAATCCTAGTATAAAGTCGGAGTTAGTTACTGAAATATCAACTGGATTAAAACAAGCTGCGATTAATGCTGTTATTCACAAGCAAAAATGTAAAGACCACACCGATGAAAATCAGTCATTATATTGTGACAAACATGATGTATGTATTTGTGGACGCTGCGTTATTTCTAATCACACATCTTGCATGGATTCCGTGGTGGATTGAAACAATATCTCGCACGACGCAGAACAGTTTAACAAAAGTTCTTGACTTTGCACGAGTTGGACGAGGAAATATATCGCATTGTGTCCGAAACAGAAGAAAACTGACAGCTGAATGATCAATGTTGATCAAGCTATGTAAAAGATATGAATGCATTTCATGAGGAATTAGTCCATAAACTGAAACTGTTGATAACAGAAGCTCAAAACGAAGGTGATGACTTACACCCACAAAAGACAAACATAATGGATGCACTTTCATTGAAATGTAAGGACAATAGGCAAGTGCTACGTAAGCAAATTAATCTTTTAGATGAATTAGAACGTAAAAAGCAGTATCCACATTTATTTTTAGCACTACAATGAATCGAAAAATATATTGCTTCATTAAAAGATAAAAACACAAAGTGTATGAAAACTATATTAAGGAATTTGAGTTAGATCGCAATTCGAAGTTGGATTAAATAATCCGAGAAGATCTGCATCTTGGAGCACTTACGCTTGTTTGCGATGGAAGCGAAGAAGTGACTGAACACGTTGCGCAGGTGCACATATTTACGCAAACTATATTTAAATTGCCTAATAGAATACATTTCATACACATTGTGCATTCGAAATGAAGAACGGGTTATTAATATGCTTGTGAATATTGATTATTTATTCACAAAATGCCAATAGTATAGATGGTTGGGCCACGTAATCTCTTACACGCATATTTTACAATTTTATATTTGTATATGTATAGAAATTCGACAAAATCAATCATTTTAATACATTGATAGATAAGTTAGATAATAATCGAGTTAAGATCAGTATTATTGATGTGACTGTTGATACACACATACTTCTAAATACATCGAATTCAAAGTCATTCCATAGTTATTATCGATCACATGCCTGTAATGATTGTACATTTAATTGTGATATGCACAGCTAGAGTGTTGTAAAATGTTATTATGCAACCGCTGTGCAACCTATTTTGAAAATATATTAAAGATCGATATATTCGAAAGTATGGTACCTAGGCTACGCATTTCAGCTTCATATGTCTTCCTTTTCACATGGTAAAAGACAAATCTTGCTGCCAGTCTAAGACCTGTCAACACAGATTGTTAATTTCTAACCTTGCAAAATCTTTGTTCGAGCATGAACGTGGAACTAGTGCAAGTAATGACTCGATGTTTTGCAGTGATTTTATTGTCTGCATAGAGCATACAAATAAGGCCACTTTTCCATGTACGCGTGATCCGTTATCAGTGACCGTATCCGTATACGTCGTCCGTATGGAGTTTTTCCATGTGTGCGTATCCGTAGCGCGTATTATATTATGTATACAGACCTGTATATTATGTATGATATTGAAACGGTACAATAATCTTGAGTACAACGTTGAGTCTTTTCTAGTCACGCTTATTTAAGACTTCGCTTTACAGAAAAATAATTAGTTCCAAAATAAAGTTATGGACAAACATGCTTGCTGCTGGTAATTTGTGGTCGATACATTTACACCATTTTAAGTAAAAAGTACAAAGTCTATCCGCATAAAACAAGCATAATCGTAGTCCATTGTGTATGGACATACATTCCAGTTCATAGTTAAAACACAACATTATAATTGCAAGCCATTAGAAGTGTGTGCTAAATAAAAACAAATTAACAGGTGTTGCTGCATGTGATGTGGCAGTACATGTTTGGAATGCTAATCTGTTATTAATTGTAATCACAATGGTGCATTGTCGATTTATAAATATCAATTAACTGGTTGCAAATGAATTTGGATGAATAAGATATCTAGGTACTCCTATCTTAATGTATCGTAGACTAAACACTGCGCACTGCGCGATTCGTCACGGACGCTGACATGGACACGGATAAGGACAAATGGAAACAAACCTTCGTATTTCAAATGGAGCTATATTTTATTTTACGGGCACAGACGCGGATCACGGACACGGATGACGGATCACGCGCTCATGAAAAAGCGGCTTAAATCGGTGTTGGAATTTTAACCAAGTTGGTTGGTATCGTTCACGGGACCTACGTTGCTCCTGCTCGTGCAATCGAACACATTTGCGGGTATTGCCTTTGATTTTGGTGTCAATTAATCCGCCGTATCTCGTCTCCACAAACGGCATGTTGCTACGTGCTTGGTTAAATACCGTCCACGTCCCGGTGAGCGACGCGTTAGGTCAGAACGTCAGAATATTAATATCCGGTTAACGCACTTGCCTCATCGATTTCGGATATAGTCAAGACGGAACAAGCAACACCCGGACGTCAGCGTCCATGAGGAGGCGCTGTCGTGTCTTATTGCCGCTAATGGAGGTCAGTAACGCAACAAAACATGATGTTATTTCTTGATGTTTATATCTTGTAAACTTTGGGTTTGGACTGTGTGGCCCTAAAGTTTGCTGTGCTATGTTGTTGCGTTGTTAATTTTTTTTTTATTGGAGAATGATTTGATACACTAATATTATGAGTTTTTTTGACGTCCCGAATATGCTACCTAAATTATGCTTCATAATGCTCTAGGTTACTAAGTTAAATGCATTATCTTCAACAAGAAAGTGATTTTAATTGAACAATGTTATACGTGTCGTCACCTTAGCGCAGAGTGATGTTACTGAAATTTTTTTTTTAAAAATTCACATTTTTTGTAAATTTGGATCATGTATACCATTTTGCATAGCATACGTACATGTTAGTAATATATTATATCTGCAAATCATGCGTTTTGCAAAAATACTTATTTCTAAGTATGGATTACTGAAAATAGAAACAAGATTTGATTCGCTAAGATTTATGCTCACAAAAATAAAATAATTAATTGAAGTAAATAAAAATTATGACAATAGTTAAATATATTACTTGTAATGCTAAATATTAAACATACCTCAAAACGTGTTATTGTTATCAATATAAAAAAAATCCCTGATGTGTGCACTTTTACGCTTTAAAAATTCAGCGCAAGAGGTAATGTAACTGAACAATTGTATACTAATATTTTTGTACTCTAACTAAACTGTATCTAAATAATAACTGCTCATTAATGGGCTTATCTTAATGTTTTAGGAACGTTTTTTAATAAAAGCTCAAGTCTACACTGAATATTAGACAATCCGATTGTTGCTTCTCGTGTAAAAAAAAAATGTGAGTAACAGTGCTTTTTTGCGCAAAGCGGACGATGTTTCAGCTTCATCATTTAAGTCACAATAAATCAATAATACACTATTGTATTACTGCACGTTTATAAAACACTTTGATTTCAGGAAGTACAGAGCATGAACGATTGGAACAGGAGAATCTTCAACATACAGAGCGTGAACATGATGAGAAAATAGAACATCTTAGAGAACTAGAAGAAAATATTCGAAAGCGGGAAGAGATCCACAGACAAAAAGAGATTCAGTATCATGAGAAGCTGCGCCAAACGGGACAAGCGTCTCTACGGTACAATTTGGGACAAAACAGCTCCACGACACAATTTGGGACAAACGGCTCCTTAAGACTATTTGGGGCAAACGGCTCCACGGCACAATTTAGGACAAACAGCTCCTATGCACAATTTGGGCCAAACGGCTTGTTAGGACAATTTGGAACAAACGGCTCCATGGCACAATAGGGTACACAAGCTGCAGAGGACGATTGTGGATAGACGAATGTACAAGACCATTTGACACAGGACGGTTAGGGACATAAGGCTTCACGGGAAAATTGGGGACAAAATGCTTCACAGGACGATTGGGGATAAACGACTCTATTTCATAAAGGATATATGCGATTGTATTTAACGCATATTAAAAGGAATACATTCATAAAACAGAAATAATTAGAACGACAGCTTGTGTTGCCAAAACCAAGGACCGACTGCAAGAGGAGGTCACATATCTCCAGTCCCACTCGATGAGGAACAATCTGGTATACCGGAAGTTCCCAATGAATACCACGAAGACGCGAAAGCCAAGATTAGGGAATTCATTCACGAGAAAATGAAGGTCGCGAAGGACATGGCAGACAAAATAAGCTTTGAAAGAGTGCATAGAATGGGTCCGAAACGAGACGGTAGGCCTAGAAGTACAGTGGCGAAGTTCACACTATTTAAGGAAAGAGAGTTTGTAAGGCGCCAAGGGAGCGCGCTGAAGGGTACCCCGTTCTACGTGAACGAACAGTTCCCGAAGGAAGTGGCCGACAAGCGCCGGAAGCTGGTGCCTTGCATGAAGGAAGCGCGCAACAGCCGCAAAACAGCGTGGATTGCGTACGACACGTTTTTCTTGACGGCAAGCCAGTTCGGGACTAGGAATACGAGGGGGGGGGGGTGAGCTGCGCGTACTATCCTGGAAGGTGCATGGGCTTACTGCTACGAGCAGAGACAGTGCAGACTTTATAAACATTGTAAATAAATATGACATTGTTTTTCTTTATGAAACATGGACTTCCGATTCCAGTAATGTCGATCTATGCGGATATAAATCTTTTAACTTTTTTAGAAAATTCCAACATCGTAATGCCAAACGCTCTGGCGGAACTGTTATTTATATAAAGGATACAATTTCTAATGGTACTGAAATTATTCGGAACTATCTGGACACTGTTATTTGGATTAAGCTGGATACACATTTGTTTCATTTTGACCAAGATGCTTATGTATGTCGCGTTTACGTATGGGGTGAGGATTCACCACTATTTTTAATGTAGATATATTTGAAGTTTTAGAAACAGATGTTAATATGTATGACACGTTGGGATCTGTATATATAGTTGGGGATTTTAATAGTCGTGTTGGCTTGAAATGCGATTATATTACGCCCGATAGAATGACAGAAAATGTATTGATGATGTTGATTATATCCCAGATGAACCACTATACCGGGCCTCACCCGATAATACTGTAAATAGCCATGGTGTTAAACTTATTGACCTTTGTCAATCATCCAGTTTACGCATCCTTAACGGTCGATTGCAAAATACAGACAAGTTTACCTTTATATCGCATCAAGAGGCTTCAGTAATGGATTATCTGCTTGCTAAAGAATGCAATTTTTCGCACATTAGTAGTTTTACGGTTGACGATCTTAACGTGTATAGCGACCATACATCAATTAGTTTTTCGCTGCATGTAAATTGTACTTATCCTACGGAGTCGAATGAAAATTACGTGAAACTGAAATGGGATTTATCTAAACGCGATAAATTCAGAAGTGGTATAATCGCTCGATTAACGAATCTGAACAATTTGACAAGTAGTGATAGTATTGATTTACGAAACATGGAATCTGTAAAAACACTACTTAATACTTTTACATCGATTGTGCGTGAAGTAGCGGATCCACTGTGTTTAAATAATAATTTGCGTACGAAATTTAGCCCAGACGATGAAACGCATGCTATAATGCGGTCTGGTTTGATAATGAATGTGTTCAAGCTAAAAATAAATATTTACATGCTTTGAGATATTTTAATAATTGTAAAACAACTGAGCACACACAGTTACTCTGCATGCAAAAACAAAATTATGAATCATTATTAAATAAAAAGAAACGTTATTTGAAAATAATAGAATGTGAATTAGAAAAACTAAAGCATTCTAAACCTAAGGAGTTCTGGAAGCATTTTAAACAAAATAAGAATAAGAAAACTAGTAATATCTCTTTAGATGACTTTTATAACTACTTTTGCTACTCTTAGTAACGATATTTCGCAATGCTCAAATGACGTTGCGGAACAATTTTGTAGTTCACATGATTTTAATAATTGTGATGTTGCATTTCTGGAACTTGATAAACCAATTACAACTAAAAAATGGTTAATGCCGTAAAGTTTTTAAAATTTGGTAAAGCATGCGGTAACGACAATTTGCTGAATGAATATTTTATGGAAAGCGTGGATGTTTTAGGATCTCATTTGTGTGATATATTTAATGCTATTTTAAACTCGGGCTATTTTCCTGATAATTAGACAGAGGGGGTTATTGTCCCTATATATTAAAAAAGGTGATATCGGAAATGCAAGTAATTATAGAGGTATTACACTAGTTAGTTGTTTGTCTACGTTATTTACCACTGTAATTAATAAACGTATTGAGTCCTTTTGTAATGCACATAATAGTATTTCGGATGCTCAGTTCGGATTTTGAAAAGGAAAGGTCAACTGTTGATGCCATTTTTATACTAACGTCAGTTATTCAGATTTTCTTAACCAAAATAAACGACTGTATGTGAATTTTGTTGATATGTTTAAATGCTTTGATTCAATATATAAGAATGCCCTTTGGTTAAAAATGTATAAGTCCGGAATAAAAGGCAAATTGTTGAGAATAATGCGAGACACGTACCAGAAAGTTAAATCATGTGTCAATTATGTAACAGTTATTCCGATTTTTTTTTATATGCAGTTGGTTTAAGACAGGGGGAGGTTATCTCACCGATTTTATTTTCATTCTTTGGGGATGATCTTGAATGATTTTACTATTTGCGGACGATATGGCAATTTTTGCGAAATCTCCCGAAGAGTTATTAAACAATATCAACCTTTTACATTCGTATTGCAATACATAGGGACTCACAGTCAACACAGACAAAACAAAAATTATGGTTTTCAGAAAAAGGGCGAGAATGTTATCGAACACTGGATTTATGATGGCAAGGATTTAATGATTGTTGACGATTTTAATTACATTGGCATGTTTTTAACTACACAGGCAACTTTAAACTCAACCAAGAGCATTTGTCTGGCAAAGCTATAAAGGCGTTTAACGTTTTATAATAAAATTGCAAGAAGTATGATCTTAAGCCAAAAATATTGTGCCAACATTTTGATTCCTTTGTTGGATCTATACTTAGCTACGCATCAGAGGTTTTGGGATTCACAAAATCGAACGAGCTCGAGAGAATACACCTGAAAGTTTGCAAACGTATTTTAAAACTTAAAACCAATACATCTAATGCGGGCGTCTATGGGGAATTGTATCGATATCCACTGTACATACCAAGATATGTAAGAATTATTAAATATTGGAGTAAAACTTTTGGCGTTGATAATAATATTATTAAAAAGGTGTACGAACAAGCTATGGAAGACTACACCAATGGCCTTAAAAATTGGGTCTATAATGTAAAGTCATTGTTAAACAATTATGGGTTTGCTTATGTTTTTGAAAACGCTGATCATGTCGATTTTAAATCATTCCTTTGTGTTTTTAAACGACGCATAACCGATACCTTCATTCAGGAATGGTCACAGAATATGTAGTCAAATAATGTTCCTTCAAACTATGCCCTTTTCAAAGTCAAATTATTATACGAAACATACCTTGATGTATTACCTACCAGCCTTAGACTGTTTTTCTGTAGACTAAGACTATCGGTGCATCGACTCAGAATACAAACTGGTAGATATGGTAGAAATAGGATTGCTAGAGATCAACGATATTGTTTACTCTGTAATTCACAAGATATAGAAGATGAATATCATGTTATGCTTATTTGTCCATATTTCGATGAGTTACGCAAAAAATATATTCCAAAATATTAATACAAAAGACCTTCGATGTTTAAATTTTTGGAAATGATGTATATAGATAACAAAACAAAGTTATTCAAAATTTCTTTGTTTATTAAATACGCATTAAATAAAAGGAATCTCATGTTAAATGTGTAATGTTATAACAGTACTGTAGCTAAAGCATTTTACTAGTTATAAGTTCATCCTCATAAAATACAAACATCAATCAAACTTTTGGTAACGAATATATAATACAAATCAAGAGTATTAAGACTTTTTAACGCAAACAAATAAATCGTACATTGTATTGTGTGCTACTATGTATTCATGTATGTTCCATATAAAATTATATATTATAATATATACCGAATCTATTCACATATTGAGTATAACGTAACTTAATTTGCTAGTATGTTTTGTTTGCATTGTTATTTTTAGGATGTATATTGTGCAATTCATAATAAAACACATGTTCTGTTCTGTTCTGTTACTGCGATGACTCTAACGTTGACCTTGCATATTTAACCATATGAATTGTATTGGATGTGACACTGCGACACTTTGCTTACAGTCATTTGAGCGACCTAGGACCACTTTCTTGACCGCTGTTTTGTTTATTAATGTTTAACTAAATTAATAAGGCCATATTAAGGTCAATAAAGATCTCTTTTTTTTACATGGCTTGATAACACATGAATTAATAATAGCTATTTGTTTTGTTGTTTTGTTGATTTCAGTTAAGATTTTGATTATGTGATGAGACTAAACCCACGGTCTAAACTTATAGGTCAAGGTGTTAAAGGAAAGATGTTAACTGTCATTAAACGTATGCATAACTCAATTAAATCCCGAATTGAAATTAATAGTAGGTAAAGACTTTAGCTGCTTCTTAGAAGGGATATATGGAGAGTGTTTATCACCGCTGCTTGTGTCCCTTTTTTCTAAACGACTTAGGAGAAACTGTAATCTTTAACGGGTATGAAGGGTTAAATATTGTACGTTTGAGATATTTATTTGCCTATGATATTGTATTGTTTGCTGAAACCCAACAATTCTTACAACGCAGTTTTGACATTCTATACAATTACTGTGTGGACATTTAAGTTAAACAAAACAAAGATAATAATAATATATCATATCTTGGTTTTCTTTTTAGTGGGGGTCTTTTTGACTGACGCAAATACCACTAGCAGGCCAATCACAAAATGCCCGGTTTTTAAGATGTTATTAAAATGTTTATAGAATTTTACAATGTTAAAATTAATAACAAATTGTTTGATAAAATTGTTCGAACAATTTTTAATTATGGTTCAAACTGCAAAAAATATTGACCGTGTTCATACACAGTATTGTAAAAATATATTTGATGTCAAAAAAGCAACTCAAATCGATTTCGTTTATGGTAAATTGTATGCAGATACGTTAAAATTGTAAAATACTGGTTTTAATATCATAAAAAGTAAACAAAATAAATATATTGCAAATACTTACAACGTGATGAAACGGGATTTCGAATTGAGACCTACTTAGAAAAAGTGGGCGCGTTCAGTGTATCCATACTGTCTAATTTAGATTTTCGCGAAGTACGGATTGTACAAGGTGTTAGTCAAAAAGAATGTTTCTTTCAATATTTAAATAAAGATTCAATTCATAATTGTTTGTATCAAGCTATGAATGCAAGATTAAGAGCATCTAGTATAGTGCTTTGTTATATAGAGAACTAAATAAACATAATTAAATTTGTTACCTCAAAAGTGTTGCAAACAAAAATATTGCAATGCTCTTTGTAACCTCAGTATCAGCTCATGGTGTATTGGAAGAATAAGGTCGATGGCACAAACCTTCTATTCAATATAATTATAGACAAGGTATACATTGTCAAAACATTAATAGCGAAATTAATTTTCTTTTGGGATGTTCTTTAAAGATAGACAGAGAAAGAAGTATATTAATACAAATTACTGGACTAGGCTTAGCATGCCAAAATTTCTTGCACTTTTGAATTTAGAAGGCATGCTTTACATATTACGGATTTTAACGACAGAGAATATAATTATAACTTCTTGTTACTTCTAAAGGTCAGCGTGCTTTTTTCGATGTTTGTTCCTCTTGTTTACGACTGATATATGTGTTGTATAATACTGCATATTTTAGCTCAACTGAGCACAGAGTGCTGATGGTGAGCTTTTGTCACCGCAAGTTTTGTTCGTCGTTCGTCGTGCGCCGTCCGTCGTGCTTGAACATTTCATTCAAACATTATCTCTTCATAAACCGCTTGGAAGATTTTCACCAAACTTCATAAAATTGGTCTTTGGGTGACCGTTTTCCCAAATGGTTCAAATCGTTCCGGTCTGCTGCATATGGAGGTCACTAGAGCTACAAATATATTTAAAAATGAAAACTTTAAAAATCTTCTCTGAAACCGCAAGGCTGAGCGCTTTTATATTTGATGTGTGACATCATCTGGTGGTCCTCTACAAAGTTTGTGTACATTATTCCCATGGTGTCAAAACTGGCCACGCCTCGGGGGTCACACTCTTTTTATAGACTCACATGCCAAGTGGGTTCTTCATCCTTTGACACTGCAAGGCATAGATGTTTCGAATTTAGGTATGTAAATCGTATAGTGTTCCTCTACAGATATTGTTTAAATTATGCCCCTGGGGTAAAATTGGCCACGCCCTGGGGTTCATATGGTTTCAAATGACTTACATGGCAATTTGGCTTCAAAAATCTTCTCCTATAAAAACAAGGCCCAGAGGTTTGATATTTGGCAATAAACATTGTATAGTGGTCCTATACAAATATTGTTCAAATTATACTCGTTGGGTAAAAAACCACGCCCCGGGTATAGACATATACGACTACTGACTTAATGTGACATTATCAATCTTCTCTGAAATTGCAAGGCCAGATATTGCCTATTTGGCATGTAATATGGTATAGTGAGTGGTACTGTACAACGATTGTTCAAAGTATGCCCCTGGGTTCAAAACTGGACACGCCAGAGGAGTCACATGATATATATAGACGTAAATAGCAAAATGCGTTAGAATATTTTCTATATATAGTTTCATTTTCTGTACAGTCTATCTATGTCAAGAATTGAATATATTTCTCTTTGAACTGTGTCAGTGTTTTATGTATATATATATACTTTATTTACCATATTTTGCTTTTGGACTATACTGTATTTCATACTATATGTACATATTTCTCATTGTAAAATTACTCATCCGAATATGTTCTATTATGATACTGTCTATGTCAAATACTACATTTCTTCAACGTAACTTGTAAAAATAATTACTGCGTAATATAGAAACAGTGCTATGTATAAAACGAGTATTTTCTGAAGTTCTTGATTTCGTTTCGAGAGGGCCAACAATTCGGTATTTTGCTTTTGATTGCTTTAAGTAAATATCAATAGGTTGAATTTATTGTTTGTTTCTTTTATCTAATACACTCAAACAAGACTTTATTGTACTGTTATATACATGTTGTTGTGTGCGAATATCGGAACATTAATTATATTCATGCTAACACCGATACTAATTATAACTATAATGATGAGTTTATAATTATACTGGTAATTATGATGAGCCGCTGATAACGACCCTTCTCCGCTTCTTATGAATAGATGTTGTGTAAATACTTTTTTTTTCTTTCATGTGTATATATGTTTTCCTCATGTGCCATATATTGCGTATTGGATTGTAATAAAATATATATCTACCATATTATCCCTTTGATATATACTTCTTTAAACTCTGGCTTCTAATAAACATTTTCTTAACTTCCAGATATATGAGCAAATCTTTGAACATGTACTAGGAATGGATATATGTGTTTCTTAACCAATTACTCTACGATAGATAGATTAAATTTAAAAAAGGCAAATCTCCTGCTCAAGAAATATGACACTGCACTGATTTCGCACACATGTTTCAAATTTCGTATCATATGTGCTTTTTGTTCGGCGTAGCCAATTTAAGGCCTTTGAAACATCCAATCAAATGTTGTGAAACTTTCCCGCCAGTAGTCCCGAATGAATAAATCCTAACATCGCATCGGCTAATTTAAAGAAATCCCCACCACGGCCTGTAAACAATGGATCCATTTCTTTTCGGAGTTGAATGGAAAAATAAGCTCATGTGGAACAATCCAGACATACCTCTTTACTTTGTTCACGTTGTTCACTTATTTTCTGTTCTCCGAAATTGCATTGGTTCAATTTCCATTTTCAATCGGCATGCCAGTGTTTACAGGCCGTGTAACATTACCTTGGGGAAACCCCCAATGCGATAGGCAACATTCCATAGAATACAATCGCGATCGCTGACTTACCTGCGCCCTTTAATAGTAAACACGTCAACAACACTGAATCGTCTAACAAGCATCCACAGAACCTTAGACAATAAGATTAATAATGAATGGAGAATTACTTATATTTATACACTTACCATGCATTTGTATTTGAATAACGGTTGGTAGATCTATTTATTAAGAATTATTTAGAAATGCATTTTCTCTTGTCCACTCCTGTAGAGGATATTCAATTGATAATAGATTTTGCATCTTTAAATAGACACTGGAGGAAGCTTCGAACATATGTAATTTAATTTGATTTAAATTTGGTATTTTTACTTACATTATGATTGCATTTAAAGTATAAAAGTTATACACAAAACGATCGAAACGTATTTTCCCAAAGGAATATAATTTTAATTCTCCACTATTAAATATAACTTTACGTTTGTGTTTTCACAAAATGAAGTCAAATAATTTTTTTTAATTGCGATGAATGTTCTCTGACGTGTGTTTTTATTTGACACACATAGTATAATTAATCCGTTACAAATATGATAAACGCTAATATTCATTCTTATTTTCTTGGAAACAATGTAACTTCTAGTAAATTTTGATTTACCTGACAAATACTGTAGAAATTACTGAGATTGAAAATAAAATCACCGATGAAAAATATGAGGCGGTAAGATCAGCTAATTATACACAATTAAGATAGCTTAAACAAATGGAATTCTTATAGTTCCCGGCACCTTATGATGCTCTGCATCATTGTTTTACTTGTGAAATGCTGATGTTTCTACCAAATTCTCGTGTAGAGGCTATTCAATCTACAAATAGATATTGTTTTTATATTTACTATGAATATGTGCATTGTATACGTCAAATATACATATTTCGTTGTAATTGTAAAATGCTTACTTTTACTTTGTATTGATAAACAAACTGACGTTGATGAGCAGATGAGTCAGACGTATTTGGGTTATTAAAGTAACATTTAAAACATGGGGCAGTTCGTCAGTTCAATGCTTTGACATGAAATAATGATATTTTTTTGTATTTGTTTCAAGTACAGAAACATTTCACACTACTTTTTTAGGAGTCCGTTTTGGTTCCCCCTGCTGCCCCTCACGACTGGTCAATACAAAAAATGTTGAATATCTTTAGAAAACCAAAATATGTTTGCAAATATTCAACTACAAACGAATAGACTATGCTTTAAACGCATAATAATAAGCATTATACTAATGAACACCCTGGATTTAGCAAATCATTAGAAAATGACAACAAATTAGTCCTGTTCCCACCCCCTGCTCCTAATTAACATCCTTTGTAACAAGTAATGTGCTGCAGTTATCTATAATACAATGGCATATACTGTTTAATATATAGCGTTTACTTCATTCATTTAACTTTTTAAACGTTATTTATTTGATGTGTTTTGTTATTTAATATGTTTATCTTGGTCAATTGCTTGGCAGCTTGGTGGGTATTTATGACATTCTTAGAAGCTGGAGTATATTGCTTTTCTAATGTTCGTCCGTTTGTCTGTCGGTATACCAAACCTTGTCCGGACCACATAACCCTTAGTTCTAGAATCTTAGTAGGGAGGTTGGCAATGCATTATAGAATGTCCCTAGTGAGTATTTCAAAGAGAAAAATGCTAAGTGTAGACATGAAATTACATTAAGAAATTTGTATTTTCTCACAGTTCAAAGTTAGATGAAATATTGATACCAGAAAACGTATTCACAAAACTCCTTAGTTTTAAGGGGAAGAATATCCTTAGACTAGTTTTTTTTCCTAAGGCAATAATTTCCCTTACTTTCGTATTCACACAGCTCCTAAGGTTTAAACTAAGGAAAAATATTTTATTTATCCTAAGGAGAAAATAATTTTAATTTCATATTATTGATAGCGCCGAGTTTACCGCATCTATTAATAGCATTTTCATGTAAGCGCTGTTAGCCAAGATGGCGGACGATGTATACTCCATATACCAATTACCGGGATATATCTATTACCAGGAATTTCCAAAAGACAAAACTTTCGCCCACATGCGCAAACAATTTTTTTTAAAAGTCCATCCTTTTGTTAAAATGTAGCTGTTAGCTGCAGTCAACTTTGGTTTCCATTCAATAATGTCGTTTTAAAGGTAAATAAACTCTTTTAAACGTCTAAATCTTATAAAAGTTGTTTTCAACAGCATTGTTAACATAAATTATCAGTTACTATAAATATGTATAGAAAATAAAATTTTAGCAAATATAATGTAATATGACTGATGTTTTGTACAGTATCATTCGTTTAACCCTGAACATGATTTTTCTAAATTCTGATAAGCCGATATTCAGAATCACGGTAATAGTTGTATTGCCAGAACACAGAAGGCTAATGACATGTACAAATTGTTGTCAAAACAGTTGTTTAAACTTGTGATTTTTTTTATAAATTTGAATTATTTTGATACATGAATGTTGTATTGTTACAATACGACACCAGTCTTTATTTATTTCTATTTTGTTATATTTTGCAAGCCAGTACAAAAATAACTTCCCCGGTAATTGGTATACCCAGTCTAAAATGTGATTTCAGCGTTGTTGTATAATGAAGATTTTTACCGTAATTACGTTTGTCATGACAGTTAAATTACACACTAAGCGAGGTTTACGGTTGTGGTATGTGTTGCTACTGAATTTGTTTACAATATTTGTTTCGATTATATAGCTTTCTCGTCGACCTTGCGAACAACGTTTAAAATTCATATTGTACTGGAAAATCCGGATAAAAATAGAAACGCGGAAATAAACAAAGTTTGCAGACGATACAGTGCTTCAGAAATCACAAACAAATGGCTAAGCAGCGATCGCCAAACTTTTCTATACAAGAAAATATGCTCCTTGCTCAGATGATGGGGGAAGATTACGAAGGGCATGGCATGTCAAGACACCGTTTCGACAAACATAAATTGTGCAGCAGTAAGTCGTATTTAAGACTTATTTATTCATGTTTGAAACAATGTCTTAATGATCATTGTTAATGAAAATATAAACATTTCATTCATCCAATAATACATACAAACTTTGTTCGGCATTTTATTAAACAAAGTCTTAAGCCTTGGTAAAGAATTTGATTTAGCATGGATTTAATTCAAATCGATATCGAATATCATTTGGTTATTAATAATATTAATATTTCTACTTGATTCTTGTATCGTTTTAACATGTTTGTATTTGCTTGTGTCAAATCTCGCGAAATAGCCAAGATAATTACATTTTATTTTTATTATTGCAATTAAATTGGACAATGTGTTTATGCATTCATCAAAGCATTATCAGTATAAAAAGAATAATTACACATAAGGAAGCAATGTGTCATTATTGCTAGGTTGGCGCTAAGAAATCTGAACTAGTAACCCAAAAATGTGTTTTTGCAAAGAAAACCTATTATTAAGAAATATTTTCAGAAAATATGCTTCATGTTTAAAGATTGTTCAAAAACGTGAGTAGCAAAATTGTATTGTTAGTAGTCAATTGGAGATTTTAGTAGCCAAAGGCTATTTTGGCTACTGGTAGCACTGACATAGTATTGGCTAGTACTACTACTTAGCCTACTTAAATTTGAATGCCATTTTTATAATATTATCTACATGTATTTGTATCATATGTACAGCGGTAACAAGCGTATTGAAAAAAGAAATGTGAAGGGATGTAGAAAAAGCATTCAATGCTTGTGCCACAGAGACAACCAGACCATGAAGTGAGCTGCAGAAGAAGTGGGGAAATCTGGTTGCAGATCACCAAATTATACTTTCTTTGACTGGTTCAATTGACATTTAATGAAGATTTTTAAATGATTCTAAATATTTTAGTATCCACATATAACACTAACACTGTATGTGTAGAATTATGAATGCGACAAATTATGTATAAGTGTACATCGATTTCAATTGGAATGTTGTTATTTCTGGAATTAACTAATAATTGTAATGTTTCATTATAGGGCTCACTCTGCCATTTGCCAAATTAGCAAAAGGCTAAAATGTTCAATATTTTGCTAGGAAATAAACAACACTTTATGACTCTCGTCTTAAAAGGACTTGTTCGCAGGTTTTTCATGTTTAAAACAAATATCATTAAATTTTGTAACTGCAAATACTACAGCATCTGGAAGAATCTAAAATAAATATTATATAAAGAAAAAAAGGTAAAATCTAAAAAATGCCATTGCCAGGACTCGAGCCTGGTACCTTTGATATAAAAACCCTCATGCGCTAACCACTCATCCAGGCAGACTTATATCTTTCGAATGTGTATATTTAACTCTATTTAAATGATACACATTCATCACATGTTTTCCAAATTATCGATGAAAAACGTTGTAAACTCTTTATAACTTTATACATTTCCATTGATGATTATTCATAAACAAAATGATATTTCCAATTTATTTCTTAGTCAATAGTGTTACAATTTAACTTGTATGTATATAAATTATTATTTATTTTTGTAACATATGACAATCTTTTAGAAATCAATTTGGCAATATATGAACAGGTCCCTTTTAGTTATATATAATATGTGATATTCTTTTTAAAAAAGTGCACCTGTACAGTCAAAGTATAGCATATTAACAGTAGCTGTTGTGAGTGCAATTGGAAGAGAATCAATTACCATTCATTGGACTGCACATTTGTCACTGGACACTACATTCAGGCAGTGGCCAAATGTGTAAGTTGTCATGTTTTTTTTGCGCAATATTATAATCAGTCTCAAATAACTATTAAAGAACTTGGATTGGTGTATACATGTAGGCATGAACAAGGCACATTTTAGAGTCAAAAAGTCAGTATTGTGTTTTAAACATATCTGTTTGACATGGAAACATGAATGTAAATAATAGTTGCAAAATATGCTTAAAGCTGTTAAGTATTTAATGCTAAATATTGATATTATGTATCGAATTCAACTTCTTTAAGTTTTAAAGCTTATTATTTCATTGTATTTGTAAATAGAGAGGAAATGTGTTATTTTATGCTAAGTAGTAAAATGTAGAAAAATATAAGTAAAATACATCCGTATATCACTAAATTTTCTGTGATTTTATATTTTAATAAATTTAAATTATGCAATAACAACAGCTTTTCATAAACATAAGCTAATACATGAAAAATAACTGCATCACAATGTACACTTATTTTCGAAACTGATATTTCAGTCCAGCAGGATCCGTGGAAGTGATCACCCAGGAAGTTCCGAAACAAAATGAAAGCAGAGCTTTCAAAAGGAGGTATCCAAAATAACATGGCAATACACTTCAGAATGAGAAATTGGGCAATATTGAAGAAGTCTTCCTTGAGCTGTCTTAATTCTACAGCTGGAGTTGAAAGACTCTCTCACTATTTCAGGTTGCGTTAACGCCTGTGCGACTTGTGTAATAACTCGCGAAACTGTTGGCTGTCCCCATCATTAAGTTGAATGTTTGAGGAAGCAAAATAATGCAGGAAAATCAGATTTTTTTCAATACTGTTTAAGCTGTTGTTTGTGTTGCTGTTTGGAGATAGAAGATGTGTTAACCATTCATCATTAATAAATAATATACCCTGCCTGTACTAACAGTAACGATCAAGAAGTTCTACATTTTGTATATAAATGGTCCAGAATGTCCACTCTGTGTTCAAAACGTCTTGCCCTGCTGCAAACAAATGTGATTGGATTCGTTAAACAAATACAATGGAAACGTAAAGTGTGTACTTACCTCAATATTCCCAAGATAACTCGTACATCCGTTTAACGCAACGGGGACAATATAAACAAAACCTGATATGTGAACACAACAACAACAGTGTCAGGTATGTGAATATATCCCAGCTGCAATTATATTAAACAGCATTTCGTCACAATGACATCTTTTGCGTGTCATTTATTCCAACATGAGATACAGCATATTAAAGTTTAATACATAAAAAACGAAACAAATCAATTTTGTCAACATAAAATCACGAATCTTGGACAGCCATATTACTTCCGGTATACGCTGTATAAGCTGGGTTTTGACATTTATTGGACCGTACAACTGAGTAGACATTCATAAAATTGACAAATGCAAAACATACATGCCTGTTGTTGGAAAATCATTGAAAATAAGCAAAACTTCGAAAATTCTTCTGCTACGGCGCCATTTTTTAAGGAAATGTATGTCGATTTAAGGAATGTGCAGCGATTCTTTAACATTTAAGGGAAAAACAACGATCTTAAGTAATTTTTTTTGATCTAATGAGTTTTGTGAATAAGACTAAAGGATTTTTCTCAACTTACAGGGGAAAGTACGAAAACATCTATGGAAATGTTTAAAAGTAATGTTAGCCAGCCCATTGTAAGACTTAAGAATAAAGAAATGACTTAGACTCAAGAAATTATACTTCACCGTTTGCAAATATACTGGGTACCAATGTTGCTTATGTCATTAACAAATCGTTTAACATTTATCTATCGTATAAAGCACGGATTTCATATCCATATAACAAAAGCACCAGACAACAAGTTTCAGTAGGAAGAGCGCGGCAGATGGCAGGGTTGGCACGAATCACCCGCCCCCGGGTTTTCCCGGCGGGTTTTACCGGTTTTTCCCGCACCGGTCAATACCCTGAAAGTGGGCAATACTGGGGAATACTGGGCAGTACTATTTTTATTCAGTCAATATGCAGTTTTAATTGTTTTTATAAATTTAAATACTATGTTAAATTATATTATAAATAAAATGACTTATTTTTTATTTTGCAAATCCAATACAAATATATTTACAGTATTGTCTTGTGCCAGCACATATCCATAGTTCATTCATGAAATATTTTCTATGTTGTTTGTGAAATGATTCCGCTTGATAATGAAATTTGTCTACATTTATTAATCCTTCTTTATTTCTTGAATTAAACTGTTCTTTTTTTTGTAATTTATACAACTTAGGGTGACCCTCTCTGGATAAGAGTTTGCAAAAGGCCCATTAGAATTGACATGGGCATTTGCCAGTGGCCCCTCGTTGAGATCTACATTACACCTGTTGGTCTATTATGTTTATTCAAGGGATCCAGTTTGTTTTTGAGCAATTACATATGCCAATTCAATCAATGTTTGTGTTTCTTTAAGAGGGTGTATATATTATTGTGGGTGGGTCATAAATGATTTCACAATATTGTGTCATTAATTAATGTACAGCATGGGGCTGCAAGAGCGTCTTTTTGCAACATGACATCATCTAAAATATTGTATAACTTAAAAATGTGTTAGAATTGTCAGCTTTCACTTATACATTTCATCTTTTTCTTTCATAAACATAATGATCTTACATATGGAACTATATACTGAGAAAAATATAATGCAAGTAAGTAATTATGCCACAGATGCCTAGTAATACTCAGTATTGTCCAGACGGACCAAAAATCCAACTTCAATTTTGTGAAAAAAAAGCAATTATCAATATGTTTCCACGTGAAATTATATTACAAGAAAGAAACAATGTAATTTACAGTAAATACTTATTATTAAATATGTGTTTATATGTAGAAAATCATTATAAGTATGCAAAGTTAACATAGTTGTGCAATATCTTTTTTCCCCAGCATTGCCCACTATTGTCCAGTAAAACCCTGTAAAACCCGGTCTGTCCCAGTATAACCCGCGCGGGCCGGTCAATACTATAAAACCCGGGTTTTATGCCAACCTGGTGGATGGTGTTTGAGACTTTGAATCACAATTACTGCGGCTCGAATCATGCAAAAATATGTCGGTTTTTTTATTTTTACATAACATCACTTATTCTCATGACATGTTTTCTTTATAAAAAAATCCATTTAATTAGCGACGCGTTGTTAATTGTTGCTTGCGTGTAAATATACACATGAACCATGTTTCTGGCATGACGAACTATTAAACCATCGTTGAAATATGTAATTCGAATGATGCCTATATATCTGTATAATACTTAAACAAACGAAAAACGACCTGTTTCAGAAAAGGATGACTGTTTCGAATTACACCACCGATAAAAACACCACACAAAATTGCTTTAATGCACTAACAATAAAAGCACCACACATTGGTTTAAGACACTCGCGATAAAAACACCACATAATATTGCTTTAATACATTCTCGATAAAAACATTACTCATTGTTTTAACACACTAAATATAATAACACCACAAACACCCACGATAATACCTCCACAACATTTAGTTTTATACACTTACCATAATAATGCCACATATACTCACGATAATAACACCACATATACTCACGATAATAACACCACATAATTAAGTTTTATAGACACTATAATAACACCACATCTATTGACGATTAAAACACCACATGATTTTGATTTATACACGCACGATAATAACACCACATACATTGACGATTAAAACGCCACATGATTTAGATTTATACACGCACAATAATAACACCACGTACACGCACGATAATAACACCACCTGATTTAGTTTCATACTCTTACGATAATAACACGACATGATTTAGTTTTATATACTCACGAATATACACTACAAACACCCACGATAATTACACCACATTATTTAGTTTTATACACAATTAAGATTGTATATGATACTTCATTAAAATACGACACTAATATGCTTTTGTCATTAGACCTTTTTGACCTGATGCATCTCATATCAATAGCCGTAGGCCAAGTATGACACAAAATAATATTTAATCCCTATATAAAACTATTGCTTTAATATTACTAAAGTAGAAACAGGGTCATTAACATACTCACGATAATGACAACATTAAGGCCACGGTCATTACAGCATGCATTGCACAATCATGTTTGTAAAGCCTATACCGGCGCAGGTGACTTATGCAACACCACAGGTAGTTGGCGCGTGGCTATGATAATAATGAAGAATACTTCAAATTTAATGACAAACACTCAAGGAGTGACGAAAAAACTATATTCTAAACAAGAAATGTCTTTTAAAAAGACAATCGGCGTTGACATTAATAATAAGATATCATTTTACCTTGACAATAATACAAGAGTGCCAAGATGATCGGTTATGTGGCTTCTCGGACCCCAGATTTTTCGGTCCCCACCTGGACAAGGCGACTTCTCCGACTCCAGATTTTTGAGCACCATCAGAAAACTTCTCATATCCCAAAATTAATGTGTGATTAATTCAATAATTACTAATATTTGTACCGCCACACGTTTTCACCAAAATACATGAATAACGTTAATAATTTACGTTAACATCATTATTATATAAATGTGTCAGCCGAATTTAACAAATTAAAAATGTGCGAAAATAACTGCGGGAATGAATGAACATTATTCTGTATCAGACGCGTACAGTTGTTATCAATTAATATACCCAACCTTCATCTTGGAAGTTATCTATGCATAATAAATAAACATGTCTAAGTAAGATAATCATTTATACTGTATATCCGTATTAAAAGCAATCTTCAGGGAACATTCGGCAAATTTGAAATAATGATGACTTCCATTTTTGATAACACAAACATAAAATTTCATTAGACTATGGCGATTTAGAATTATATGCGGTAGGAATATGATGTATCAAGTGTTTCTGTATATAATTGATATTGCAAATAATGTATTAATGCAAAGAAAATAAAGTAAAAGTAACATGAATAACAGTTCGCCGTATACCTATACTTATTTCACCTAATTTTATTTCTTGAAATATATATTTTTTATAAATTGATTAACATCTACTGAAGAAGTTGATAGACATGCGCAATACCTTTCATCCTCAATAGAACGCAACCGCCATTCAATTTCAAATTAACATGCACAGTAAGTTTATAAACATAAATTCCCCATTTATTGAAATATTCGCTCTTGTGATTCTCTGGACGCTAATTGATGCATGTACATTATAGCAGCATACACGGCAGCTACACGCGCGCTAATTTTAGAATGATCGTGTGTTGAACTCGATAGAATCAATTGAAATTTATAGAGCATGCCGTTAGGCTAAACAAAACAGTGGGTTAATTCTGAGACTGAGTATAATAAATATGTTCTTGACATACAATGAGAAAATATGTTCATAATTATGTTCAGTTCTAGAGTGTATGTCGAAGATATTATAAGAACTTTATTTTAACCGCTTATGTAAACAATTATGCACATTTTAATCCCCAAAACTATGCAATAGTTATATACATATATTAAACCATTGTCGTAAGTTTGCATTCACTAAAAAAAATAATTTGCAAAATTATATTGGCATTCAATTTTCCCGCTGCATAATTATTGCAAGAAATCCTAGTCAAAAGTGATCTTAGACAGCTGCACCGAAAACAAATTCGATATCAAATAACTCGTCGTTGTTCTGACCCGTATGATTACAGGCTTCTAAGCGAGACCGTATGCTGTTCGTTGTAAAGCTGGGAGCCAACATCAATTTTATACTATGTCATATGTAAACAAATATTTGATGGAAACACATGTGTAAGTGAAATATAAATCCCTGTTTAGGATACATATATCGCCTCAAATGTCAATATAAGGCAAATTATGTTTTTTTTTATTATGTACTTTACCTTGAGTGTTAAAAAAAATCGATTGCATTTATATTCATGCAGTTTACTCCGTGAAGTTGTCGTTCCTGAACGTGTCACATCGACGACGAGTAGTAACGATGTTTAGTGTTATTTCTTAAAACTTCGACCAATAATTACAAAACATGTGTAGTGTCTTACAAGTTCTGAAATGAAATTCATTTATGCGTCGAATAAGATCGGGTACATTAAAATCAATCCGCAATTGAAAACTTTATGGCTGTTCAAACCAAACCGATGCACTCTATGTTTCGGCCGTATGTAGCTGGATACCTTGTTATACATGTACAGTAAATATATTTGATTGTTAATAGTATTTTTTTTTCAGAAAAGTTGTGTTTTCGTCATTTCTTGATTATTTGTCATTAGAATTGATGTGTTTACTATTTATTATCAAAGCCGCGCGCTAACCACCTGTGTGCAACACCTCACTTTCTTTATATATTATATTTGGTGCATATTAAACAACTGTTTGGATGTTTTTGTTTTATGTTTCTATTTATGTCATACTTAATTATTTGTTTTAACGTTTTCAATACATGTTTATAATACGTGGTTATTAGTAGTTAGCAACTAATAATGCACTATTCATAATAAATAAACGTATGATCTACTGATCGCATTTCTTAATTTATAGATTTAGTGTAAAATCGCCCGGCATGATAAATCTTTTCGTGAAGAGTTATCTCCCTTCACTTTGACTTTGCCGGATTTTTACTTTCGATTTCAACTCGAAATGTACTGTTGCAGTTTTCTTTAGTTAGCAAATTTACATAATCAACCTTACGGTATGTATTTTCCAGATTATTTTTAAAATGTTGATTATTTATTTAAATAAAATGTCTTAATATAAAAGTTGCTATGCACTAGCTCGCAAACGCGTCAACAGTGTACTGTATTGTCAGCATGTGAAATCATAGATGTAAAACGATATCAATTTCACAATGTATTGGTATTTATATCGTTTAATGATTACAGGTACTCAAGTATTCGACATAAATATAATATGTATGCGTTTTCTACCAATAATTTAAAAGTTATACTAACATTAATTAGAATAAGTCATGCCATATTAAACATTTATAAACAATATCGGTTATTGCTATTCAACACTTCATTTTTACACGTCTTTGCAATATTTCAGCATAAGTAGTACAAAAAATGGAGTCACATGCAGTGGAGTGTGGCGTCTGCTTTGCTGATATGGTTGTAGGCATTTGTGAAAACTGCGAATGCAAACTGTGCGAGACATGTTTTAGGAATCACACCAGAGCAAAAATGTTTAGTAGCCACATAATTTTCCCATTCGCAGAATCTTATAATCCTAGAATAAAGTCAGATTTAGAAACTGAAATATCAAGTGTTACTGGATTCACAAAATCACCGGTTGATGCTGATATTCACAAGCAAAAATGTAAAGACCACACCGATGAAAATCAGTCGTTTTATTGTGAGAAACATGATGTGTGTATTTGTGGACGCTGCGTTATTTCTAATCACACAGCTTGTATGGACTCCGTGGTGGATTTGAACAATATATCGCACGACGCAGAACTGTTGAAAGAAAGAATATCTAGTTTGCGCCAGTTGGACGAGGAAATAGATCGCATTGTGTCCAAAATAGAAGAAAACCGACAGCTGAATGATCAATCTAGATCCAGCTATGTAAAAGAGATGAATGCATTTCATGAGGAGTTAGTCCTTAAACTGAAACTGTTGATAACAGAAGCTCAAAAAGAAGGTGATGACTTACACAAACAAAATACAGACATAATGGATGAAATGTCAAAGAAATGTAAGGACAATAGGCAAGTGCTACGTAAGCAAATTGATCTTTTAGATGAATTAGAAAGTCAAAAGCATTATCGACATTTATTTGTAGCACTAAAAAAAGATATTGCTTTATTAAAAGATAAAAACACAAAGTGTAGACATGAAAACCATATTAAGGAATTTGAGTTTGCTCGCAATTCACACTTAGATAAAATAATTCGAGAAGATCTGCATCTTGGAACTCTTACGCTTGTTTGCGATGGAAGCGAAGACGTGACTGAAAACGATGACCAGGTACGCATATTTAAGCAAACTATATATATATATATTACATAATAGAATACATTTCATTTAAACAGTGCATTCAAAGCAAAGAACGAGTTACTAATATGCTTTTGGATCTTGATTAGTTACTGACAAATATTTTGTAATGTCAATAGTATAAATGGTTGCGTTACATAATCTCTTACACGCATATTTTATTATACTATATTTGTATACACATGTATAGAAAATCGACAAAATCGATCAGTCTAATACATTGATAGATAAGTTCGATAATAATCGAGTTAAGATCAGTGTTATTATTGTGACTGTTGATACACACATACTGCTAAATACTTCGATTCCAAAGTCATTCCATAGCAATTATTGATCACATGTCTGCAATGAGTGTACTTGTAATTGTGATATGCACAATTAGGGTATTGTAAAACGTTATCATGCAGATGCTATGCAACCTATTATGCAAAAATACTTAAGGCCAATAAAACGCAACTTAAGGAAAACTGGATATTTTCGAAAGTAGTACGTAGGCTACGCATTTCAGCTTTGTGTGGCTTCCTTATCGCATGGTAAAACATAAACCTGGCTACAAGTCTAAAACCGGTCAACACAGATTGTTAATTTCTATTGTTGCGAAACCGTAGTGCGTTTATGCACGTGGAACTAGGGAAAGTAATGATGTTTTGCAGTGATTGGATTGTCTAGAAAAAACCTAGGAAGAAACCGGTGTTGGAATATTGACCAACGTGTTCGTTAAATTTTATGGACTTTCAAAAGTCGCTCCTGCTCGTGCAACCGGACGAATTTGCAAGTATTGCTGTTGAGTGTGGTGTTCATTAATCCACCATATCGCGTCCTCACCAACGGTATGTTGTAACATGCACTAATAAAGACCGCCTTAGTCCCGGTCAGCTACGCGTTAGGTTAAAACGTCAGAATATGCATATCCGGTTAACGCACTGGCGTCATCGATTTCTGACAGCAGTCGAGACGGAACAAGTATCACCCGGATATTCGCATCCGTGCGGAGGCGCTCTCGAGTCTCATTGCCGCTAATGGTGGTCGCATACGCTTTAAAACATGCTGGTCATATCTGGTGAACTAAGGATTAGACACTGTGACCCTGAAGTTTGCTGTGCTTTGTTGTTTGGTTGTTAATTATTTTTATTTATTTTTGAGAAAATGTTTCAATAATAATTGGATTTAATATTAATTCTTATGGTCTTTAAATTCCGAATATGCAACCTAGAAGTAATGCCCATCTGCACACCCCTAAGTTGCTTTTTAATGGCCTGAAGTATAATGTTCGTTTCACTTGTCTAAAATATACATGTACTGATTATATATAAGATAAATACTAACCATATAATAATACTTATATTGGATATATGAAGGAAACTAGTGTTGCTGTTGAAAAGATGCGCGATAAACAAAACGAAGAACAAGAACCCGTTGAAAAAGGTAAATGCAAAATATATTTGTATTCTATGAGGCAGAATAAATAGTGTTTAAGTACTCAATAGGAATTCTTGGCAATAAAACCTGTGAAGATCTGTTTCTATGTTCACTAGAGTTATCTTTGGGATTCCAGGGTAATCGATTATTGTACACGCATCTGTAAGTCATCAAATATGCATAGGTTAGGAAACGCTGCACAATAAAACGTTCACTCTAACCCTCTTACAAACTATTGTCCTTCATACTTCTCTAAGTTACTATGATATATATCATCAAAAAGAAAGTCCATGTAATTGAATAATTCTTATATATGTCGTCCCATTTGCACAAAGAGAGATGTCACTGACATATTTTTTAACCCTCTTACAAACTATTGTCCTTCATACTTCTTTAAGTTACTATGATAAATATCTTCAAAAAGAAAGACCATGTAATTGAATAATTCTTATATATGTCGTCCCATTTGCACAAAGAGAGATATAACTGACATATTTTTTGTTTGTATATTTGGAACCACTATACCACTTTTCATAACATGCTTTAATGTTAGGAATGTATTCCATCTGCAAATACTGCGTTTTTCCAACAAAAAACATCTTTCTTAAAATATGTTGGAGCAATAAGTATGGGTAACTGTAAATAGAAACACGCTTTGATTCATTAAGAATTATGCTCCAAAAAACAAAATAATTTGTTGAAGTAAATAAAATGTATGGAAATAGTTAATTATATTAATGTTCATGATACATATTAAACATACCTCAAAACATGTAATTGTTATAAATGTCAAAGAAATTCCATGATTTGTGCACTTTTACCCCAAAAAGAATTAAGCGCAAAAGGTAATGCAACTGAACAACGTATACTAATATGTTTGTACTCTAACTGAACTGTAGCTAACTAATAACTGCTCATTAATCGGCTTATCTTGATGTATTAAGAACGCTTTTAATAAAATCTAAAGTTTATATTGAATATTAGAAAATATGTTGTTTTTTTGCTTCTCCTTTAAAAAAAATAAATTTTAGTAACAATACTTTTTGTGCCAAGTGGACGCTGTTTCAGCTTTATCATCTTAGTCACAATAAATTAAGTATACACTATTGTATAACCTTACGTTTAGAGAACACTTTGATTTCAGAAAGTACAGAGCATGAACGATTGGAACAGGAGATTCTTCAACTTACAGAGAGTGAATATGATGAGGCTGTTTCTGTAAAAGTAGTACCGAAAATACGCAAGAAACTTCTCAAGATTTCTAAAAGGTCAGGTTTTGTGAATTATGTTAATTAAAGTAAATAGGTAATAAAAAAAGAACTTTTTAAGTCAAAATGAACCCGTTACAAATTCCATGTTGAGACCTAAAATTTATCGTAAATGTAAATCGTCAAATACAGAGTATCTTATCAAACTACATCAAACTACACTTCAAAGTACACACATGAAGCTCATGTTTACGTCATTATTACCTCTAAATATTAAAAGTTTCGAATTGAATGTCTCGATAAATTTCTAGATCAAGTTTGAACCTGTTGGATAAAAAACTAATTATAGTGTAACGTTTGAATCACACGTTAACTTGTTAGCTTTATTTGCCTCAAAACATGACGTCGGACCATGTGGGATGAAAACTCCGATCACTAGGTTAAATACAATGACATCTTTGGGTCACAATGTAAGCTGCATGTTCCATCAAACTATGTTATTAATTAGTTAGAATGCTGCCCTCATTAAATCTTGATCATTTAAATTGTTAGGTGTAGCCACTGACGGCTTTGTTTTTCACCAGACTTAAATTTTAACATTTTAACACTATAATTTCCTTTTGAAATCTTGAAATATTCGCGCCAAGAAATTGATAAAGATACGATATCGGTTGTAAATACTACGATGCGTAGTAAAACAAGTTGTAAATGACATCATCAATGACGTCATATTATTCCAAATATGGTGACGTATTTGTAACGTTTACATCACTTTAAAATGTTATTTGTTGTAAGAGAAGCAAAAGCCCGGAAGAAACAAGAACGGCAGCGTAAACGAAAAGGTGGACAGAAAGTAAAGAAAGGCACAAGTGATTCAGACAGCGACGATTCCACGACCAGCATGCCATTCACGGACAATGATAGTGACGATTATGAATAGAGTTTTTATGAAGTTTGCCCACTGTGCGAACAAATAAAACGTAAGGATGCTGAAGATGAATGGGTTTGCTGCGAGTTTTGCAGTCACTGGTGGCATGCTGGGGGTTCCGGCTCGCAGGAAGGAATGCAAGATGCATTTGTGTGCCCAACATGTTGTGAATTGAAAGCGTAATTTGTAAGATTCGTTGTAGAATTGGCAACACGTTCAAACTTTAATAAATTGACAATAAACGAATAAGCTAGTAATTTATTTAAAAATCAAAACAATGTTTACTAACGCATCATTATATATGTACATTAAATAAATGCACATCTATGTATTCATAATGATACAATCTATAACTAACATGAGTAGCTTTTTTAAAGTACTTAACATACTAGAATACGGAATGAAGTGATTGTCTCTTACATATTAGTGTTTGATAGTGTAAATATTTGTTAAAAACATTGCATGTGTGTGAAGATGTTATGAAATGCATTATTATTGAGTGTTTGTCCCATTTATTTCAAGTCATTCAGGAGTATCCTTTTTTTGAAAATTCAAACGATTAATTTCATGAAGAAAGCTGTTCTTGTGTGTGAGAGGTTAACCGAGCCTACACATTAATATTTACGTCTAGGTTTCCATAGATAATCACTAAGTAAGAAACTAATGAAACAATCCGTTTTGTTTAATATATTGATAATCACAAATATTTCAACAAACTTTGCATCAACCACGATCCCTCTGTACTTGAAATTACAAAACAAAATATTAGCAGCCATAAACCGATGAAATAATAAAAAGTACTAACAAAACATTGAATCAAAATCAAACGTACGTGTTTTTAAATATATATTTTGATCGATATATAAATAAATGCAAATACATTGCTTTTTATCACTGTCTCCGTGCGTTGGTATATTTTCTGAAAATGAACGGGTCCATTCCAATGGGGGTAATAAAAATACTAATTTCAGACAACGCACAGGCACCATTTAAACCAACCTGATTAAAATCACATCCTAAAATATGCAACGATTTAGGAAACTTGTGTACTTTAGTCAGATTGCATGTAAACACAGTAGCGGTAGCATGTGAACACAAAATAAACGTAAGCATTAGCTGTACACCTCTGTAAAGTGTAGTCGTCCATTTTTATATAAATTAAAATGTACAGCGAAAAGCTGATTGATAGGCATAGTGGGGTAGCTTCGCTTCTTATTCCTGAAAAAATTCTCGTAATAAACTCTAACCTATACGAAGATGTTATGAAATATATTATGATTATACCATGAACTATAATAATTATGTCGATTACGTAAAATAGCGTTGATGACCTCACGATTCAATAAGCTAAACATTACGGGGTCGATAATTGCCGACGTGGGTCGATAATGACAGACGGTGACCAGGTGAGAAATTATCCATTACCAAAGAATTTAAACGTTACAGTTCATTTCATTGGTCAAATCTAACCAATCAAAATGTGCATTTTATCCATTGCTGTTTACGATCCAGCCTTATATGAGAATGATTCCGTACTTTTAAAAATCGATTAAAGGGTCGATAATACCCGGCATTGCTGTAATTCAATAAAATGAAAGGAATGAATCCCACCACGTTCAAACGTCAATCCACAAAGACATTTGGAAGTTTTTATCGACTGTTATAAGGAATATATTAGTGTATTCATTTATTGCGCAGTTCCAAACACTTTCAATGAAGAAAATGTTGATTCCCTTTTTAAATAATAATGATATAACAGTTAATCTTCAGTCCACAACTATTCATGTATACATATATAGATATATCAAATGGCTGAACTTATAGACCACAGTATGGTACATTTCGGTAAAAAAACTTACATTTAGCCTGTTATGTCTTGTCATGACATCGTTGTTAATTATACTGACAGAATTATTCACATCATCGAACAAGCTTGTATGTGTACAATTCCAATATTTAATCAAATTTTGCAGGAGATTTGCTTTATCGCGCCATACTTAGCTATTGCTCAATTAGCTAAATCGATAAGCTAAGGTATAATCCATGATTGTTGATAAGTGTAACTCGACAGAACTATTAGCTTTAAAGACATAATAGAAAAAAATGTATACAATGCATAAATATCACATTTGAAAATCATACAAGTAGAACCAAATTGAATGTAATGTTTACTTGCAAGTATTTCAAATTAGCAACAATAATAAAAACACACAACTTTGCACGCGTGATTCCCAATGGGAACATATTTATAGAATGATTCAACCAATTAACGTGGTTTGAGTCTCATGATTATAACGAGAAAAAAGTTCCAATAATATGAATCAAAATTATTTTTTGGTATAATTTGTGATACTTTAAAAACCATTAATTCTTTATTCCTATGCTTTAGGTCCTAATCATTGACTTAAATGTGCTTTCAATTCATGTGTTCCGTTTTGACAAGATTCTTACCATTGAGCCCATTGCAGAGGTGTATGTGAAAGCAACGAACGACAACTCTGCTGGGAGATAGGCTTCGATGCGCATTCGTGACTATAATTCTATCTTTGTTTGCATGGGCGTTCAATGATCAATAACCATCGTCGCACGTTCGATTCCAATACGCTTAAACAACCTTTAACATCGTACACCTTTTTAAGCATGCTTCGATGCGTATTCATTTGAATAATCTATTTTTATTTTTTGTTTGGTCTGTAACACTGTAATGACTTGAATGATTTTTACACTCTGGCACTATAATTCTGCTTTATGTTGCATAGGCGATCAATAATCATTAACCATCGTCACACGTATGATTAAAATATGTTGAAATAACCTTAAACATTATACACCTGTGAAATTTTAGTCAGTGATGCACGTGTTATAAAAAATTGTCGATAAGCGATACAAACGATATATATTATTTGCCATTCCAGTCGATGTTATTTCATTCCTAATACTTCCGACAAGCATTTTTTCGAGCATATATCTGTATCATGAGTGTGATGTCACTTTTTATATATACAATGTAGACTATGTTTCTTCTAGCAATTGGTGAAAACAATATGGAAAGTGTCACTATTTGGCCCCTTTAATGCGCTCACAATAACAGCACGCGTCACTTTAACTTAATAATTGCATACAAATAGTATTAGCATAAGTAAATCTAGAAACGTTCGATTACTGAATTGTATTTGGAAATGATCACTGTGATTAATGCAACATATTTCAAAACATTGATTTTAGAGAATGCTCAATAGATGGATGTTCTTTCTTTTTGATCTTTTTTTTTTCATGCTGTTTTTCACTTTTAACTGTGTGTTTAAAGTTTTGAATTGCGTAGTTGAAAATAACTGTATTAGCAAATAACAATGGCACAAGAAACGGACTCGAATGTTTCTCAAAAAGACATTTGACACTATCGAGCTAAAATAAATGACTTTAAACTAATGTCATTATGAACATTCATGGGGGTATACATTTACAATAAATGCGTTGACTTACATTTTAAAACAAAACTACATGAATTGAATAACAAGAAATATCTTGACAATCGGCGTTGAAATTAATATTGAGATGTAATTTAAAAATTACCTAAACAGACGGCCAAGATGATCGGTTACGTGACTTTTCAGACCCCAGTTTTTTTGGTTCCCACCAGTATTAGGAGAATAATTGGATCCAAAAGTTAATTTGAGATAAATTTATTAATTTAGAAATTAAATAAAATTATCATTAATATCTATGCCGTGAATAAACCAATCATACAGCTCCATCTTTCTACCAGTGATATATGAATAACAAAAATAATTTGGTTAACAATATTGTTATCTGAATTAGTCGTGCCAATTTAACCAATTAACAATATAAGGCAATTATTTCGGGAATGAATTAAAATTAGTATGTATCATACGAGTCTATACAGTTATTTATAGTACCGGTAATATACCATTCATGTTAGTTATCTCATATAATAACGATTTGAAGTCAAACAAGCATTTATACTGTGTATCCCGATAGAAAGCAATAGTTAGAAAACATTCAGCGATTTTTATAAATGTAAAGACTTTATTTTTGATTACGCAAACATAAAAATTCATTAGACTATGACGATTTAAAATTATATCAGTAGAAATATGATACATCAAGGGTTCTTGTGTATAATTAGTATTGCAAATTGTGTATTCCTGCTACGCGAATAACAATTCGACGTATTACGGATCTTCTTTCATAACATTTTATCTATACTGTAGAAAATGTAGCATCTTTTTACATATTTAGTAACATCTACTGAAGAAGTTGATAGAAAGATGCAATTATAAATAATCGTTAATAAATCGTTACCACAATTTTAATTCAAATTAACAGTAAGTTCATACATATAAATTCCCCATTTATTGAAATTTTAGGTTTATGATTCTCGGAACGCTATTATTGATGCATGTACGAGTATATTAACACAGCTATACGACGGTAGCTTGCAACGCGCGCTATTTTTAGTTCTTGAATGTGATGAACACGCTAGAATCAATGGGCTACATGGAACGGAAGCTGTGCGAATGAGATTTATGAATGGGAACATTGCACAATTGCTATTTATAGAGCGTACTGCTTATATAAGTGTAGGCTAAACACAATAGTTAATGGCATACAATGAGAAATACGTTCATAATTTGCCTCAGTTCTAGAGTATATGTCGAGGATATATTTATAACTTCATTTTAACCGCTTATGTAAACAATTATGCAAATTTTTAATCTCCAAAAGTATGCAACAGTTATTGGTATACGTTAAACCATTGTTTGAAGTTTGCATTCCCTAAAATAAGAAATTTGCCCATTTCTATTGGCATTCAATTTTCCCGCTGCATAACTACCGCAAGAAATCTAGTTCAAAAGTGATCTTATACAGATACGCCGAAAAATATACTGCAATATCGCCTCTTTTGCGTGAATAGTAACTTCCCGTTATTCGTAATTTGCCGTATTGTAGCTTGGGCCGTCCGTTCAACTCACCAATTGCTGTTGCATTTCGCTTAATCACGGTATGTTACTTCTTGTTTATTTCACAAAATAATACCACTTTTGAATGTAATCACCAATTTATTTGACAGACATAATTAATCACATGCTATACCTTGTCTCCCGTGTAATACAACCATTACGAATATTTCTATCTTACGCATGTTTAAGATATCATTCTGAACGTGTTCATTGACTATATATTCTTTGACTGACCAATCGCATGACGTTATTTTGGTGAAATGACGTTGTCAGAATGAAATGACGTCATGCCAATACACAATTAGGATTTATCAACATGGTTTGGTAAAATTAGATGTTTTTTTCTTTGAAAAGCATGTGATAAAAAGGATTTGACCCTCTTGTCATTTCATACCATATTTTATTAAACTCGTCCAGGAAATTCCTTAGTAAGCTCGCAAAAGGCTCGCTTATTAACAACATTTCTGAACTCGTGTAATAAAATATGGTATGAAATGACAACTCGTGTCAGATCATATATATAATGACTATCTGGGCCGAGTAGCGGGCTCGGGTACCATAGTATCTTGTGTAATCAAACCTACCACCCGGTTAACAAATTGGTAAATTACTACACGGCACAGCCCTTATTACAGTTATGCTCTAACACGGTCCCTTTATTGTACCGTGATTCATGAAAAGCATGGAACTTGTGCAAATTACCACTGTGATAAGTGTTAACCCATGCTTAACAGTTCGAATTGGAAAACACGTGTACAAGTTGTTAAATGTACAGTTAAAAAAGTCATCTATCATGCGCGCTAACACTAAAAAACTCAAATTCGATCATTTCCCATTACGTGGATGTTTCATTTCTTGGTTAACTAGATGTTTAGTACCACCACCGCTTACTACAACAGTTGGATACTTACAAAGTTGTTCCTTATGTCCATTCTCAATCCACTCATACCATCCAACCTCACTTTCACTTTGACCGAGATCTAAATTGGATTTAGAATCATGCGAATGGGCTATTTCTTGGTTTATAACATTTTACCATTTCATCTAGCACCAACAGCGTTTACTTCAAGATTTGGATACTTATGCAATCGTTGCTTATGGCCATTCCCAATCTTTCGTATCACAAAACCTGACGTTGACCATGACATTGACCTGATTTGGACTTTGAATAATTTAAATGGAATATGTCTTGGTTAACACGATTTTACAGTTTCTTCTTCAACCAAAACGGCTTACTACAACAATTGGATACTTACTTAGTTGTTGCTAATGAACATTTCAAATCCTCACATATCACCCAACACACTTTGACCTTGACCAAATTTTGCTTTATAATTTGGAATAATTCAAATGGCCGCCCAACCCAAACCGGGGACATGTGTGGTTATTTATTATGTTGTATATCCAAGTGTTCACTTGCCTCAAATAAAGTTTCTGATGATGTTAATAATAGTTTCTTTCCTGGCTGATATTTCTGGGTTTTTATTTATCTGGTATTAGTAAAATAAAGGACATGCAGCAGAAAACCCATGTGCATCGAATGATCACATGTATAATTCTATACATGTGTATTTCCAACAAAATGCACTTACTTGTTACGACAACATATAATTATTTTATATATTGTTAAAATCAATTCTTTCAACAACTGAACATGTTGAATGTCGACCATAAGGAAATGATCTTACATGTAAAAATAATTGTCTTGTATTTATACTTTAACTATCAAACACTTATTATTTCAATTATTCATTATACCAGAGCACTGTCTACATAAGATGGAATCAAGTATGGTATAATGTGGCGTATGTTGTGCGAATAACATTTTGGTTTCTGTGAGATCTGTGAATGTAAACTGTGTGAAACATGTTTTATTAATCACGCTAGAGGAAAGGTGTTCATTAGTCACATAACTTTTCCAATCGAAGAGGCTTCCGATCGAAGCACGAATTTAGACACAGGAATGCCATCGGGCGTTAAGAAAGAGGACGTTGAAGCTGATATCCATAAGAAAAAATGTAAAGACCACACCGATGAAAATCAGTCGTTTTATTGTGAGAAACATGATGTATGTATATGTGGACGCTGCATATTTTCTGATCACTCATTGTGCTTTAAGTCGGTGGTTGATTTAAACAACATCTTGCACGACGAGGACCAGGTGAAGAAATGTATCACTTCTTTGGAAGAGTTGGAGTTGATAACGGAAGCAGAAAAAGAAGGTTTCCTTGTACACAGTCAAAACGCTGAAATATTTATGAAGTGTAAGAAAAACAAGCAAGATGTACATCAGCGAAATGAGCATTTAGGACAATTAGTACTCAATGAGCATTATCGGCATTTATATGTAGCATTGAACAGAATGAAAAACGCGATTACTGAATTTAAAGATAAAAATTCAAAATGTGGACATGAGAATTGTATTCAGAAATTTGCATTCGCTCGCAATGCGAAGTTGGATGAGATATTGTTCAGAGAAGATATACATCTTGGAACACTTACACTTGTTTGCGATGGAAGCGACGAAGTAAACGAAGAAGGTAAACCTCTTAATTTAGAAAAACAGACACAAACATAATGCGATTATGTTGAAATAAAGCAACGACGTAATGGTTTGGAAGAGGAGATGAGCAAAATAGAGAAGAATAAAACTGGAAAAAAACAGACTTGACGAGAAAGAACGTCAGTATGAAAGGAATCTGCAGAATCTGCAACAAAAAGAAGAGTTGATTCGTAAACGAGAGGAGAGTCACAAAATTGGCAAAGGTAACACTTGACGAGAACGAACGTCAGTATCAATGGAATTTGCAGTGTTTGCAACAAAAAGAAGAGTTGATTCGTAAACGAGAGGAGAGTCACACATTGGCAGAAGTAAAACTTGATGAGAACGAACGTCAGTATCAATGGAATCTGCAGTGTTTGCAACAAAAAGAAGAGTCGATTATTTAACGAGAACAGGATCACGAAAATAACGAACGTCAGTACGATGAGAAGCGGATGGATTTGGAAGCAGGGGAAAGAGCATACCAGAGGTCAGTAATGATGCATTGTCAATTTGGTAATTGTTAATTAGAGCATGGTATATCGCTGAATAGAATTTTGATGAAGTTTTCTTTAAGATCAAAGTGATAGTACATTATTGTAATAACTGTTAAATTTTATTTATGTTCTTCATTATTTAAATATGCTCAGTAAATTTAAAAACGCAAACATATTTAAAGTTTTTAAAGCAGTGAATGAAATATTTTATAACAATTCAATATAAATACGACAATAAATTATATTTTTTTAATAATATACAAAACATTTATATTTTGAAAAGATTTGGGACCGGGTGGCTTACAAATACATATGCATCTAAAATATATTTAGGTTATAAAGTGGCGCTTGCAGTTAAACCAATTATTCGCGGACAATGATTAAAATATGGACAATAAAAACGCTCTGGGAATAAATGTTCATGCTTATCTATTGTATAAGGCGTAAATGAATAAACTTTTCTTATCACACACGATTTCTTTATTACAAATCATGCTACTTGCAGGTGCATAAACAGCTATTGTTTTGGCTCTACAGATCGTCTCAATTTCTGTAATTGTTACGAGCATTTTGCCATATTTGTTAAAATTGTTTGCGTTTTTACCACGTATACTAGTTTTCCAGATAAATGATATTAAATCTTATTGCGTTCTTCTTTATTATAACATGTTCATAACGGTTATTTAATAACAACTATAATAACAATTCAGTTTGATGTATTTGTTTGACGTTTAACTGTTATAACACCGATATGTTTATTTAAAATATGGAATATATGCACTAACTGCTTTTAGTAACTTGCGGCCACATGTTATATTTGAATTACTATACCTAAATGCTGATGTTGCACTGTTTCCGTAGCGGTTTGTCCGTGCCTGCGTGCGTTGGTGGGTAATTTGTTTTTTAAAATGACATCTCCTCTAAAATCGTTAGGCCGACTTCAATAAAACTTCACAGAAATGTTGCGGCCGGTAGTCTGGCAAAGCTGCTCAAATAGGTTCAGTCTGCTGCACAAGATGGCCGACAGAGCTGTTAAAAGCCTACCATAAAATGACATCTCCTAAATTCCTGTGTGGATTTGCAAATAATTTCAATTGGGCTCTCCTTTATCCAAGATGCTCAGATGGTTACTTTCCGTTTTTCCCTATAGGACTGTATTGAAAACTTTGAAAGTCTTCTTGTCAGAAACCATTGATTGGATTTTGGAAAAAGTTCAGCAAAATGTTCCTCTATCATAGTTGCTCAAATTATTCCGGTCAGTTGTAAAACATGGCCGCCAAGGGGAGCGAGTACATTTGACCTTATATGGCTATATTTTTTTTTTTACAATCTCCTTGTCCGAAACAACTTGCTGGATATTGAAATAATTTCCCAGAAATATTCCTTTGATGGTTTCCTGCCAAAATTTCTTAAATGGTTCCGGTTTGTAAAAATATGACCGTTAGGGGGCCGGGGCCTTTTTTCCTTATATGTAATATGTGGGCAGCAAAATTCCCTTGTCAGTTTTACAAACCCGACACGTTACCAGTTGCGCCACGAATACGTCGATAAAACAATGTCGAAAATTTAGATATTGAATGTGAATTTACCAGCCACCGTGACCGCTCAACTTTGGATGTGTATGTGTCATTACTTGAATTAGGTCGGCCACTTTATCTTGGCCCGATTATAGCAAGTAAACGATATCGGACGAGAAAGCATTGGTGGAATATAATTTTTTTTTCAGACTAACAAACACCTTTGTTATGAACTTTTGACGATCCATGCAAGTACAGACATCATGATGTATCGCGGCGAAATGCATGCGTTTATGCGATCAGGTATGTCAACAAAATATACATTCGGATTTGTGGCGATATTTCTGAAGAAGGGTTAAGTATAATGTTAGAATAAATATGGACTCATTAACAAAAAAATAGCGTACACTAGAGTGAAGTATATTATTTGTTGAACATTTTTTTGAAGAAAATAATTTACAAGGAGAGTTAGATAATACCATGAGTCAGGTGTTTATCTAAAGCTGTTTATTTTTTGGTTATCTGAATGTTGTTGTTTTATATAAACACAATTGTAGTTGAAATGATAATACCGCACCAATACATGTATATACATTAAGCTTACCATATTTACTTTGAATACTTTAAATTGTGTCATTCGAATGAGTAGTATTATATTGGTATCGTATATTTAAAAACCATACAACCGAAAGTGTTTCAATGCTTACAAATATGTTTTCCAAGAATGTTTACTACCATAACATATAATGTTTAACGTGTAACATTAATATTTTAATATTAAACTTTTATCCATGCATGCTTGTTTAGCTTTATTTCAGCCATGAATTTTGTAATATTTTAAACTGGGTTTATGTCGTGTACGTGAACATGCTTTTTTCATATTTTGTCTTATTCTTATGAAAGACTACAGTTATGCAACTTTTGAAATAATTCGAATTTAGACATATATTAATGTAATAGGAAAACTGATTTTGTTGAACATTATCGATGTATCAAAATTGCATGGCAAATGTGCGAATAGAATGAATTGTGAGGCATTATGTAACAAATTATATGTAATGAGTTAACATTTGTTTTGTGTGTTTCTTATATTGCTTCCGGGTATTATTAGGTTAGAAGAACAATGTTTTCGATCCTTTACAAGCACACAAATGTTTACGCGAGTGTTGTACCTGACCCTTTCCAATTAATTACAACTGTGTGAATGCGTTCATTCAATACAACAGTTGAAGTTTAAAAAAAATGCATGTCTGCCAAAATCACATTTTACCTAAGTGTATGATGACTACGTAATGTGTTTCAAGTTGTGCAATTGTTTGTGTTATTTTGTTTTGAAAATTTTGAACATAATACAGGCATATAGTTGGAATCTTGGAATCTTGAACATTTTTTTATTACAGAAGTGTTTGGTATAACCTTAATTCAAAATAAAACAATATTTGGTACTTTTTTTCATTTTGAGTTATTGAAATTATTGTATCAGAATTATGATATGTTTTCTGAACATCATGAACAACAGTGATGTTAAAAATTGTGGAGAAGTCTGTTACATACTTCTGTTATATAATGTAAACGGCCCTGGACAAAAATGAGTATTAGCAGGTGTGGATATATTTTGAAAAATAATGTTGTTTGTGGCAAAAAATAGTGAGTCACTGATACGAAAGATCGTAATTAAGAGGGAAGTATCTTTTGTAATTGCCAAGTAATATGTACTGAACGTCAGGTTATGAAAGGATGACGAGTGTTTGTTTATCTATAGCGGTTGTATATGTTTATCTGAATGATGTTTTATATGTCAATATGTTTTAAATTACATTGCTAAATAATACCACTTTAATGTGTTCCAGTTATATATGCTACCATTGGATGAATGTTAAATTTTGTTAGTTTATTTCACTCTAAAGTGTTTACATGTATATATAAACATTATTAATGGATGGTTTTATGTCATTTCTTTCATGTTGTTTTTATTTTGGCATATATCATAATATCATAATATTGCTATTTTCTAAATGATTTAACATATCCAACTTGAAACAAATTTCTTCCTGCTAGATGGGCTCCATTTGATTTTGGATATTTGACTCGTTAAATGGTTGTCATGTTTCTAAAGGAAATTAAATAAAAAAAAATATTTAAACTTAAATCAAACCGTTTTGTTCTATATGTTGATGTGTATGTTTTGTTTTGTGTTTGTATGTGAACTAATTTTATGCAAAATGAACATATTCCACGTACTGCATTTATCTATAATACCATGGCATATACTGTTTAATATATATCGTTTACTGCATTCATGTAACTTTTTAAACGTTATATATTTGATGCGTTTTGTTATTCAATATGTTTTATCTTGGTGAATTGCTTAATAGCTATTTATGAAATTCTTGTTGGAAGCTGGAGTATATTGCTTTGCTAATGCCAGTCCGTTTGTCTGTCGGTAGACCAAACCTGGTCCGGAAAATAACCACGTAAACCTTAGTTCTAGGATCTTCAAACTTAATAGGGAGGTTGGCAGTGCATTAAAGAATGTCCCTAGTGAGCATTATAAAGAGAAAAATGCTCAGTGTAGACATGAAATTACATCAAGAAATGTGTATTTTCTCTCAGTTCTAAGTTAGATGAAATATTGATACAAAGGCCCATGTTCACTAGCCCATTCTTAGGTTTAAGAATAAAAAATTGACTTAGACTCAAGAAAATATACTTCATTCTTTGCAAATATTCTGGGTACCAATGTTGCTTATGTCATTAACAAATCGTTCTAAATAAGGTATGCTGTAATTAGAGATGGTGAATACAAAGTTAGATTCTATATTAAAGTGCTCTTAAAACAGCACAATTTCAAGAAAATTCTTTATTCGTTGTCTTAAGTCTTTGAATAAGTTGGTGAAAACGTGCCCAGAAAATATACGTCTTGGAAACCTTTAGTCTGTTTGCGATGAAAGCCAAGAACTACCAGAACAAGACGACCAGCTACGCAAATACATGAAAAGTTGTTTCAGTATGAATAATTTATCTATCTACAACTTATAGTATCTTGAATTATAGAAGACTTATAAGATTTGCTTCATTACTTCATAGCTGAAGCAATTTGAAATTAGATCACTTTCAATTTCGATTCTGTGCCAGTGTTACAGCATAGATTTTTTTTGTTTTGTTTTGGGTGGGGGGTTGGGTGAAATAGAAAATGTTTTGTTTGCGTGGCAAATATTTAATTTTTAAAACCTAATCCTGAATGTAAGCACGTTAACGCACACGTTTTCATGTTTAGCTATTTATACAAGTTCCAAAGTTTGCGCATGACTTTTGAAATAATTTCCAAAAAGCAAGCTATGAAATCCCGTTTAATGTTTATTTATCCTATATGTCCGAATAGAACGTCGTTGATTTGTTGATCAATAGTTGTGATATATTTTCTTTCACTGTTACTCTAGACAATTGCTCGATTTTATTGAACTGGCACTCATTAATCTCCCGTAGCGCTCGGCTGTTCTATATATATCGGGTTGACATTTATCTATGGTCTAAAGCATGGATGTCATAGCCATATAACAAAAGCACCCAACAACAAGTTTAAGGAAGAATATCGCGGTGAATGCTGTTTGAGACTTTGAATCACAATGACTGCGGCTCGAATCATGCCAAAATATGTATTTTATTTTTTTACTTCAACACCACTTATTCTCATGACATGTTCTCTTTCTTTATTTTTACATTTAATTAGCGATGCGTTGCTAATTGTTGCTTGTGTGTAAATATACACATGAACCATTTTTTTGGCATGGCGAACTGTTGAACCATCGTTGAAATATGTAATTCGAATGATGCCTATATATCAGTATAAACAAGAAACAAACGACTTGTTTCAGAAAAGGATGAATGTTTCGAATTACACCCGCGATAAAAACACCACACAATATTGCCTTAATGCACTAACGATAAAATCACCACACATTGTTTTAAGACACTCACGATAATATCACCACATAATATTGCTTTAATACATTCTCGATAAAAACATTGCTTATTGCTTGAATACACACTCGAAAATAACACCACAAACACACACGATAATAACACCACATGATTGAGTTTTATACACTTACAATAATAATACCACATATACTCACGATACTAACACCACGTGATTAAGTTTTATACACACAATAATAACACCACATACATTGACGATAAAAACACCACATGATTTAGATTTATAAACGCACGATAATAACACCACGTACACGCACGCTAATAACACCACCTGATTTAGTTTTATACTCTCACGATAAAAACACCACATGATTTAGTTTTATATACTCACGATTATACACTACATACACTCACGACAATAACACCACATGATTTAGTTTTATACACTCACGATTTTAATAACACATATCGCTCAAATGCAGTTGCGATTATAACACTAAACATTGCTTTAATGCACTCACGTTAATAACAACACGTGCTATTTTAATACGGTCACAACAATAACACATTCTATAATACCTAATCTCATCCATGTAAGTACGTTATAATAAGGTGTTTATACAATATGTGAATGAAAAACTGGGTACAGAGCAAACTAACAAGTGTGTCATTTCTTCAATGAACAACATTGCAATAAAAGTTTTATATGATACTTCATTAAAACACGTCACTAAAACGCTTTTTCATTAGACCTTTTTGACCTGATGCATCTCATATCAATAGCCGTAGGCCAAGTATGACACAACATAATTTTGTAATCCCTATATAAAACAATTGCTTCAATATTACTCAAGTAAATACAGGGTCATTAACATACTCACGATAATGACAACATTAAGGCCACGGTCATTACAGCATGCATTGCACAATCATGTTTGTAGAGCCTATACCGGCGCAGGTGACTTTTGCAACACCACAGGTAGTTGGCGCGTGGCTATGATAATAATGAAGAACACTTGAATTTTAATGACAAATAATCAAGAAATGACGAAAAAACTATATTCCAAAGAAAAATCACTATTTTCAAATAACTCGTCGATGTTCTGACCCTCTGATTACTGGCTGCTAAGCGAGACCGTATGCTGTTCGTTGTAGAACTGGGAGACAACATCAATTAAACAATGACATATGTAAACAAATATTTGATATAAACAAATGTGTTAGTGAAATATAAATCCCTATTTAGGATAAATATATCGCATAAAATGTCAATTTAAGGCAAATATGTGTTTTTATTATGTACTTTAGCTTGAGTGTTAAAAAATGTCGATTGCATTTATATTAATGCAATTTACTCCGTGAAGTTGTCGTTCCTGAACGTGTCAGATCGACGACGAGTAGGTCATAGTAACTATGTTTGGTGTTATTTTTTTAATTTTTGACCAAATAATAACAAAACATGTGTATTTTTGTACATGTTCTGAAATGAAATTCATTTCTGCGTCGAATAAGATCGGGTACATGAAAATTAATCCACAATTGTTAACTTTATGGCTGTTCAAACCAAACCGATGCACCCTATGTTGTGGGCGTCTGTAGCTGGATACCTTGTTATACATGTACATATATTTTATTATTAATAGTGATTTGTTTTTATGAAATGTTGTTTTTTTTAGCAATTTCTTGATTATTTGTCATTATAATTGATGTGTTCACCAATTATTATCATAGTTTCGCGCTAACCACCTGTGTGCAACACTTCTCTTTCTTATATTATTATATTTGGTGCATATTAAACTACTGTTTGGATGTTTTTGTTTTATGTTTCTATTTATGTCATAATTTATTATTTGTTTTAACGTTTTCAACAAATGTTATAATACGTGGTTATTAGTAGTTAGCAACTAATAATGCACTATACATAATAAATATACGTATGATCTACTGATCGCATTTCTTAATTTATAGATTTAGTGTAAAATCGCCTGGTATGATAAATCTTTTCGTGAAGAGTTAACTGCCTTCATTTTGACTTTGCCGTATTTTCACTTTCGATTTCAACTCGAAATATACTGTTGCAGTTTTCTTTAGTTAGCAAATTTACATAATCACCCTCACGGTATGTATTTTCCAGATTGTTTTAAGAATTTTGATTATTTATTTAAAATCAAATTTCTTAATATAAAAGTGGCTATGCACTAGCCCGTAAATACATCTCTCTGTTTTCAATTTTGACACGTCGACAGTGTACTGTATTGTGAGCATGTGAAATCATAGTTGTTAAACGATATCAATTTCACAATGTTTTGGTATTTATATCGTTTAATGATTGCAGGTACTCAAGTATTCGACATAAATATAATATGTATGCGTTTTCTACCAATAATTTAAAAGTACTAACATAGAATTAGAATAAGTCATGCCATAGTAAACATTTATAAACAATATCGGTTATTGCTATTAAACACTTCATGTTTACACGTCTTTGCAATATTTCAGCGTATGTAGTGCAGAAAATGGAGTCAAATGCAGTGGAGTGTGGCGTCTGCTTTGCTGATATGGTTGTAGGCATTTGTGAAAACTGCGAATGCAAACTGTGCGAGACATGTTTTAGGAATCACACCAGAGCAAAAATGTTTAGTAGCCACGTAATTTTCCCAATCGCAGAATCTTATAATCCTAGAATAAAGTCGGATTTAGAAACTGAAATATCAAGTGTTACAGGATTCACAAAATCACCGGTTGATGCTGATATTCACAAGCAAAAATGTAAAGACCACAAAGATGAAAATCAGTCGTTTTATTGTGAGAAACATGATGTGTGTATTTGTGGACGCTGCGTTATTTCTAATCACACAGCTTGTATGGACTCGGTGGTGGATTTGAACAATATATCGCACGACGCAGAACTGTTGAAAGAAAGAATATCTACTTTGCGCCAGTTGGACGAGGAAATAAATCGCATTGTGTCCAAAATAGAAGAAAACAGACAGCTGAATGATCAATCTAGATCAAGCTATGTAAAAGAGATGAATGCATTTCATGAGGAGTTAGTCCTTAAACTGAAACTGTTGATAACAGAAGCTCAAAAAGAAGGTGATGACTTACACAAACAAAATACAGACATAATGGATGAAATTTCATTGAAATGTAAGGACAATAGGCAAGAACTACGTAAGCAAATTGATCTTTTAGATGAATTAGAAAGTAAAAAGCATTATCGACATTTATTTATAGCACTAAAAAAAGATATTGCTTCATTAAAAGGTAAAAACACAAAGTGTGTACATGAAAACTATATTAAGGAATTTGAGTTTGCTCGCAATTCACACTTAGATAAAATAATTCGAGAAGATCTGCATCTTGGAACTCTTACGCTTGTTTGCGATGGAAGCGAAGAGGTGACTGAACACGTTGCGCAGGTGCACATATTTACGCAAACTATATTTAAATTGCCTAATAGAATACATTTCATACACATTGTGCATTCAGGTACGCATATTTAAGCAAACTATATTTAACTTACATTATAGAATACATTTCATTTACATAGTGCATTAGAAACAAAGAACGAGTTACTAATATGCTTTTGGATCTTGATTAGTTACTCACAAATATTTTGTAATGTCAGTAGTATAAATGGTTGCGTTACATAATCTCTTACACGCATATTTTATAATACTATATTTGTATATACATGTATAGAAAATCGACAAAATCGATCAGTATAATACATTGATAGATAAGTTCGATAATAATCGAGTTATGATCAGTGTTATTATTGTGACTGTTGATACACACATACTGCTAAATACTTCGAATCCAAAGTCATTCCATAGCTATTACTGATCACATGTCTGCAATGAGTGTACTTGTAATTGTGATATGCACAATTAGGGTATTGTAAAATGTTATCATGCAGATGCTATGCAACCTATTATGCAAAAATACTTAAGGCCAATAAAACGCAACTTAAGGAAAACTGGATATTTTCGAAAGAAGTACGTAGGCTACGCATTTCAGCTTTGTGTGGCTTCCTTATCGCTTGGTTAAACATACACCTGGCTACAAGTCTAAAACCGGTCAACACAGATTGGTAATTTCTAGTATTGCGAAACCTTAGTGCGTTTATGCACGTGGAACTAGGGAAAGTAATGATGTTTTGCAGTGATTGTATTGTCTAGAAAAAACCTAGGAAGAAACCGGTATTGGAATATTGACCAACGTGTTATTTTTTTTTTATGGACTTTCAAAAGTCGCTCCTGCTCGTGCAACCGGACAAATTTGCAGGTATTGCTGTTGATTTTTGTGTTCATAAATCCACCATATCTCGTCCTCACCAACGGTATGTTGTAACATGCACTATTAAAGACCGCCTACGTCCCGGTCAGCTACGCGTTAGGTAAGAACGTCAGAATATGCATATCTGGTTAACGCACTGGCGTCATCGATTTCTGACAGCAGTCGAGACGGAACACCCGGATATTCGCATCCGTGCGGAGGCGCTCTCGAGTCTTATTGCCGCTAATGGTGGTCGCATACGCTACAAAACATGCTGGTCATATCTGGTGAACTAAGGTTTAGACACTGTTACCCTGAAGTTTGCTGTGCTTTGTTGTTTGGTTGTTAAATATTTGTTGTTGTTTTTTTTTTGAGAAAATGTTTCAATAATAATGGGATTTGATATTAATCCTTTTGGTCTTTAAATTCCGAATATGCAACCTCGAAGTAATGTCCATGTGCACACCCCTAAGTTGCTTGTTAATGGCCTGAAGTATAATGTTCGTTTCACTTGTCTAAAATATACATGTACTGATTATATATAAGATATGAATACTAACCATATAATAATACTTATATTGGATATATGAAGGAAACTAGTGTTGCTGTTGAAAAGATGCGCGATAAACAAAACGAAGAACAAGAACCCGTTGAAACAGGTAAATGCATTTGTATTCTATGAGGCAGAATAAATAGTGTTTAAGCACTCAATATGAATTCTTGGCAATAAAACATGTGAAGATCTGTTTCTATGTTCACTAGAGTTATCTTTGGGATTTCAGGGTAATCGATAATTTTACACGCATCTGTAAGTCATCAAATATGCGTAGGTTAGGAAACGCTGCACCATATAACGTTCACTCTAACCCTCTTACTAACCCTCTTACAAACTATTGTCCTTCATACTTTTCTAAGTTACTATGATATATATCTTCAAAAAGAAAGTCCATGTAATTGAATAATTCTAATATATGTCGTCCCATTGGCGCAAAGACAGATGTAACTGACATATTTTTTGAGAAATTCACCTGTTTGTATATTTGGAACCACTATACCACTTTTCATAACATACTTTAATGTTAGGAATGTATTCCATCTACAAATACTGCGTTTTTCCAACAAAAGACATATTTCTTAAAATATGTTGGCGCAATAAGTATGGGTAACTGCATATAGAAACACGCTTTGATTCATAAAGAATTATGCTCCAAAAAACAAAATAATTAGTTGAAGTAAATAAAATGTATGGAAATAGTTAATTATATTAATGTTCATGATACATATTAAACATACCTCAAAACGTGTAATTGTTATAAATGTCAAAGAAATTCTATGATTTGTGCACTTTTACCCCAAAAAGAATTAAGCGCTAAAGGTAATGCAACTGAACAACGTATTCTAATATTTTTGTACTCTAACTGAACTGTAGCTAAATAATAACAGCTCATTAATGGGCTTATCTTAATGTATTAAGAACGCTTTTAATAAAATCTCAAGTTTATATTGAATATTAGAAAATCTGTTGTTTTTTTGCTTCTCCTTTTAAAAAAATAAAATTTCAGTAACAATACCTTTTGTGCCAAGTGGACGATGTTTCAGCTTCATCATCTTAGTCACAATAAATTAAGTATACACTATTGTATAACCTTACGTTTAGAGAACACTTTGATTTCAGAAAGTACAGTGCATGAACGATTGGAACAGGTGATTCTTAAACTTACAGAGCGTGAATATGATGAGGCTGTTTCTGAAAAAGTAACGAAAAAAGGAAAGAAAGATAAGGAATTACCGAAAAGAGGCAAGAAAGATAAGAAGAAACTTCTCAAGACTACTAAAAGGTCAGGTTTTGTGAATTATGTTAATTAAAAGTAAATAGGTAATCAAAAAAGAACTTTTTAAGTCAAAATGAACCCGTTACAAATTCCATGTTGAGACCTAAAATTGATCGTAAATGTAAATCGTCAAATACAGAGTCTCTTATCAAACTACATAATACTTCAAAGTACACACATGAAGCTCATGTTTACGTCATTATTACCTCTAAATATTAAAACTGTTTCGAATCGAATGTCTCGATTAAATCTAGATCAAGTTTGAACCTGTTAGATAAAAAACTAAGTATAGTGTTACGTTTGAATCACACTAACTTGTTAGCTTTATTTGCCTCAAAACATGACGTCGGACCATGTGGGATGAAAACTCCGATCACTTGGTAAAATACAATCAAATCTTTAGGTCACAACGCAAGCTGCATGTTCCATCAAACTAAGTTAATAATTTGTTAGAATGCTGCCCTCATTAAATCTTGATCATTTAAATTGTTAGATGTAGCCACTGACCAGGGTGTTTTTTCAAACATTATTTGTTTGTTATTTTACCGGCTTTGTTTTCACCAGACTTAAATGTTAAAATTTTAACACTGTAATTTCCATTTGAAATCTTGTAATAATATTTAAAAAAACATGTATGTCCAATAAAATTGTACATGAATATGGTTCACTATTGGAAAATAGCATGAATAAATATACTCTTTAAAGCTTCCGTTTTAGTTTACCTGAGCAGCAAGTGCTCATCGGTGAGCTATTGGGGTCACCACTGTCCGTTGTTTGTCGTTTTTCGTCCTTCGTTCGTCAATTGTCGTTATCAATTCTCCTCCGACTGGAAACCACTTAAATTTAAACAAGCTTGGCAAGAATTACTGGGATAGTCCTTAACTAATTTCCTTTTAATTTAAGAAATATATTGACATCTCTGGTTGCGATGGCGACCAACAGCTTAAAAAAACTTTGTCATACATTTTCAAATCATTCGGAAGAGTACTGTTGACTGGATTTAAATATATAACGTAGCCGAAAACAAAGTGGCAGCAATTTATTTCATTAAGTCCATTGAAAGCCTGTATCGTCTGAATATCGCCTTGGTAAAATACAGCTAAATATGTAACATTCCATAGCTTACAGTATCAGACATTGATACAATTATTGGGGACGCCCTTCTACCAAACAATCATGTAGATGTTCAATCTATTATTAGGCCTTTCTTTCTGATAATAGACCTTGAGGCATAATGTATGCATTGATTTGTTTATGCGTTTTACGTTTACTTCATGTGCGTAGCAGAAATGCGTTCGGTACTGAAACAAATACTTTCAGGAACACTTCAAACAGTCTGAACACAATAAGTACATTTTCAAACCACCATTTTATTGTGTCGCCTGAAAAGGCTACATTAAGGGCTTACGTTAGTGGCGTCGACGCCGGCACCGGCGGTGTCCTTCTTAGTTTGTGCAGACCATATCTTGAGATGTTTTTTGTGTGTGCAATCGTTATCAAACTGTACGGAAGTGTTAGTAGGCATAGGAAGGTTACGTTCGGTTTTCTCCAGAATTACTCTTATCCCACTTGAGGTAAGACCCTGCTTTTAGTTCGCATTTTTATTTACTTCATCGTGCATATTAACTTTAGTTTTATACAATGTAGACTGTTCCCGTTTATATTGGCTTACATTTACGTCTCCCAATGATGCCAGGTTTACAAATTATTAAACAGACAGCACTCTTACTAATTTGTAATTCACCAGAGTAATTTCGTCCGTAATGCGTCAAGAATTGGGCTCGCGGACAATACTAAAACTTTCAATTTATGCATTATTCTTTCTTTTTTTTAACGCACACACTTTGCATTGCGGGCACAATGACAATAATGTCAGTTTTTCATATATATTTCTTATAAAGAATATATGCGAATAATGCGTCTTAAATATTGCTTGAAACCGTAGGTTGGAGTCCAACATTTTCGGCGTTTTCAGTTATGTAGTATTTTTTAAGAAATACTTTTTTTTCTCTAGTTTGGTCATTGTGATAGTTCTTATATTTTACTGTGTTATCTTGTTAGATTTATGTACATGTTTACTCTTACTTCATAGCATGTATCAAATCAGTAATTCGCCTTCACTGAACTACCGTCGCAAACATTGTCTGTTTCGCTTCTGTCACCTTTTTTTAAATCGCCAGTTAAAAAGGACGAGTTCGTTCAACCGTTCATCGGGGTAGAGAAGTAGTGTGCCTCTTGTCTTTGTTGATTGTTTAGAACAGTAATGTTCTTCTACTGACTCTGAAAGCGCCAACTTTCGGTTGGATAAATGGGCCATGTCTTTCTGGAAATCGCTTGCAATATACGCTACCATCACCTTCTCACTTGATGAAAGAGCTTCTGAGATTTGAAGTGCAACACCTGCATCTTTTGTATTCATTCCAGCTTCAACTAGGCGTAAACTTGATACAAATCGATCATTTAAACATACTTAAGTTAATATATTTAAAAAATCATGCATATAATAACTATCTGACATGTTAAATGTTTGATATCGAACCCACAAACCCAACGTACAACAACTGAGATAGGTATTTACACTAAAATTGAATATAGATTTAAAGTTATGTGTTTTGTTTGTATGTTTCTTTTGATTTTAGCTAGATCACATATAAATTCAGATCTTGGCAGATTGAAATGTCAACAGGCATGCAAGGTAAGCCTTCCCATTTGGCATATGTTGATTATAACAATGCTGACAAATCTGCAGGGCATACCATTTTCAACAAATTATGCAAATGTAGCAGTTTAACTATTCAAAGTCTTTAAAATTGAATCGTTACATTTACTTCAGTGATGGAAGAGACTTTGGTATGCAGGACCAGCTAAATTATTATGGATACCCCGGACAAATGTATGCACAGACCAACTTAGGACTAGCGTATCCGCACCAAAACTCGGAACGAACATACCCACAAATCAGCATGGGACAACCGTATCGCTATCCCGGTGTGAGCTATCCCAACGTGAGCTATGGGGGACAGTATCAAGAGGGCAACTGGGGACCAACGCTTCAACAGCAGGTCGGGGAAGAATCGGATCCAGAGGACAGACGACTGGGGGGTTATTAAATAATGTTTGTATTATTCTTATATTTAATCTATGGCTTTGGCGTTTTTAGTTCACAAGAGCACAGTGCCAAAATGTAAATTTTTCGGATAAATCACCGTCCGGTTTATGTTGTTCGTCGTTCTACTTCAACAATCGCTTCAAATCACTTCTCAGCAAATGATTGATGGATTTTGAATCATTCTTGATAGGAATGATAATGTGGTAGTCTTTTACTGCAATCCCCGTCAATTGAATGGTTAAATGGCTAAATGGATAACGATGGTTGCCAATAAGATCCAAATCTTAATTAAGTTTAAATAACTTTAAATTAAAAAAGAAATTGTCAGAAACCACTAGCTTGCTTACAAAATAATTCTCAGGAATGTTCCTTCGGTGACCCTTTACCATGTTTTAAATAATTTTGATTCCTTAAAAAGCATTACCTACTATTTTCTTCATATGTCTATATATGCTACTTCGTTGATCTCGTCGGAAATTATAGGACTAATTTCAAACAATGTTCACATAAACGTTCATTGGCGGACTATTTACCGAATTTCATCAAATACCTTTCAATTTGAAATATATATACAGCCACCACGAGGCGTTGCAGTTTGTTGGGTTTGGCCTATAATGACTACTTTGAAAACTGGAATTCTTGGATCAATTTCTAATACGTTAAACACAACCAGTCTTTTGAGGACCCTCTACGAATTGCCCTCGGAACATCTCTTAAACACATTGCCGCCCATTCGCTTGTAGGGTGTTTACTGACTCCGGAAAAGATGGGTAATGTGTGTAAAATAATTCCTTGCTTGTTAAAAAATCAGGAAAATAGGAAACATTAGAAGAAATCAGGGGAAAATAATGGAATTTAAAGGCGAGAAAGTAAAATATAGAACCTTAGGCATATACTTGTGGAACAGACAATAACAGTGTTACAAATAACACGGAGAATGGCAGTCATACATGTATATGTATATGCTATGCAAACACTCAAAATCCTAATTTTTTAAAATTGTAATGGTTATATGATAATAAATGTCACATTTCGATCAGGCAAAAATTAACTTATGTAGGGAATTTCACTTTGGGATTAAAGTGCCAAAACAGTTATGTCTATTTCTGGCAAAATTACCCTCAAATAAATGTTTTCGTTGTTTTTGTTTGTGAATAATACAACATATGCCTGAAAGCAAGTAAACTTAATAAATTTAGCACCATGTCAATAGCCGCGGGAGGTCCTGGCGAAGGTTTGATTGCGGATGCTGTTGCTTTTGCTCCTGACGTGGAGAACTTCACCGAGATGGTGGGGTCAACGCTAAATAAGAAACTTTTACCGGTGTACTGTATTGCCTTATTTTCTAATATAAAGAAACGCAAACATAAACGTACTTACGACTAAAGCATGTATATTATGTATAGTATGTATACTGTTAGATGGCAAAGGGACGGGCATAGACACGTGCACTACCGTTGAAAGAAGGCTGTACCAGACAAGAACTCGACTTGAACCATTGGTGTCAGTACCGGGCGCGATACTTCAGCTCGAATTCTGAGGTCATAATGGCTGTGTTAACATCACACAAATAAATAAACAATATTATTTAGCGCAGGTGACTCTGAGTGAACTGTAGAGTGTTATCCCGTTATGATTAGTACTATGAAACATTTTGTTATTTGTTTTCCTTTTTGTTGTAAATTTATGTATTTAAACGTTTTTTATTAGTATCAAATTTTCTGTAACTTATGTTTTTGATGATATTAACGGATGATTATATTCGATTTTTGGTATCATTAATTATATACCTATAGATAATCTGACTCAAATACTTTCTTTTTTTCGGTATAAAATACAATAGGCCAATTAGAATTAACATATTTCACTCTGTGAAATAGAAATCCATATTCAACGGCTGGAAAACTCGGACGATTTTCAAGTGTGTTGAGAATCGAATATTTCAGAAACGTTCTGAGCGACATTGGGAAACACCCCGTTATATTTATAGACAAGGCGACTCAGTTGCAACATGTTGATTTCAGTTTAATTACGTAATTTTTGTACATGACATGTATTTATGCTCGTTCTTTAACACATCTTTTTGGTTATTATGTTGTTTGTTTCATAGCAAATTTTTTGATTGTGTTTTCATCGTTAGGAGGTATATAACAAATGGAATACTACATGACCGTGGTGTTCCGGTGGGTTGTATCGCTCTCGTTGATTGTGGAAAGTATATTGCACTCGCCCTGCAGGCTCGTGAAATACAGAGTTGCACATCAATTTGAGCGATACAAGCCACCGGAATACCCGAGTCATGAGATAGTCCATATTTTAATAATTATTGATTATAAAACCCCTATACGATCAGGGAAATATATTGAACATAATTATATATTGCTATGACCTAGACTATTGTTCATAATTACTCTATTTAATTTATTACAATGTACGTTGAGTACGAATGTAAATCATTGTTTATTACATCATTATTAATTGCCATGTAAGTAGTAATCAATATATTAATATAATGATATTTTCTAAGCTTATTATTAATGAATTCATTATATTATAATGATTACCTTCATTATAAATTACAATAATCTCTCATATATTTTGCGGTATTTTATTTTGTCCGCCATCTTGAATGCTTACTACAATATGACGTCATTCATTGAGAAGTGCGTATGACGTCATCTTACTACGAGTATAAATAGGGCCGAACTGTCGTTTGGCTTCAGTTGCATTTTGGTCGCTCACTGAGAAGGTTCTAAACGGACAATGGATAATCAGGTAGTTAACTGTTGAAAGTTTGACCCTGGAAACTGTTTGAAAGTTATAGAATGATAATCGACATGAACATTTATTAGATAAACATTGTTGTAATATGAATCGTGTGGAATTCTTCAGTTTGCGTTTAGGGTTTCGTGGTGTTGGCACCGTCTGACGGCCACCAGACGGACCGGCATTACAATAGACCGAAAAGAAAAAGAAACGCATATATTGTAAGTACATTGAAATTGACTAAAGTGAAAAGCTAAATTTACCCACGTACATTTGTTATGTGTCAAACAATATTCTCGCGATAACTTAAGCACACATTTAACTAAATGAAAACACCTGTGCCTGACTTTAAAACGAATACTTGACATGACGCTGGTTTAAGTCAGAAACGGATATGTCCACCTCTTGCAGCAAGGCCTTCTCTCGCTCTAGATTTCATGGACCGCTTAAGTTTGTTAACAAGGGCTATTGGAATATTGTCCCAGTGTTAAGTGTAAATCTCAAATCATGAAGGGTATCAGGAACGTTAACGCTACGTCAAACTCGACTGTTCACTGCGTCCCACAATTGCACAATTGGCGACAAATCATGGCTGTATGGCGGCCAGTCCATAGCAGGAACGTTGTTTTGCTGCAGAAACGTTGTGCATATTCTCGCTAAGTGTGGTCTAGCGTTGTCCTGCTAAAACGTTTACATATGTTGCCTCGTAATTGGCACAACGTAAGGCTGGAGAATGTCACCGCAGTACTTAACAACGTTGAGATTCCCGTCAATGACTTCAAGTGGTGACTTAATTTTGTAGGCACTAGCTCCCCATACCAATTTTGATCCATCATCATACCGGTCACACTGTACCATTCATGCATGGGCTAAACGCTTACCGTGACGTCTATACACACACGTGTGGCCGTCCGCGCGAAATGACGTGGTCGTTGTACCAAAATGCCTGTTTCTGTCAAACGTGTCAACAGACGGCTTATCGTTGATTAATGAACGCTTGATGAAGTTTTTCTCAACGTAGCCGTGGCATCATTAAAACGCAAATTATTAATGCCACGTTTGTGATAGTGAGAGAATAATTTATAACCAGTTTTGCAGTAACACTGAGTACATTTGTTATATGCCACATGGAAACCAGGTTTCGCACCCAGCGAACAGAGCGTAACATGTATCCATTTTTTGCTTCAATCAATGTGGGATAATGTTGATCTTGCCTCTAAAAGGCTACATTAAAGGTTAGTATTAGTTAGCATTTCATAGTGATTTTACCCTTCAAAATATGCGTTTATTGTTCATGCCATATATTTATGATACAATAGCACAGAACTGACATTACATAGAATGCAGAAAAAATACATGATGAATAACAATTATTTAACTTTAAACATATATCATTAAATTTTGGATACGGGAAGCTGCGAATATGCGCTTTTTTTTTTACATGTTTGGAAGTCATTTCGGGATGCAGAGCGCACCTGACGCACATTTTTCATAGTTTCATAGTAACAGGATATGAATACATTAAATTAATATCGGTAGATCATGAAGCACATACTTGTAAAGACTAATTATTTTAAAAATTGCAATTAGTGTGGATCATTGTATTGTCATTATCCATGTTAATGCCTATTGTAGTAAATTTTGATTAGCTCACCTGAGCACAAAGTGCTCATGGGTGAGATTGTCTGGTTAGTCACTGTCCGGCGTCTGTCGTTGTTCGTAGTCGTACGTTTTGGTCGTCGACCCTTGAATGGTCCCTCAACAAATTATGTATATTAATTTGAATATGTGAAAAACTCTGGTTGCCATGACAACCATAAAAATAGTGTTCATAGACACATTTTTCGGCTGAACCTCTATCACATTCTTTAAAATAATTGTGATTTAGTAAAAACATGGAAAACAAGGGACGGTGCAGTTTTCTTTATATGGCTTTAAAGAAAACTTAAAAAATCTCGTTGTTAAAAACATCTGGCCGGATTTTATAATACTTTTGAATGGGCCTGTTAACCTGTACCAAATTCCTTCAAATTAATTTCATTCGCTAAAACACATGGCAATCCAGTGATGGGGGACTTTTGGTTTATATGGCTATAATTAACATTTAAAACACTGTTGTAATGATAGTGATTTTTTTAAATTATTTCACAGGAAGGTTTCTTGGGTGATTATTTGATAAATTCATTCAAATTGTTTTGTTGCTCAAAACATCATGCCTGTCAGTGGTTCATTGTTACCTCCGATGCCAATTTTTTACTTCAAGCATCTCTGTAAACACTAGTTAAATTATACAAACCAGTATGATTCATTAGACTCAGGTGAGAGACCCAGGGCCATTTCGACCCGCCTGACTGATACTTAACGTGTATTGCGATACAGGTTTCTTGTATCGTTGCTTAATTATATGTATTATATGCACGGCTTTTCAATATGCACCATACAGGAATAATTACAAGTGACAGCATATTTTTCAGAGGTTTTTATAAAGAACACTTTTTTTTACCTCGAGAAGTGATTTAATTTTGTAACGATACCGTACAATGTATCTTCAAGTCAATAATATTATTAAGTTAACGCTTTGTTAGTATTAAAGTTCATTAGATTGTTTGAAGATAAGTAAACTGAAACAATTTATATCAATCGTTTAAATATTATTGAAGCCGATTAATAAATATCAATTAAGTGAATAAAAATTATTGTGGCAGAGTAAACGTTTGTTGTACGAGTACGTCATTTGTCGTGCAAATTACTAAATAGTATAGTCTGTATGGCCAATGGTGTAATCGTTGCATGTCTTAAGTTGATCTGTATGCTGTTGTAAGTTTGCATAAAACGATAAATGCTATGATGAAACATATTTTAATGTAATCAGTCAAACTCCTTACAGTGATCTCCCCCCTTACATGTAGAGGGATAAATTACTGCCGGAACAAATATCACTTGGCCATAGTAACTTTTAAAATTGTAACTACTTTACATTACTAAAAAGCGAAAATTACCGTATTTTTTATGAATTTCAACGGCTAGTAATTTCAGACAGCTGATGGTAAAAGGAAAGAGATAAGTGTATTAGGTTTGAACGGAAACAAATACTGGAAAATACGATATTTTCTTAAAACTGCTTTCTTCTTTCACTTTCTCTTGTTTATATGCACACGTAATAAAATTATAAAGTTTTAAGCAAAAGGTCAACATTCTACTGTTTCAAACACTTACATTTGAATTGAATACATGTAAACATAAGTATAAAATACAATATCATGAGTATTAAATATCTATTATATACTTAAGCATCTTAAGTATACTAAAGTTTCTAAAGTCGCCAACTAATTGTAATTCAATAAACACAAATACAAAATCTAATATAGATTTAAAACAACTCTAGGTAAATATGTTAATCTCTGCATTAGTCCCAATATTTTTTTATTGTAATATTTTTCATAGTTTAAATATCCATATAGTTATAACAGTAAATTGTTGTTTTATTTGCTGACTTATTTAATGACAAATCAAACGTTTCGTTAGACAAGTATTTTATATTCTTAGAAAAGTGTTCTTCAAGAATACGTTGTGAAACTGCCTGAACTAAACTCTAAGAAAATAATTATATTAGCCAAAATTTAGAAACAACTTTGAAAATGTTGAATACAGATTTGAGTTTTTAAGATATGTTTACAATAATTTAAGAAAACGCTAAAAATTTCTCACATTTTCATAGTAGAAGCAGAAAAACATGTTGGTTTATCAGAAAACAAAAAGTACACATTGTATTTCTAATGAACGATATACACCCATATTAATCAAATTTACCATTGTATAGTGTATTGTATGTGCCACTGTAGGTTTGGATAATTAACATAGTATTTAATGAAAGTTAAGTCTATATGCTAGAAATCAACAAACACGGTGATGTTTCTTCGGCCAGTACCCGGTACACTAAATTTTGATAAAATGCAATACTCCGTACACGAGCATGCAATACTCCGTACACGAGTTGGCATAGTTTAAGACTAAGAACGTACCTAGTAAGCAATGCAAGTAGTTGAAAATTGCAGGAAAGGTTTTTTTATAGTATTCTTAACCAACCGCTCAATTCACATTTTTCGAAACAGGTTGAAAATCTTCAATAATTGAATAAACAAACGAGGAGCTTCATTTTGTCAGCGAACATTTTACGTTTAGTTACTGATTATTCACTTTTTATCTATTATATGGGTCAAAGTAAGTATATCAGTTAGAGCTGCAACGATTCGTTTAGATGAATCTATCAATCGATTGTGAATCTCTCGATTCGATTGTCGATTCTAAACCAGCCAATTTCGATTCGATTCTCTTTTCAAATATTTATAGATGATTTGTCATCAAACTATTTATTATGGTCCCAATAATGAGAACATGCATTGCACAATGATGAGCATTAATGTAGCAAAAACAGATTTGATGTGGTAACTAACAATGAGCATGTAATGCAGCGCTTCTCGGTTTTTGATATAGTTGTGCAACTGTTCGGATGTTCATGCTTCGGTCTATTCTATAATCGACTCATTCCTGAATGTTCCAATTGCATGTTTGCAATGTGAGCTTATTAGCTAATTTGGAACTAGAGATAATAAATACATGAATAGGAACTAATGCTTTTATCATTAAGTTTATACAATTTAGTGTGTGATGGCCTAGTCAGATTACAATTGTTTGGTATTAACATCTGTCAATGTTTCAGGTAAACGAGTATTTCACAGCACAATATCAAGTATTCGTAGGTCTCTTTAAGTTTTTGAACATGTCATAGGGTGTAAGCTAAGATGTCCTTTTACTATATAGATATATATATAGTAAAACACCTTTTCCATTAGTCAAATTAGCACTCCAATGTAGTAGTTGAAATATTAGTTAACTAATAGTGGTTGTTAACCCATTGTTGTGCACGAGTACTAATATTTATTCACCGCACTACTTTCGCTACTTTCCCGCACTACGTCAGACACACACAGACAACGGACACAAACAGATCGCCACATTGATCGGCACATTTGAAACCATTTTTGTAGGGTTTAATAATAAACCTACAGGTAAATATTATTAATAAAAGTTTATTTAATTGTTTATATATATCTCGGATCTATTGCTTTAGTTTATAATGTGTATTTGTATTTTGTATTTTATCATTGTATGATGTTAGAATTTCCCGCTCATCATACCGCCATTTTGATTATGCATTGTAATTGTCATTTGTATACTTGTTTGCATGCTAATTATTATTATTATTATTATTATAAGCATCGTTATTCATTCACAGGATCTGACCAATACATATTAAAGACTAGATCCACGACTTTGTTTGTTCATTCGAACCCGAGCCGCCTCGAAGGGCGTAGCTAGACCGGAGACAAACAGTAATGAAATATATTAATCTGTATACAGTCTTTCCATATTAAACATTGACAAACACTATTTTACTGGTATCAAACATGTTTACATGTCTTTGCAGCGTAAGTTGTGCAGAAAATGGAGTAAGGTTTGGTGGAATGCGGCGTCTATTTTGCTGACGCGGTTGTTAGCAATTGTGAACACTTTGACTGCAAACTGTGTGAGAATTGTTTTAGAAATCACTCCAGAGCAAACATGTTTAGTAGTCACTTTATTGTTACCGTCGAAGAATCGTATATTTCTAGTATAAACTCCGATATATATACTGATATATCACAAGGAGTAAAAGGGGGGTGGGGCGGTTAATGCTGATATCCACAAGCAAAAATGTAACATACACATGGATGAAAATCAGTCGTTTTATTGCGAGACATACGGTGTCTGTATTTGTGGGCGCTGTGTGTTCTCTGATCACGCAATTTGCGTGGACTAGTTGATGTGAGTAATATCTCGCACGACTCAGACCACTTGAACCAGTGTGTTATGGCATTGCAAGAGTTGGAACGGATATAGATCATATTTTAACCAAAATAGAAGCAAACCGGCAGTTAAACGATACATGTAGATCAAGGTTTGTAAAGGAGATGAATGTATTGCATGCAGCTTTAGTACGTAAACTAATCCTGTTAATAACAGAAACGGAAAAAGAAGGTGTCCGTGTTTGCAAAAACAAAACGCAGTGAAATGGAAGAACTTTTTCTGAAATGTCAGATAAACAAGCGAGCTATTCATACGCAATCTGAACTTTTAGATCAGTTAGTACTTATCATTAAAGCTATATTCGGAAATGTGGTTTTGTTCGGAATTCGAAGTTAGATGAAGTATTGTTTACAGAAGTATACGTCTTGGAAAAATTACACTTGTTTGCGATGGGAGCGAAAACGTATCAGAAAAATACGATCAGGTTCGCACAATTGCGCAAGCTATTTCAATTGTATCTTAACATATTGGTATTAGATGTAAAACCTATTTTTATTTTGGACGAAAAACATGTTATATATATGAATAACAAATAATCTAATGTATTACTAGAATACAACGAAAAATGAATTTGATAATATATCCGAACTAAGTTAAAATTAGTCTTTCTGATGCACACGTGGAAATATTCATATTACTGAATGCTTCATATGCTAGGTTACTCTACGTTTTATGGATGTAATCCATTTATTATACTTTCGGGCGGTATCTTATGCAGACATGTCATCTATTGAAAATTATGGTTTTTCCACTTGTCTGTTATGCGCATGTAGTAAATGTCTAAATGTTTTTATGAGTAATATTCGTATAATATAAACTATGTTAAATACATTTAGAAGACGTTCATTTATGCTGAAAAGATATGGCAAAACCAGATGAAATAGGTAAATGCAAATGATACTTCCCATGTTTTATACTCTGATTACACACACTAGTTTTGAGGCAAGTAATGGTAACTTGTATGACCATAAGTACGTAACAAAATATTCTAACGTCAGCAAATTAACCTTGGGATTCAAGAGACAAAACGGACGTAATAGACTCGATACTGTAAACTCGTGTTATTGTGTATGTCGTTCAGGAACCGCAGGTTAGGGAACACTGTTCTTTTTAACGTTGACCCTCAACCTCAGCAAAAGATCGCCACCTTAGTTCAAGAACTCTACTGTACTTCAGGTACATGTATTTACTTATTTCTCAAAGGCGAGGTGCTTGCCTTTAATTTCTTAAATTTTTCGTTCGTACCTCTCCGAAACATTTACTAATAGTTAATAATTAGATTTCACGATATATTGGAATAAACCACTTCCGTCCGAACGATATCATGCCGGTACCTTTACCATAGTAATTTATTTGCTACTTATTAAACAATATTATACTGCCTCACGCTAAGATAATGTTCCGATTTCAGAAAGTGATATGTTTAAACAAGAGACGCTTGAAAATCATCTTGTTTTCTGGAGAAAAGGAAGTTAAAAAGAGATTTTCCAGGAATGGAAGGTCAGTGCTTCTGAATTAGAAATGTATTTACTCTCGGATAAAGTAATCAAGTAAACCAAAACGATCGTTTTAGTTTCATTCAAAAATGAGTATTATTGTTTTGTTGCATGCAATGAAATTGACTTTTCAGGATGATCGTGATTATGATCGGAGGAAATGTTTAGGCTACCTTGCACATACGCGGAAGTATTAACAACACTATTCCCAAGTCTTGCGTAAACTCTCGAAAATACTAACACAGTACAAATGCAGACTATTTTTGTACACTTTTGGTAATATATGGTTAAACACTTAACCACAATTTCTGATTGATTGCTATAATTAAAATTACGTTATATGTGAACTAAGCGAGCATTCAGCATATTCAGATCAATTCAGATTTATTTTCACGAGATCATACAAGTGTATGGGTTGAACAATGTGAAGGCATTTTCAAATAATCGCCATCTTTTCTTCAGTTATAAAAGAGTCTACGGGATGCCACCTCATTTTGATAGTCACGAAATCTTGGGCCAAACCTGTCCGATTTGAACCAAACGGCTCCACATGTTGGGTGTGCACAAACAGCTCCACATGATGATTGTGTAGAGACGGCTCCACAGGCTGGTGGTGCAAAGACGGCCCCACATGATTGGTGTGCTTCAATAAAAACCTCAACACAGGAAGACTTGGCACCACCTGATCCACGGAAGGAATGGGTAAAAATGGCTCGACAGAACGAATGGGCACAAACGCCTCCACAAAATTATGTTGGACAAATGGTTCAACGACGACTGGGACAAACACCTTAAACAGAACGATCGGGGGCAAACGGTTCCACAGCACAATTGACCAAGGGTACCACATCACGATCGGATACATACAGATCTACAGGGTTCGAAACGGTGAAGAGGGGTTCCATAGGACGAGAGGGGGCAATTTGTGGTGTTATCCCTCCACTTGGTCAAACTTTTAGATTTCCTTCCACATACGCGGAAATATTAAGATCACTTCTCCACAGACTTGCGTCATCTATCGTAAATACTTAAATACAAAAGCTGCCTACTTTAGTGATAGATTTAGGTAATAGTAGATGGTTAAGTACCTTTACCTCCATTTCAGATTCTTAAAAAATTCCGCTTGTTGTCACTATTGCACTCACAATTATTTGTATCAGATCAAAACTGTTTCCTTTGTAAAAATTCAGGTCAAAAATTGCATTGGTCATATGCTGTTAGTAGGTCAAGTAACACAATACACACATGAAGCATATGTTACCATTATTCAGTTTGTGCCGCGAATAAATCTGTATCAGGCTTGGGTATTTTGGATGCAAAACTAAGACGGCATATTTACTTATGAAGCACTTGTTAACTTATGTACTCACTTCAGTGTTAAACTTGGTCAGTCAGTTTGGCTTTTGGAAGTCTAGCAAATGGTCAACTACGGGCCACGTTTGATGCAAACCTAGATATATCGGACAAATAAGATGATGATTTCGGTCTAAATACTAGTTGCATTGACCATCAAAACATGCAATCAATGTGCCAACAAGTCGTTCCTTATGGAAAATATCAGGTGGGATTGTTAATAGTACATGTGCTGTCAAAACGACTGGTACTTATGTTGTATATGAACAGCTTGTCAGCAGACCGAGTTAAATATGCTGTTGACATCTATGTAAATCGAATTATTGGTTGTGCCGTATATTAACCTAATAAACATTATAATAAAAAAAAACAGATCAGCTAGACAAGATCAGACTTAATGCCTTAATGATTTCAGATACGTTATTGTTTTATTTAAGGCCATATAAGAACTTGATTAAATAACATAACGAACTTTTTATTTGTGTCTCCTTGTTTTATCAGAATAAATTAAAATTTGGTCAGATTGGTTGCTTTTATGATATTACCTAGTGTCATAATGCATCATATTATTGTTCACGATCAAGTTAAATATTTTAATATGCAAAATCTAAGAGAGCATGCACATGTTTCAATTCTGTTTTGGTCCTTTATTACTAGTAAATGTTTAAACTCTGCCAATTGCAAAGTCCATTTCGGTTTGTTTTGGTGTCCCTCTGTCTTCATCCGAGGAACGCTCTGCGTGGTAGTGACGTCATGCTATGTGTAAAGTGCGGGAGTTTGAAGTTATAGGCCTTGTGGCCAAAATATGATCAACAGTATGCTTCAGTATGATAATTTATTAACACGAATAAAATTGGACTTAATACGATTCATTATATTATTTAATGCGTGTACTTGATATTAGAAACTTACAAAGCTAAATAAATATATTAACCTGTTGAGTACTTTTGTTTCTGTATTTTATTTAAATTTTAGCTTTTCACCACATATATTAATACCAGTCCTCAGCCGCTAGGGGATTATTTAATACTATTTGATACCACGCTAGCCTTGAAAGTTTTTCTGGTGGGTGCGCCACTATAAAAATGGGGACTTGGCAAACATCATGACACTGGATAAGATGGTAAGTTAGTTTATACAAATCTGTTAGGCCATATGGTAAAGTCATACAGCGAAATACAAATCTAAAATTCGTAAAGACTTATTTTCCGAATACCTAAATACATGTGCGTGGGAAACATTACATTTTGTTGTTCGTAAATCTCAATCTAAACTTTCTTTGAGTAAGTTCATACTGTACCCGTGTACTAAGGCCAAATGATTAATGCCACATCAAGGCAGACTTGCTTTGATAGACACGTCATCCATCTGTAATGCCGGACGGACCGGGATTGGAGGGAGATGTTACAGAATAAGTAATATGCGTACGAGACATTTCATGACAAACAATACGTTATAATGCCAAGTTAAAACCAATTGTCTCATTTCATATTAAGGTGAATGCATGTCATAATATATAAATCCATTGCATTGTACTTGGTGCTCTAAATGACCCTGCCTGCTTATCTATTAGCAGCCTTAATATCCGAATCATGCACATTTTTTATTTAGACATAAACAACAATAACTATGTCACGACATTTACGAATTGTATGGGTATTCCAATAACGCGAAACGAAGTAAAAACAAAATACCAGCGATTACATATATATTTATGAACAAGTAATTTTTATATATTTTTATATGTTTAAAATTATGTTTGTTAATCGCATTTTGTATGAAACCCATTTATGTTACGGGTCAGGAGTTTTATAAGTAAAATAACCCTGGATGTGCGGGTTGTATAAAAGCATGAGCAATGGTGAATGCTTTCCGTTGGCTGTCCGGCTGATTAGGCAAACTTTTTAGTGATTGTATGACATATGCTTATCGATTGAAAGCATCGCACATTGTTTTAAAGAGGACTGTTACAATATTGAAGAAGCCTATTATACGGTCCATACTGTGTTACATGTTGCCAAGTCTGACGTACATCTTGCTTTACTGCATCAAACGTAAAAATGGTAATTGTTTTGTGACAAAAATAGTATATGTGAATATGTGACTGAACGTAAGCTTACAATAAAAACTGACTGCTGGAAAACCATTTAAGCTTGCGACAGTTTTCATTCCTTTTTGTCTAAGTTAACACAGAGACAAATTCATTAGTATCACCTACCTATTACAATCTATTTAGTTGTTTATATTGCGACAGGACTGTAACACACGTATTTATACCATATTTAAGACGGTTTTCTTTGTTTTGCGGTATTCAGTAAATGTGTTATCAGTGGTGGACGGATCCAAGCCGTGCAATAAGAAGCGTGAGTATAATTAAGTTAAAACTAAATTTCAATGTATCGCACGCTCAATATGGTATAAAACATGTTCTATGTATTAAGGATTTTGTCACTTCTGATTTGTGATTTTGTTAATTTTGATAATTGGACAAAAATAGACCATATTTGGGCATTGGGATTTGGTCCTTTTACTGGACCCTGTTAAATAAGGAAAAGACAATCACTGTATAAATGTTAATGTATTGTATTGTCTTAGTGGTAACAGGGTCAATTGTATGTCAACGCAGGACTCGTATGGTATGATTTACTTTTATTGTTTGTTTACATGGACTGTTGTTTTTTGCAGTATTATATTTTACAATTCAGGGAGAAGAAATATGTGTTCTGCTCTTTTGCAAGCACAGTATTTATTTCAGATTTTATGACAAATGAAAAATGATGGACTAATGAGAATGTAAAACCAATAGGGGCGGTATGTAACTTACATTGTTGTCGAAAGAGAAATGAAAATAGTTAAATTATTAAATGATGAAATTAAACTGTAGATGCGTTTACTAGTGTTTATCTGTAGGCTGATTTGTATATGAACGAATTTGTGTGCGAAAATAATAACAGCACAGCTGTTACAATGTATGCATTTAACTTAAAATACATTTGAGGCGTGTCGTGGGAAACTCGGGCTTAATGAACGTGCGCAAAGTGTCGTCGCGGATAAGCCTGTGCAGTCCACTGAGACAAGTGTATACATATTACAAATATTACATGTAGTGATAACACATAAATGTATTCAAATTAAAATAGTTAAATATAATATGAGCACATTATAAGCAAATATGTTGAGGAATATTATATTAATTTGCTTTTATCAGACTTGAGCGTTGATAACACTGTCTCTGATTTTAAAAAGTCTGCATAATATAATGTCCTTTTTCGACAGATTGTCTTTATCTATATTGTTAAACATTATTCTACAATGAATAATCGTTTAAATTTGTTGTGACAAGAGACCTTGTTGCAAATGTACTCGCTGATAATATCTGAGTTACTTTTGCATATGTGAGAGTTGTTTGTATAGTACATTGCAAATGCATTTACCGTCCTAAATACAGGGATATGGTCACCAATTATACCAATTATATCAATTATATAAGCAACCATATTGCTGAAGGTGATGTCGGATATAAAATACGGCAAATTTATAATGTTAAACATACTATTTCCGAAATATCTATAAAAAAAAGCAACACCAGTATCTAACGAAAGAACGACCAAAAAAAGGACCAGTGCATTAGTGTTACCACATTAGTTTTAAGCTTCGCAAATAGTAAAACAGTACTATTTGATACGTTGAATTTACTCACCAGAATGACTCAGTGTTCATGTGTTTGTTACCGTGACCGCCAAACCTTTATAGGTATAATGAGTTAAAGTTGCTACGTCACAGATTGTGATATTGACCAAAATAAAAAAAAAATGTTCCAAATCTAGAAAATTAATATATTTAAGAAATAATTTAATTTAAGAGTTATTTATCGGCTAATATACAGCGATTTGGAGTTCTGATGCCTTTAACTTAAACCACGAGGGCGTTAGCTCCGCCACTCGTGAAAATATGTTTTATATGACCACTAATTAAATAAAATACGATCTTAAACTGAAACCAACAAATACTCTCTACATCATTTGTGAAGAGCAGCTTTAAAGCCGCTGGTCTGCTCATATATATATATATATATATATAGCCATTGGAATAAATCCTTACAAATTATATAATGCAATAAAAATACACTCTTCATTGTTACAGTTTTTCTGACTACGACTTATTTCTTAATCCGAAACAATACAGTCAATCAACCATATACAATGATTATCAACAAAATCGTTTTATTTACATAATATCAACATGTTCGTAAACCATACTCTCTTTGCCGATTTTAAACTGCTTTTGTATGTAAGTGGCATATTTTAAAGATTGAACACAACTTAATAGCCTATTAAAAGAACGTATCCGATCGTTTTCTGTCTAGACAGAAGTTCACATGTATATGAACATTAACACAAAAATACATTTTCAGAAATTGTTAACTACCTATCATATGTTTTTAATATGTGAAGGTTTCAGATATCATGCTTTAGTACATATAATTCAATTCTCATTATAATACTTCTTGTGCAGTTTTCAAAATACTGTTAAGCAGATTTAGTGGATGCTATGTCTACATCATTCCCATTGTTAATGCAGACTGATAGACAGACATCGTGACATAACCAATAATAACTTTCACGAAATTATTATTTGAATCCCAATAAGTCGAACTGAAGTAAACTTAACAATACCGGTGAGGATTGAATGACTATTTTTGGACAATAACTTTAACATTTAGAAATACTTAAGCAATAGGAAGTAATTATATGTCTATGCTTTTATGTTTTGATTGTCTGTCATTTTTGTGATTGTAATCAGATTGTGATCAGATTTTCATTGTGGAACGATGTATGTGTGTGTAAATCGAAATGGTGAATAAAAAGGTATCTATATATGCGGAGCTTACAACTTGGTTGATATTTCTATGTTAATTGTGAATTAACAATTATGCTTTAGGCTCGAACATAGAGACAGCCGCTGGCCACAATGCAGATTAAATAGCGGATCATATCTAAAACAAGTATTATGTTTGATTGATGATTAAGTTTATTATGTTTGTATATTGATACCACTAGATAACACACTTTAGTTTCTCTTTCGATTGCAGCATATTCGGAACGGTGGAGGCTTCATATGGAAACGTATAAACATAAATATGGATCAAGATTTAACTGAATGTGGGTTGTGTTTTTCAGACTCTGTGAGTGGTTTCTGCAAAAAATGCGAGTGTAGATTGTGCGAGAAATGTCTTCAGAAACACGCTCAAGTAAAGATGTTTAAGGATCACATTACATTCCCGATATATTACGCGAAAGACGAAGTGACTTCAGTGGATGAAAGAACATATAACGTAAGTATAGCTGATGTTAGAAAAGAGGTTGTTAAATTCAAAGAACATAACACCTGCGACGCAATAATCTTCTGTGGGAAACATTAGTCGCAATATGTGATTTATGCATGCAGACGAAACTCAAATCCTGTAAATCTTCTATCAGTAATCCCGGTAGCGTTGATGTAAAGGGAGAGCGTTTGAACGAATGCCTTGAATTTTTACTGAGTCAAGAAGACGAAGTACAAAGCATAACATCCGAAATAAATTGTGGAGGACATGCAATAATTTCGTAACGAGTTGAATCAACGACTAGACACAATGCAGGAACATATAGAAAATAGCTGTACGGAGAAATACAAAGAAAATCTCAAACGTTTAAGCAACCTGTCACAGGAATGCCAAGAAACTCTTCGAAAAGTCCAGGCAAGAAAAGAACGAGCACAAGCGTTATTTGAGTCGAATAATAAAATACACATTTATGTCTCATTGGCAGAACTAGAAAATGACATACATTTAGACAGCTTCAATGTAGCCGCTAGTCGTTCCGAAGTGGCAAGCAGTATTTTTGCGTTCAAATTTGGAAAATGTAGGCAGGTTAAGAGCATTTTGAACGGGAAGCTTTTGTCACTTGGGACACTTGATGAAGTGTGGAATGGAAGTGAAGCAGTACACGAGGAGGAGGACGATGAGGACGAGAAGGAAGAGGTGAAGTAGGAGGAGGAGACAGATGATACAACGTTAGGCGTACAGAGGCTAGAGAACCTTTATTCACATAAAGTATGATAATAAATATATGGCTTATGGCTCGGTTGTGTTAGTCTTATTTATACTCATAACTTAAAATTACAAAATGTCACTCAATCAACATACATTTTTTTCTGTAATAATTACGTTTTGATATCTAAAATGAGCTATGTAGAGCTATAATTCAACAATGAAACCGTCTTTAACTGACACGTTCTGTTCTCTATATACATTTATATAAAGCTCATTAAAAAACTAAATTGTTGATTCTGATCTTTACACTTTTTGCTAAGTTCTTTATATCATTTGTGTTTTTCGATGCAGTATTTTTGTCGACGAAGCATGTACACATACTTTATTCATTTTAAGATGCTAATTTTCCAATCATATTTATGAAAACAAAATTTCAGAAGCGAAACGAACGTGCTATCAAACATACACCTCATCATCGACGTGTACTAGAACGCGGGGTTGCAAGAATCCAACCATTGCCTCGTTTCCAACTCAGGCGAACTGTGAGCGAAGATGTGTCTTTGTCTACATTGCCTAGGTCTCACAAACCGTATTTGCCTGGAAATAGCGCTGGTGGCTGGCGTGAAAGAGAACATGCGATGCGGTGGGTATATATGACATTGGCATTGGACATTGGTTACTGTTAAGTCGTTCAAAGCTGACAAATGTGTCATTTGTGCTTATTTGATGATACTGCTGTTAATGATTTTTTTTTAATGTAACGAATAATCGAAAATACTGACAATTGTTGTCCTTAACTACACAAATTGCAATACTATCCTATTAAAATTTACCGTAAAGCAGTTTAAACTCCGTTGTTTCTTAGGGTTCCAATAAACATGTAGCTTTGTCTTATATACAACTTTCAAATATGTCTCTTATTAAAACTGCATTATTTACGAAAGAGTTTTTGGGATTATCAAGTTTTCACTTTAAGTCTGGGGTGTGATTGTTTTCTGGTTTGATTGTTTGAATCGTAGTCGAATGCATGCGAGTAACATTATTATTGCAGCGATAAAATATTTGCCAGCGATGTACGTTTATCCGACGAACATCGCTATATTGACAAAAGAACAGCGAATCCGGATGATATGTTTCCCAGACCTGGATTCTCTAAACTGCCCTGCGATAGGGCTCCATTAACAAGGCAATCTTCTATGCACCGACACTTAGGTAAAAAAAGATATATGCTAAGTTTTCATTTTATGTCCTATTTAAAGATATGTTACATTTCTTTTTTGTTACATGTATCTAAAAACATAAACTGCATTTTGTATTTTTGCAGATTGCGTTTTATAATTACTCTGTTGCATTTAGCAATATGTTTATGCTGTGACTTTCACAAATTAACGATATTAAAAAACCAATCTTCCTTTTACAAGTTTTCATTTGTGCATATGAATTATAGAAATAAAGCAGTGTGTTTGCATAAATTTATTTTATTTTATTGTTGTTGTACATTTATTTCGTAATTGATTCAAAGGGAATTTAAATACAGAGGAGAACTGACGTGCTAAAACAGATAATGATGGTGTTGCGAACCTTAATGACGGCAAGAGGCTGACGAATAGGCGGAACCGAAGAGATAATACACCTCCTAGAATAGGCTTCAAGGGCCCAGTGTATTCAGTGGACGACATAGAAAACTGGCGCACTGGAAAATAAAAACAAATACATAGTGCTCATGATTTCTTGACAAGATCGCGATATTGTTCCAAGTGTGAAATGTTCTGCTAAGATAAATCATGAATTAAACTAATGAAGATGTATATGTATGTGAAGAAGTCCGATAATTAAGGCACTCTAAGCACAACTCATATTTTTACGATTAGATGTATACTCGTAGAGATTCCAACCTCTGGAACTGTATACAGTTTCGTATTTCCGAATGTTTGAAACGCAAGGCCTACTTATTTTAAAAAATTGCTGATTACAATGTATAACGAAGATCAATTTTGAACTTAACCTAGTAATTAAAGAACGAAACGTTTTATATACTCAGTTTAACATGGAATCTAATTAAACAATAAAGTAGGCCAAGAAATACCGCCAAATGATTGACATATTTGTGTTGTTGTTTGGTCGTTCTATCACAACATTTCTAGTCGTTTGAACATCTCATACTTTAAAACAGTCATTTAAAGGGGCATATCCACGGTATTACCCATATATATAAACGCATTTTAAACACGAAAAAGTCCGATTCTGTGTTTGATTATTTTTTTCTAGTAACAATATTTTATTGATGAAGTCTTTAATAAAAAATATATACAAAAGCAAAAAATGTGGTATACACGGTTCCAGTAGGATTAGAACTCACGCCGAGAAATAGCACGTACCTCTATGAAAAGTTCCCTACGCTAAATAACATTTATCAATGTGGGCTGGCTCAGGTTGTAGAACGCTGGATTGTTAATCCGGGGATCGTGAGTTTTAACCCCAGCCTGGCCACATAATTTGTGTGGGTATTGGTCGTGAAATTATTTCTACGGCCATTTTCCCTCTACCTCTAATTCAAGTAGGGCAGTCGTCAGTTACTGGCATAAGTATGTGCACTTAGTACTGGTAAACCGCTTAGATCGGCTAAGCTCGCCCAGGAATTTAAGTGTAAGTAGGTTAACTGTCCGTCGTGATATGACTGAAATACTGTTAAAATCGGCAAAAAATCAAAACAAACAATCAATGTTGCGCATGCGCATACCGGTACTTCATGTACATTTCTTTTATATTGGTTTTACTACTACTTATTTTCCCGCGTCCAAGTAATTGGCGTCGATGACCACTGTTAATATTAATATTTCAGTTATACACTTTTGTCAACGATTTAAAGAAACAGAAACAATATTATTGTACTTTAACATGTTTCTATATACAACTTCTGTACATGAATTTTATTTTTGCAAATGTTATTGTCGACCTACCGTCGATACGCCCCTTTAAAACAAAGTTATCTTAACAGTGTAAGTCGTTGTCTATATCGGTAGATTGTTTACATGTTCACAGTTACTTCCCGTTGTTCTAATTATGCCGTACTTGCACTTTCGATTTCAATTCTATATTTACCTTAATTGTTTTTAATTCGCGTACGTTGACTGGCTTAAGGTATGTCGCATTTGATTCATTTGATAAATACTTAAAATTTTCTCAGGAACGTCTATATTTTGTACGCATATTTTATATTGTTTTCATATCCCTATACAGAATTTGTTAATGATGCTTAGAAATAATAGAAGCTTATCTGTTGTTCTTGGAGAAAATAAATTTTAACTTTTAAACTTATTCACAACTCACATATTTAGACATACAGCCCTTGCTTGTAGTTGATGGTAAATGAAAAAAAATCGATAACCACTTTAAATGCACCTAACGACAAAATAACTTGAATTTGATTTGCAAGTGAACTATTTTTATGAAAAGTATCTTCTATAGTGTTAAACTGTGTACATTAGATCGTTTCTTTATTTTGTTTATTCTGAGCATTTTGAGGGAAAATGTCGTTGTTTTTGTAGATGGTCAACAAACGAGCGAGTGCATAAGTTTTTGTCTCAATATACATGTTGAAAACGCACAGAAAGATGATGTGTATACTTAATTACGAGGTGTAAATTTTAGAAAATATTCGCCGTTTTCCGAAAATGCTGATGGTTGCTCTGCATAAACATTTTTTGTTCAAATCTTGAAATGAAGCAACACCGGGTAGTTGATTGGATGGATTTATTAAACTTGATAGGACATAATAAATTTAAAATTTATTGATTTAAAATATACTTGATTATGTTTGAAAAGAAAAGAACATTTAACTATTTTATTAACCCATTGTACGTAAACCACGTAAATACAAAACTAGGATAATTATATTTAGTAATTTTGTTATCAACAGTTTGTACCTGAGTATGAGCACGTGTTTTATATTGTGATTATTACAAATTAAAATGTCTTTGAATTTTTTCGAAAATTTAAATAAAGTAGTGATTACGTAAATAATGTTTCTTAAAGTCCCACAAAAGGTGAAAATTCAGATTCTACAATAAAACGGTTATCTTATTGTCTGTCTTAGCATGTGTTTACGTTTGTATATAACATTTTGTTTGTTGAATACTGTTAAATGCAAAAACACTGATCCTCCAAGTAAAACTGTTTACAAATACTAGCTTTATTTATGGTCCGACAACTTTGACCTGGCACTCATGCATATTCCGTTCGTTTACGTAACCTTTTATGGGAAAAATGTATACACGCTATTGCTCATAAGAGCTCGATATATGAAATGTGAGTTGAACCTAATTTAGCCAATAATTATACGCGTAGAATTAAATGGTCGCGAGGATAAGGCAGTAGCTTACGGATCGTGGGGTTGCGGGTTCAAATCCGTTTCTGGTGTTAATTTGTTTTTATTCTGAGCACAATGATTATTAGCACGCATTTCACTTGTTTCGTATAATTGCCTTTGTCAATGTGACTGTCTTGTACAAAGAATAAATTAAATAATGTTTGAAACATAAATATCCAACAGAAACACTTGGGAGATCTCCCCACGACAAAACAGAATAAAGGTCAATTTTGTCGGACTATACTGCCGAATTAATCCGACTATTCACCGTTAACATTCGGCGATCTGCACGATATTGTACATACAACAAGAGGAACTTGGGTTAGTTTCGTAGTGATGAAAATGTAAAAACTGAACTTCAAACTGGCCAAATTCCATTTAATTTATGAAAATGTTTAGAAATGTGTAGCTTATAGGGGATTATTTTCATATGTTTGTTATCTCATCATTATACTTTTAATACTTCATTTAACGTGTATCACCTTTTTAGTGCCTTTAAACTACATGATGACAACGTACCGGAAAAAGACATTTTATAAATTACGATGTATATTTTTAAGAGAATATTCGCCGTTTTCCGAAAATGGTAATGTTTGATATGCGGACACATTCTGTATTTGTCCAAATCTTGAAAATAAACAAAAAAGGGGCAGTATGTTGGTTGGATGCATTAAACTTGAACTGGTAATTGTTTGGTCAAAACGTTACAAAATTATATGTACAATTTTCCTTGTAATACTGACTGCACGTACATGTATAATGAGTTTACATTGTCGATAGTTGTGTAATTAAAACGCACTGGAGCATTTATGCTAGTAATATTACATTAATTGACTTTTTGATATTGCAGTGTATTTGGATCTTATGATGTGTGAAAAGTTCAGATTTGGATATTTTGTTCCATATATATGTTTTGTTATTGCCACTTACTTTCCTGATCGTTTAGCAGCCATATTAATGACTTATATATGAAAATCGACAATTACCACATAACTACTGCTGTATCGCATGGTGGTAACCAAGCGTGAACCTACCAGTGTTTGTATGGCATGTTTTATATTTTATCTTTCAGAATAAACCGACAGACATGGGTACAGATTTAAGTCAGTGCGCCTTATGTTTTACCGAGCCCGTCGTTGGCTATTGCGTCAACTGTGGATATTCTAGACTGTGTCAGACTTGTTTTAACAACCACCCGAAAGTAAAAATCTTTAAGAACCACACTATTAATACCCTCCCGCAGATCGGCAAATGTACACATACAGACGATTTAGAGACCAAAGTACCTGGACAACCAGAGAGAAGAATAGTTCATGTTGATGTCCATAAACAAAAATGTGAAAGACACACAGAAGAAAAGCAGTCTTTTTATTGTGAGAAGCATGACATCTGCATATGTTCTCACTGCCTTTTCTCTGATCACAAAGCTTGTTTCGACTCAGTAGTTGATTTAACAAGTGTTACACACGACGCTGACAATTTCAACAGGTGTGTTTCGACATTACAAGAGTTGGAAAAGGAAACGGTTCAAATCGTTTCAGATATCGAAGACAACATAAAGCTTAATGACGAATTGAGAGCAAGTTGTGAGAAGGATATTAATACCTTTTATGAGGAGCTAGTTGACAAGCTAGTCGTTTTAAAGAAAGAAGCAATGACAGAAGTATCTAATATACACCATGGAAATACAGAGGGTTTGAATAATGCTTTATTGTCATGTAAAGAGAATCAGGGAGAGATTCAGCAACAAAATGAAGATGTTGAACAGTTAATGCAGATAAGTCCTGATCAAAATGTATATGTTTCCCTTAAACGAATGGAAAGAAAAGTTATTGAATTTAAAGGTAATAACCAACAGTGTAAACAGAACACTGATGTTACGAAGCTAAACTTTATTCGAAATGTTGAGCTAGAAAAAATACTGCAAGAAGAAGCAAGCAGTCTGGTAAAGTCTATGAAACTATATGATGATGGCGCGTATCAAAATGATCACGTATGTATTTCATATCTTCGTTTTCGCATACATTTTAGTTTTCTGGCGAATAAACTCTTTAATAACAAAATCCTTTATCATGTTGTAGTAATGTCGTTTTTAAACATAATGTGCAAAATGCTAGTACTGTGTTAGAAAATTGATTATAAAAAAAGTTTTACTGTACAAAGTTGATATCTAAAATAACACAATATAATATTATAAATATACATTAACCTTTCAGCTCAGTGCCACTGACGAAAATCAATACCAGTTGAAACCAGCGTTAGAGGAAGGTACAATATGATACAATTTGTTATTACACATTTATTTATTGACAAGATTTAGATCATGCATTGTAATGAATGCGCTTGTTTAACTATTTCTTTCTTAACCAAATTTTTTGAAGAAAAATTAAATTTTGGTTATTAGATTTGGGTATGTCGTTATTGGCGTTGTGTACTGTTAAGTTCGCAGAATGCAATTACAAATATGTTAAAATGATAATAAAAATATACAATAATTTTGTAATATAAACACGTGTGCAAAAATTAAGTTGCGTGCTGATGTTTTACCTATATATAATAATAATAATTGAGGCGTGTCGTGGGAAAATCGGGCTTAATGCGCCCCGGAATAGCCTGTGCAGTCCGTACAGGCTAATCCAGGACGGCACTTTACAGAGGCTTTATGTTTAGAAGAGACTTTCTTGAAACAGAAAATACCATAAAGCGGAAAGTGCTGACTTGGATTAACATATGCGGACTGTACATGCTAATCCGGGACAACACTGTACGAACATGCATTAAGCCCGGGCTTACCACGAAGATCATATATATTATTTATGACTGTAGGCACGCGAACCAAACAATCTCTGACAGGAATGCTGCCGGGATCCATAGTAGCTCCGAAGCCGACGCCTAGCCTTCAGCTAAAGCCAGGTTCTGCCACGCTATCCTATGGTCGTCGTGTGTCGGATAGTCAGGACAAGGCCAATGGAGCACAAAGTCCAATATCTTCAGAACAAAATATATTTAAAGGCTTCACTTCCACCCTCAAAAGTGCGCAGTCACAAAGGAAAGAACACACTGTAGTAACTGCTACAATGTCAACGATACCCAAGTTTTTTACTGGATTTACACTGACGCCGAATACATCCAGACCAGCGGATGTAAAAGCTATTACTACATGTCGTCATCCTGTACAAACACTTTATAAAAGCTTTACGTTTGGACCTTATGTTGACTTTAAACTAGTCAACCAATTAACTAATCGCGAAGGGTTAAAGACTCGCGTAGAGGAAGAGGACAATTTATTTTGTGAGCCTGCAATATTGTACCGGTCAAACTCTGGTCAGTGGATTGAAACAGGAATAGGAGAAATGATGATCCTTAGGCACAAAGTCACTAACAATGTCCGTATTCGTATGATGCGAGAGCATAATCAGAGGCTGTGTGCAAACCATACAATCACATTGGCTATGAAGCTTAGTCCGATGCCGACATCAAATCGTAGCTGGGTCTGGAATGCGATGGACTATTCTGAGAGTACAGCAAAGGCTGACACTTTTGCCGTGACGTTTAGAACTCAAGATATTGCCGACAAGTTTAAAGCAGCCTTTGTCAAATCTCAGACTGAAATTGGTTCACAAGCGTATGCAAAGACTGACATACCCTTGAATGCCAAGCAACATCTACTGCCACCGACTATACCATCCAAATCTGCCACAATCACTACAAACCTTGAGTACAAGATCAGCACACCAGTTATCGTGAGTTCCACGCCATCAAGTGTTGTGATCACTACACAGTCTTCAGAGAGCAAACGTACGTTGATACCCGGAGCGGTTGGAGTCCTAGCATCTACAAACGAAAAGACGTCAACATTGGCAGGCCATGGTCAGCAAATGTCAGTCTCTGCCTCTGAAGCAACGGCTAAGAAGTTTGCTATTGGGTTTAAGACACCGGACATTGCCGACAAGTTTAAAGTAGCCTTCGAAAAATATCAGACCGAAATGGGTTCCCAACCAGCTGGTGCTAAGGCCGACACAGCCTTCAAAGCCAGCCAAGCTGCAGATGTTAAAACGGAAGGAGTGAAAGAGGCTGCAAAAGGAGACCTGGCTTCTTTGTTCAAGAAATCAGAAGGTACCTGGACTTGTGATGGTTGCTATATCAACAATGCTGCTGATATACTGAAATGCCCTTGTTGCCATTCCCTGAAACCAGGAGTGAAAGCGGAAGATGTAAAGGTAACCTCTAATTTGCCTAGTTTTGCATCATGTGCTTCTGGCGCCTTTATCTTCAATACATCAGCCACTGGTCAGACTGGGAAAGGAGACTTTTCTTCAGTGTTTAAACAGACAGAAGGTAGTTGGACATGTGACGGTTGCTATGTCAACAATGCTGCTGATGTACTGAAATGCCCTTGTTGCGCTACCATGAAACCAGGAGTGAAAGTGGAAGATGTAAAGGTGACCTCTAGTTTGACTAGTTTAGGACCAAGTGATTCTGATGGCTTTGCCTTCAATACATCAGCCACTGGTCGGACTGGGAAAGTAGACTTGGCCTCAGTGTTTAAAAAGACAGAAGGTAGTTGGACATGTGACGGTTGCTATGTCAGTAATGCTGCTGATGTACTGAAATGCCGTTGTTGTGGAGCACTAAAGCCAGGAGTGAAGGCAGAAGATGTTAAGGTTACATCATGTTCGACAACCTTATTATACCAAAATATACCCCATTCAGATGAAGAGGTAATTATCACCTCTGTTGAAAACGCTACTGAAGAAGAGATTGAGAAAGCAAAGGCGTTACTGCTTCCCGACAACTTCTACATGTACACTAGAAGGAAAGATTGTCATGGCTGCCATGGATGTACTGATGATCTGAGTATGAGGCAGCCAGTGACTGATAGTCAGGCCAACCCAAAAACTAAAGCGACTAAGGAGGATGAGGATGGTAGTATTAGGGATGGCGACGTCTATAATGATGTCGAACCCGAGACTGAAAGTGAGATGAAAGATGTGGGCGAGGAAGATGAGGCTGACGAACATAAGGAGGAGAATGAGAACGTTGCGCTTGATGAAAATAGTGGTAGGATATGTCATTTTAAGGCGTGTTTTAATTGTCAAAATATTTAGATACAAATTGTAATAATGATCGAATATTTAATTATTTCTATAATAATAATAAGTTTACTTCCGTTTTGATAAACTTAACCAAATCACTTCATTAAATATATTTGTCGCTTGTAAGTATTGATTGAATATTACTATGTTTTGTTCAATAAGCATATAATTGGTATGCAAATGCATTAACTGGACAAATAATTTGTATAATGTTCCTTGAAACGTGTCCGTTAGTTATTATCGTTGTTTTGCTATACTGTTAACACTTTCTTACAAATAATATTTTCTTGATGTATGCACATACTGCTTAAAATATGTGTACATGCATGATGAAACAGACGTAATACCTATACAAATACAGTTATACTATTTATTTTTGACATTATAACATTTTGAGTTCTAAATTTCACCTTACTGTTTTCATTACATAGTTCGAGTTGTGTTATTTAAAGAGTCCCATTGCAAAAAATGTAAATTATATACTATTGTATTTTTTTTTCAATTTGGGAACGCAACACCTTTAAATTTAGAAAACCCACAATTATTAAACCAAAATATACCCCATTCAGATGAAGAAGTAATTATCACCTCTGTTGAAAACGCTACTGAAGAAGAGATTGAGAAAGCAAAGGCGTTACTGCTTCCCGACAACTTCTACATGTACACTAGAAGAAAAGATTGCCGTGGCTGTCGTGGATGTACTGATGGTCTGAGTATGAGGCAGCCAGTGACTGATAGTCAGGCAAACGCAAATACTAAGGCGACTAAGGAGGATGAGGACGGTAGTTATAGGGATGGCGACGACCATAATGTAGTCAAAGACGGGACTGAACATGAGATGAAAGTTGTGGACGAGGAAGATGAGGCTGGCGAACATAAAGAGGAGAATGAGAAAGTTGCGCTTGATGGAAATAGTGGTACGATATGCCATTTTTAGGCGTGTTTTAATTTTCAAAATATTTAGAAGCAATTTGGAAAAATGATCGAAGTTTTAATTATTCCTATAAAAATGATAAGTTTACTTCCGTTTTGATAAACTTAACCAGGTCACTTCATTAAATATATTTGCCACTTATAAGTATGAATTGAAAATAACTATGTTTTGTTCAATAAGCATATAATTGGTATGTTAATGCATCAACTGAACCAATAATTTGTATCATATACCTTTAAACATGTCCGTGCGCTTAGTTGATATCGTTGTATTGCTATATTGTTAACACTTTCTTACAAATAAGATTTTCTTTTTGTGTGCAAATACTGCTTAAAATATGTGTTCATGCATGATGAAGCAGACGTAACACCTGTTAACAGCATTGTAATACAAGTATATTTGTTGATTCCAGTTTAGTTTTACTATATATTTTTGACATTATAAACCTGTTATTTTACTATTATTATTTCTGTACTTTTGAATGGTAATAAACGTTACTGTGTTATATATAATAAACATGGCATTGTAAATAGTTTTTCTCTTGTACATGTACTATGTAGACTTCAACCAGCCATTGCACTTGCAAGACGCGGGGAAGAAATTATGTGACCCCATCCCTGGAGGCGGCAGGGTCGAGAGTGGCGACGACGACGATTATTATGATGATGATGATGACGATGATGATAATGACGATGTTGATGATGATGGCGTTGGCGCTGATGAGGCTTCCCATGAAAATTCCCCACATTTTGGAACCTTTGTAGATCTGGCTGAAGGTTTAGATGTCAAAACAGGTATGTATTTAAAAACAAGACGTCTACTTACCAGAGTCAACTTACATTATTCGGGTTTCATTACAGCAAATACGTCGGCAGTTGTAAAAAAGTATAAAGACGTGTTTACATATTTAATTAAGTAGCTGATTTAGTTTCTGTATGCAGCAACGCCATGTTGGGGGAGTATGTAACCGCTGGCGTTGAGGTGAGCTGGAGAAAGTTATCGTGAACTACAAACAAAATGAACGTATATAAGCCATGAGTGTATGTTCTATTGATGCTTTCGTGGCTCAGATAATGGGTTTGGGAAGCAAGTGATTATTGTTGGAAAGTTAATTAACCGTTTAGTGTTGTTAATGCATGTTTATTTATGCGAGAGTATGACAGTATGTTGCTAAACATATATATAAATTCAGGCGAGGAAGATGAGGCAGTGGTCTATAGTCAGCGCTCCAAGCTGTTCCGCTTTGATAAGTATGCCAACCAATTGAAGGAAAAGGGAATGGGAGAGATGATAATTCTCAAACATAAGGATACTGGTAAGAGTATGTGAATCGAAACACAGAGTGTGTGTGCTTAGTGTAAGTGTTTCAAATGAAATATTATATGGAATGCGTTCAGAGTGTGTGTAGATGTGTGGATATTCCATAATTTGAATGATATTGCAATTCTGCAATTGAAACGACAGTGAACTTATTTAAGACAGAATGTTTTATGTTTTTCTTATGTTGTATATGTCCATATGTATAGTGTATCACTGAATGTGGATATAGACCAGGTCCCATGGCTACAAAAATTCTCAATAACAAACGTAGTCTTAACTAAAAATATTGACCCATGGGAATTCTTGTTACATTTTAGTATTGCTTCTCATTGGGTTAATACATGTATTTAAGATTAAAACTATAATTAAACTTAAGCAGATTTGTAGTCATAGACTATGATTGGTATTCTTGAAGCTCTTAAGGAAACTAAGAAAATTTCTTTGTGAAAATAAAAGTATATATATGCATTAGAAGGTATTATGAACGTTTTACTAGAACAAAGATGTATATTGAATATAAATAAACATAATCCAAAATACTTATTGACATTTTTTATATATGTACAATTTGGAAATGTTAAATATACATGCATATAAACCCGATAAAAGTTATATCTCTATTAAAGATCTTCAATGTATATATATGTTCTCTCCAGTTTACATATTTGTAAATTACACCATAATACCATTCCATTTAAATGATGGCAGCAAACTGTGGTATGCATTAAATGTAATTCCTTGTCTGGCACGAACTTTTCAGGTAAATATCGTCTATTAATGCGTAGAGAACTGGTGCATAAATTGGCGTGTAACCACCACCTGACTGCTGACCTCGTGTTCTCCGTGATGAAGACGTCTGAAACCTCGTGGTGTTGGACCGCACAGGATTATTCTGAGAGTGAACCGATGATGGAGCAGTTTGCCCTCAAGTTCAAGGTACATTTAGTCCGTACATATGTCAACGCTAAATGTGATTTAGGATTTACACATTTATATTTTAGTTATTTTTATAACAACTTAACATATTTATGTCTTTGAATAGTACAAAGTATTGTTTTTATGCCCCCGGCATCTTGATGCGGGAGGCGTAAAGTGATTGTCCTGTCTGTCCATGATACCGTATTTCTGTCCGTATTAAGCTTACTAGATTGTACTGTTGATGCTAGCAAGAGAACCGCGTACTGCACTTGGATACTTACACAGTTGTTGCTTATGACCATTCTTAACCCACCCATATAAACCACCCACACTTGACCTTGACTTTGACCTTGACTTAATTTGGACTTACAATTCAAATGGACTGTCCATCACCAACTTTATGTGACATCAAACACAGTGTCTTGTTAGAAACTACTTTTATTTCGAAGTTGGATCTTTGAATACTACAAACAATACTTAATTGTAATGAATATCCGTTTGCAGAATGTGGACACCGCAAATGCATTTAAGGCCAAAATCGATGAGATACAAACAGAACTGCGTGGTCAGAATTCATAGATAGAGTACACAAACCATAGGTTAGTAGAAGGGTTTTCATTGTGGATTGCATTGTACTTGGTTTAATATGTTTGTACTATGCTAATATTTTACTTGTACGTTACGTCTTCTACAAATATCTACTACCGCCAATTAACATGACTTTATTCTCGAAGAAATCTAATAAGGGTTCCAAAATCTATTTTCACCAACGCAGACCATGTAGTCTGTTGTGTTTACTGTTGCTAAGGCCATAAAAATTTAATTCTATGTTAGCGACTCCATGATTTTTCAAAACCTACCAACCAGGCAGGAAAAAAACAAACTATAAGTCGATAAAACATTTTTTCATAACGTATTCGTTGCAGTGGTACAAGCTAAAGCAAATGTTTTCTGTACTTGCAAAACTATTATGTATCATCTTCATATGGGGAACCTACTTTTACCGAGTATTCTAACAGTAAATTGACTGATTGAACACTAATATTGGTAAAAACACACACACGTCATTTTGTTCAAGTTCAGTCTGAAGTCATATCATATCATATAGGTATTGACATACCCTGACATTTATACCAAACAATACATGTAGATAATAACATCTTCATGATCATAGAAACTTTTTTAACATATTTTTAATTGAATATATACAAACTTGAATAAATGTTCTAAATAGGCAGTTTAAAATAGTAAAACGGCAAAGCACACCAATTCAAAGTGTTTTAGATCTATAAAGCTGTACGTAAGGTACTGAAAAATGCATGATTCCATCTCAGAATTGCGTAATATATTCAACGTAGTTCAAGTGATACATATACCCACAATGCAAGATACCCACCAACAATATTAATTCAAAACTGAAATATAACATGAACTAAGCATCATTACTTATATTATTTACAATGTCATTCATTGAAAGAGATAGGGAAAGATAGAGTGAAATAGCAGGATGCTGCACCCTGCCCCTTGTTAATTCCCCCACCCTGCTGCCCCGTTGCACTGGTCAACAACAAAATCATGTTGAATATTTTTTATTTAATGTATTTTTGCAAAAGTTCAAATATAAATTGAGAGTGCATTTTTATAAACTTTAAAAGCATTTTATTCATTACATCAGTGTAATATCCAATATTGTATGTAAATTCAAGAACTGGTTTGGTTTCCGCCCTGCTCCTTTTGAGCAGCACCCTGTACCTTTTCAGATCCTAAATCTTTCCCTAACTGAGATCATACAGTTAAGAAATCACACAAAGCGTGTCAATATAGGAATGTATTATACGGTTTCTAACTCGATTTGTCACAAAGTCAAAACAGTTTTTTTTTTCGTTCAGGCATCCAAAAACTATCAGCGCGAGAACGCTAAATATTGAATCAAATTGGTATGGCCTAATTGTTCATCTTTCAAATTATACAGACTTTGTTTGATCCGATAAAAGTTCGTGGTATCGAATCCGATTTTAGACTTCATTTGTTAATTATCATTAAGACAATTTATGGACACCCTGCGTATAACATACCAATCTGAAAACAAATGACCTAAGCATTTTTACGTTTTATGAATTAGTTGTAAACTATCAATGTATAGGTAATTAGAATTGCAAATCTACAAATATATCTATAAGCATAAACTTTTAAGTATTGTATAATTAGAAGTATACACAGACACAGACGGTGCTGTGTATGTTCTAACAATAATTGCCGAAATGAGTACATGTCTTTTGTTGAGATTGCGACCTATTACTTTCAAGTCTGATATTTTCTTTTCATTCATTACAGGTCGGTGTCCACTTGTCACAAATGCAGATAATCCGTTGCGTGCAAAATCCGCAACTGACTGAAGAATTTGTGTTCAAGTTTTATTTATTTTTATGATTTCTGGATAATTTTGTTCAGGTCACAAAACTCTTCCACTATTATAAGGAAGCAATATTATAATTGTTTCGTTGTTAAGATCTATAAGATGATGACTGTACAATTTTATGGATTTCAGGGTACTTCTGTAATGTTTTCTAGCAGCAATTGTGATACGATGTGTTTCTTTTTGCTTGTATCCTAGTGGTTTGAAATTTCTATTCTATAATTCTTATAACACATTTTATGGATGACCGTTGGTAGGAAGATGCGAATGTGATTATAAACATTTTGTACATACAGATGCTTTGAGCTTAGACTTTTTTTTCTTTTTTCGTGATGCATGATATTTATATTACTCTGTTCATGGATCGTTGGAAATAGTTACGTTTGGTCCGTGCTATGTTACATTACTATTGCGTACATTGGCGACGTTACAAACATAAATTATTTATATTGTGATTTGGTTTATAAATACTTCATCCGGCATTAACATCTTAACAGTTTCCCAGAGTTCATTAGAAGTATACTTTCAGTACTAATCGACTTATATTTAAACATCGTACCTCAAGAACCGAAATTGACGCGAAACGAATCTAACAATGTATTCTGATTGTTTTTGTTTTGTGTAAATATATTTTAATGTAACTATAGTTGACAAAATAACAAGATGCTCTCCTTAGAATTTACGATGACCTGTACGAGCTTGCTATATATTCGACGAAATGTCAAAAAGGGAAACACGTGTAAAATATAATTCTGGGTAGTACAACTGTTATGGCCTATATTTCAAACCTAATTATATTATTAAATATTAAATATTATTTCCATTATCTGTGTTACATAATGTTCTAATTACAAATGTTGAGGGTGTCTTTGCATGCCACAGCATTTTGTTAAATGTTTATGACAATCCCCTTTCGCATCTTTCATCAAGTGACATTTCATTTACCCCTATGGATAAAAAAAAATCAAAATTGAATTTTAGTTGCAAATATATTCACAATTTTGGTGTCATTTGTACAAGTAATGATTGAAGATTATAAAATAAGACAATAAAAAGGATTAAAGGCGATACAATTATTGATATTCATCAATGTTCTATAAGCGATCAGCATAAACTTGAAGATGACAGAACAAAGAAATTAATTTGTTTCTGAAAGAACTTGATTTTCCTGGACTGATATGTTTTTTTACTTAAATCTTTGTATTAAAATTTCATTTATTACATATACATGTATTTGACTGAAATAAAAAGTAAGAAACAAATTCACCGTGCACTTCTTTAAAAACTTAAGAAAAACTATCATACCCGTTCAAAAATTAAACAGTTTTATTTAGACAATTCCAAAACAATAATTGTCAAATGTGGCAAAAATTATGTGATTGAAGTTTAATACGCCATTTACACCAGTTCAACTAAATATATAATAACTAAAAGCAATTCTTTGAGTGAATTAAGCATTATTGTTTTCAAAATTGAGTTTCCTGGGGCACACAAAATGCCACCTACACCATGCAATATTTTCAGTTCTGGGACAATGCATCATGTATCAATAACAATGTGTCTTATTTATGGATTATGTTACATTTATCTTTATATCAACAATGTATATGCCGGTAATGTAGGTTGTATATACTGGTAATATAGGCTGCATCTTCACCAACTGGCGCAGTAAGAGAAACATGTGTACTGTGCTGGGCTCCAGGTTTGACCTGCAGGGAAGCATTCCGAGTGATTTGTGGAAATTATCTTATTCTTCTGCTAATATTATTTTATAACAAGCCAATAAATGACTTTATTCCATTACATATTTAGCAATATAAATACAAATCGTTCCAGTATATGTGCAACCCAACATTGTAATCCATATTTTCAGTGTTTGGGAAAATAAATGTCAAAAATGGTTAATTACAGAATGGATCCGTATTATTTAGCTGACCGTGTAGAAACACAAGTGTACACATTCGTAAGCAAAATGGCACACATATTAAATATAAGGACTCAGCAACTAATAGAAAATCTACAAAAACCTCAGTGACTTGAGGTCACAAAACTAATGGACTGACAGATCATAGTTCATTACATGTATGTTCATTTACTTACACGTAGATCTATAGAAATATGGACAAACACAATTAAACACAATTAAATAATATTACTAATAACACTATATAACTTTTACATTTAAGCAATACATGTTAAAGCATTGAAATGAAAAGCAGCACAGTATCTTCAAATAATGAAGCATGTTCTGATTCTATAATACAATATGTTCAGAAATTTCAGGACAAAATCCAAATCTGTCAATTTTTTTTTCTGATCTTAATTACAAGTGTTTCATCTCCGTATTATGACTCAAGCTGGTTCATCATACATGTACGATATAGTGATGGTTATTTATTTTATTTGGCTACGAGTTTCTTTCAGTAAGCCGTCCTGATTTGCTCCTAGTTTTGGTTTTCCTTTGATACTTTTAGTTGTTTTGTTTATACTACGAAATAGGTGATTTCCGATTACTTTCGATTTCGATTTCTGATGTATGCATTTATCTGCATTTCGCCAAAAGTATATGCATCATAAGTACATGTATATAATAATGTAATGTTATATTAAAGAATGTGCTTACATTAAAAATAGCATGTGTTGGACAGCAATCGAATCGGATTAAAATATGCATCGTATGAACTTGGTAACGAACATTTTCTACAGTTACCGACATCGGCCGAATGATTACTGGTGTACTACCATAGATATGAAATAAAATTGAACCCAAGTCCATTCGAACTATAGTTCAGGTGAACCTGATCAATAACAATTAAGCAAGAGTCAACTGGTCGGAGCACTTGGTAGAAATAGTGTAGTCTTAGTGATTATAATCGGCTTTCTAATTAGACATGATTTCAAGTCAAAAACCAAAACAGTCTCGAAAACAATCCAAGCGCCCGGGTGGTGATGAAAGTTTAGATAAATTACATGTCGACTTGATCATAAGTAATCCTGCATAGATGTAGTTTGATCGAAATAAAAAAGTAAGACCCCATTTATCCCAACTCTTTTCTGCCGCCATCAATCAATACTCAATCGCTTCTCGAGCTCATGCAATTGTTTCCCGAACGCCTTTCGGTAATTCGTCCTTCATTCAAAGGCGCAATAGAGAGCAAATAATCCCAGTGTGTGAAAATCAGGCACAAGTCAAGAATTGCATATGAAATGCGTTACCATAGCACACTTATTATGGCAATCGGCATATCCAATGTGTCTGGAAGGTGTAATTTTGGAAAATGCACATACGCTCGTATGACCGCGAAGAATCGCCTCTATCAACCTCTGTATAAATAAGTTCAAACTACATATCTATGCTCCGTTTTTACCATAAAATTATGATGCTGATGGAGACTCTTACTATCCCATATACAGTTTCTTGGATTAGCTGAATGCTAATAAGTCGTTTTCGTATTAAAAGATACCCGCTGCGCCTGATCGGGTCGATATCGATTTGAAATTTTTTGACAAGGTCAAATTGGCAGAGTATCGATCATGATTCGGTCGTATAGTGTCGGGACAAGTGCATTAAGCGCCGTTGCATGTCGATAAAGTTGTTCACAAGGAATAGTAATGCATTAATGTACGTTTATTAATTTGAAAGTTAAAGAGACCCGTTCAAAGATTGACGAATTTGTTTTGTCACATATTCAAAAATAAAAGAACAATGTATACAAGGGAGCGGAATTACACAACGGACATAGAAATATACAGTAAACTGTTTTGTTTATGAGAATGTATTAGTTCAAATTGATAAAATCATCAAGCGTTTGTAACGCTGTAAGATGGAAATATTTGGAGTGTTTCTATTGTTTTCATTAAAATTGTTATCAAAACGTGGGTAAAAGTAAATAATGCATGAACAAATATGGAAATCGGAATAGCCGAGTGGTTAAGGCGATAGCCTTTTAATCCGAAGGTTTCGGGTTTGGAAGCCGGTGGGGCCATTGTATTTTCTTTTCTATTTAAATGCTTTTCTTGTTATTATACGTGAGCTCTTTAGTCCCGATGCTTAATTCTGTCAAGTTAAGACATTAACTGGCAAAATTGGAAAACATGCAAAAATCTGTGAACAAGTCTCTTTAAAGTAAATCAACTTGAAACATAGGAACACCATTCATGCGTTCGTGCAGTGTATATAAAAACTCAAAATACGTTGTTTTGTTTTGTCTCAGAATATGTTTGACTGCACTTTTACAAACTTTTCTAATTAGAGAATATCAAACAAACAATAATGAAATAGCCGAGTACATAATTATATATAGGGTATTTACACAAAGACATAACGATAACGTGTATGTACTAGGCATAATTAATGGGTATGAAATATCCAGATAAAGATGACATTAAACTTATAAAAGGCTCAGCTAGGAGGAATTCTGATATTTCTTGATACGCCCCGATAATACCGGTTGTTCTGAATTTATCGTGTTTTAACTTCGGATTTTCGTTTTTATTTGTTTACGTATTTTATGTTTCAAGGTATGATACTTTAGATTCATTTTGCGATTTATTTTAACATTCTGCAGTAACATTATTATCTTCTTAATCATTGGACATCGACGTATAATTGTTGATTTATATTAAAGTACTATTATATGTACGAACCTTAGATTGTGACTGCTAACATCTGAATGAGTTGCCAGTAAGTGTTCATAAAACATTGACGCATTGTCACCAAACAATGCTTTTATTGGCAGATATTATCTAACTGTAATTGCCTGCCAGAGACTGCATAGGTATGTGTAAGTAATTTTTAACTTCGTATAGTTCTAATTATTGTGTGACCTAACCTTTTTGAATAACTAGTTTATTATGTAAATTAGCCTTCATGTTACAATTGATTATAAACCTTATATGTGTGCATCGAAAACTTATAATGTTGATGGCAACATCATGCGCCAACAAGATGAACAACCACACTCTATCATTCACTTATTATAATAAATTATAATGTCTTAAATTAAATTGTGATGCGATGCGATGCGATTCGATACGATACGGTGCTGTGCTGTGCTGTGCGATGCTATGCTATGCTATGATATGATATGCTATGCTATGTTATGCTATGCTATGCTATGAGATGTGATGCGATACAATACGTTACGATACGATACGATACGTTACGATACAATACGACACGACACGACACGACACTATACTATACTTTACTATACAATACTATACTAAGTATATACTATGTTAAGCATAACTGTTTTACATTGATGTTTATTGCGGATAGAACACCAACAAAATCAACAAAAGACAGTTCCAGCGTTCCATTCATTTGGGACTTTTAAACATTTTCCATTTTACACCAAAACTAATCTTACAGTCTAAAAATGTGTCTTGATGTTAACACAGTTACACAGTTACTTCCCATTGTTCTCAATATGCTGTACTTGTACTTTCGATTTTAAGCATATCCGTTCTCGTCTATTGATTTAAGGTATGTAACTTTTTATTTATTTGGTGGATAATAGAAAAAAGGTCTTATTTTGATGTTACATTGTTCATTACAGTGACTACACTATATTATGGAGTACGAATAGGTTCTTTAATGTTTGACCCAGCATCATACTTATAGAAACCAGGAAGTACAGACCCTATTCGTACGGCCTAAGTCTCGATTCAATCTAAGTAGTAGTAGTAGTAGTAGTAGTAGTAGTAGTAGTAGTAGTAGTAGCAGTACTAGCAGAAGTGGTAGTAGTGCTTTTAGCAGTTGTTGTTGTTGTAGTTGTAGTCGTGGTACTCGTTGCTGCAGCAGTAAACGTTGTAGTAGTAGTAGTTGTTTTAGTAGTAGTAGTAGTAATATTTAGTAAAATAGTAGTTGTTGATGATGGTTTTATTGTACTATTGCTACTACTACTACTACTACTACTACTTCTACTACTGCTACTACTAATACTACTAGTAGTACTAGTAGAAGTAGTAGTAGTAGTAGTAGTAGAAGTAGTAGTAGTAGTAGTAGTAGTTGTTGTTGTTGTTGTTGTTGTAAAGGTAGAAGTAGTAGTAATAGTGGTGGTGGTGACTGATGGTGGTGGTGGTGGTGGTGGATGTTGCGATAATGGTAGAAGTAGCAGCAGTAGACGTTCTTAGTAGTACTTATGTACGAAGATGGTCTTTATTGGCTGACCAAGCACTATGCTTGCTGAACGAGCGTCACGATCGAGTTGGCTAGCATGATGCGGTCTTATGAGCATGATGCTCGACCTTAAGAGCATGATGATCGATCTTAAGAGCATCAAGCTCTTTTATTGAGCACCATGCTTGATCTTACGATCCTCATGCTCGTTAGATGAGCATCATGCTCGTTTCTTTAACAATGATGCTGGGTCAGACATTATAGACCCTAATCGCACTCCACAAAGAGGGTCTTTATTGGCTGACCCAGCATAATGCACACTGAACCTAGGTCGAATTTAGAGAAAAAAGCCTCTCGCAAAATGAGAAATCAACGCGCAAAATATATTTATTGTTGTATTCATTAAACATAACATATCATAACTAGTTAATTACTTTAGTTATATCTTTAAACAATTTTATTTCGTTCATAAATAATTCATTTATAATTTTTATTAACAAAACAGCATTCTACTGTAATTACCTTCCAGAAATATTTCCAATTTGATATTAACACCTGTTAAAACTGAGTAGACTGACAGGGTAATGTCAACAACCAGCAATTAAGACTTCCTAATCTGCAAGCTGTACAACCATAGCAACGGTGTCAGTTTGACTTCAAAGGTCTTTGCTGTCTATGTCGAACTGGGGTCATTGTCTAGCAGTTTGTAGCAGTAATTTGTTAACACACTTAGCCCATGTGCAGTGTCATAAAGCATCAATGAATACATTGACGTACATGTACAATGCAAGCACTGCCGATAGAGCATTAATGAATAAGCGTTATAGGTTAAATGTCGAGGATGTCAAATCATCAGACTGCTGCTTTGATTCATTGAATAAATTGGTGTGTTAAAAACCATTTAAATGGGGATGACAAAATATAGATGTCTTTGAATTAAATGGATAGTGTTTGGACAGAAAACTTATTGAATATTAACATGACTAATTACATTCAATGTGGATTGTTATGTGTTTTTAAGGGTGAGCGTATTTGAAATATACTTTGTTTTATGAACGTTAATTTAGTGCAATGTTACATAAAAAAAACAAATATGGAGAAAAACGGCAATACAAAAACCAGAAGCATTGACAAAACATAACTCCACATTTTTCTCATTTTTTTCTCTCAAATTGTGCTTCAAAAATTGGGTCCGCGTTAAACACATTATATTACTTTGCGAGTTTGTGGAAAATGTACTTGCAATTTCCGAAACTTACTCACATTTTGCGAGTACGCGAACCTAAATTCGAACCCTGCTGAACGAGAGTCACGCGATTTGGCTAGTATGATTCTCGTTCTTACAAGCATTATGCGCGTTTCTTTAAGCATGATTCTGGGTCAAACATAAGAAACCCAACTTATACTCCATACTATATGAATGTTAAGACAAAACAATAATTTGGGATATTTTCAGATAACAGTCTTTTATTTTATTTTCCTAAATAGTCGCATGTGTTACGGCGATGAATGCACCATTGATACATTATAATCCACCCGTTTGAAAAACAGGACTTATTATGGAAACACCCCTGGCCGACGGGCTGGAGGGCGGCGGAAATACCTTTGAACGGAGCATTAATTTGTTCAGCATACATAGATTTTCAAATAACCTGGCAGAAGTGATAAGCATAGTGAGACAGCGTGTAGTTTGCAAAAGTAAGGTCACAAGGTCCATGGTCAAATCTACACATGAAGCTCAAATGTCAAATATAAAATGCAATCCTTACGAGTTAGTCCGAATAATATTTTTGTCCTGCATAGGTTCAAAGTGAAGGCCACAGTGCAAAGTCATTATCAAATAAAAGAAATCAATCTAAAAGACTTTGTCCGGAGCATACATGTATCTTTCTTCAGCATGAATAGATTTTTTAAATAACTGGACAGAATTTATACGCATGGTGTAACGGCGTGTAATGCGCAATTATCAGGTCCAGAGGTCCAAGATAAAGGTCGCTATTCCAGGGCGATGTTCAGTTATAAGAAATCATTTCTTACAACTTTGTTCGGAGAATAACTGTGTCCAGCATAGGTGAATTTTGATATACATTTTCATACGTCGTATCAACTGTGAGACGATGTGTCACAAGCAAAAGCCAGGTCCCTACGTCCATGGTCAAAGTCAAAGGTAAAATATAAGAAATAAATCATTTAGACTTATTCCGTATCATATTTTTACCAGCATGAAAGGATTGCAAGAATTTTGGCAGAAGTGATAATCATTATTAGACAGTGTGTCGCGCACAAGAACCAGTTCGCTTTTCCAATGGTCAAGCCCACACTAGAAATCAAAGGTCAAATATATGTTACGAACCTAATATATATATGCATTGAGGTATTTTCGGCAGACATGATCACTTTCATAAGAAGGTAGTTCGCACTTAAGAACCAGATACCGAGGTATAAGATACAGTTCACACTTCAATGTCAGCTATAAGAAATAAATCCATAGAAATTGTCATGAACATACTTTTGTCCAGCTTGAAATAATTTCGAATTACATGGCAGAAGTGATAAGCATCATGAGACGGTGTTTCGCACGCAAAACTCATATCCTTAGGTCAAAGGGCAAGTTCAGAATCCAAGGTCAAATGCATACGGTTGTCATCCATGCAGGGATTTTAAATGATGACCATCATTATGTTGTATGTCACACCCAGGCTTCTTGGTCCAAAGTCAAGGTTATATTTATAGATCATAGATCAAATAATTGGCCATAACGTAATATCGTCATGGATAGGGGGATCAGTAAGCAGTATTGATCGCCGTCATGAGATGGGGCAGTGAAGCATACACGAACCACAAATCATAATTACCATAATTACATAATTGGTTTGTAATTTCTTTACTATTTCTTTGTTTCGATTTTTGGTTTAAGAAGATTATAGATGGAGTATTTTGGATACCTCAAATTACCTCACAGAGAGAGGACATGTCATGTGTTATAGTCTTGGCATTAGCACAAAAGTGTTCGTAAAATGTATCCTACACATAACAACACATGCTTAGTAAATGTACACCTTTGTAGAATAATCGTTGTAAAATGACTAAACAGTGGTTTCACGTAAGTATGTGATTTCACATTGATTAACTATATATACTGATATTGCAGTGAATTGTAGATATATAAAACGTTCTGATTAGATGTGTTTGTGTTTTATTTTTATTTGTTTTATTTTATTCACTATTATATTATATTTCAGAATAAACCATATAGTGATGGATTGGCCTCTTACAGAGTGCGCCTTATGTTTTACCGACCACGTCGTTGGCTGGTGCGTAAACTGTGAATATATGTTGTGTCAGACATGTTTTAACAATCACCTCAAAGTAAAAATATTCAACAACCACACTATATACCCCATCCTAGAGCCGGGCAAAAAAAACCTTACCGAAGATTCAAGCACCAAAGTTTCGCCAAAACCTGTTGATGTTGATATCCATGAAGAAAAATGTAAAAGGCACACATACGAAAAGCAGTCCTTATATTGTGAAAAACATGACATCTGCATTTGTGTACGCTGCCTTTTCTGTGATCACAAAGCATGTTTGACTCGGTTGTTGATTTAACCAATGTAACAAACGACGCGGAAGATCTTACAGAGTATGTCTCGAAATTACAAGAGTTGGAAAAAGAAGCAAGCCACCTCGCTTCTGAGATCAAAGAAAACATGAAGCTGAATGGCGGATATCGAGACAGAAATGAAAACGATATAAATAGATTTTATGAGGAGCTGGTTTGTAAACTAGACGTTTTAAAGAAAGAAACCAAAAAGGAGGTATCCGATAGACACAGCAACACCGCAGACCATTTAAAGAAAAATTTACAGTCATGTAAAGAAAATCAAAGACTTATTCACCAACAATGCGATGCTATTGAACTGTTAGTGCAGAAAAGGCATGATCGAAATGTATATATTGTACTTAAACGAGCAGCAAAAAAGATAAATGAATTTACATATGAAAACATACAGTGTAAAAAGAAAAATACCTTTGAAAAATTGGCATTTGTTCGAAATTTAGAGTTGGAGAATATCCTGAAAAAAGAAACAAATGAGTTTGGAACATTTATGAATGTATGTGATGGTGTCAAAAAAGATAATGATCATGTAAGCACTTTTTATTTTTATTTTCTCGTGCGTACGAGTAATTTAAAATTCAAAAGTAAATATTGCTTTTTGTGTTAAAGCTTGCATAAGTATTCAATCATATCCCCATGGAAAAATGTATGGAGATCTTCTGTCATTATTAACATTTTTATATTAAGAAATTGTTTCACTTTCGCAATCTTAAAAAATATTAATTTTTCTTGACTTTTCCAGATACAATCCACAATTGAATTTTACCCAACAGTAGCGCAAGGTAAATTTTAACAAAGTTTTATTATTTCGCATTTAATTTTGTGCATTTATTGAATCATATTTTTACTACACCTGGTAATAACGCCATTTTAATGAGCATTATTATGTGGACTAGTATTGTACAAAGGTATAGTAATTTCTGATGTCCTAAAGCTTTACTGAATATTAAAGACGTTAAATGAAGTGTTTAGTATGGTATTGTCATTATTCAAAAGGGTGGATATTAATGTTCACAGTTATTCACACAGTTGTACATAAAGCTACACTTGTTATGACTTATATATTTAAGTATGCCGTATGCTTACTTACAATTGCTGTTCTTAACGAAGCCTTTGAAGAAATTATGAGTACAGAAGGTTCAGCAGTTGTCAGAACGGTTGATGTATCCTCCAACGCCAACCAACCTCTAATGCAGCCTCAGAAACAGGGACCAACTTCTGTTATATCCACGCAGTCCTCAGAAAGCAACCCTAAGTTGATTCATTGCTCAGTTGGTGTCTTAACAAGTTCATGCACAACGACGTCATCTTTGGATTCTTGCTCTACGGAAGGTCAAGATAAGCCAGGCTCAACAGCTTTGAGTAGCATGATTGCTGCATCCAAGACAGTCACTACTGCGTCCGAATGCAGATTTGGACAAAGATCCTCTCTCACAGGCGAACCCAATATTGATTTTAAACCTGTCATCCAGTTGCCTGATCTCGTTGAAGTAAAAACTGGTGAAGAAGAAGAGGAGAAGTTGTTTTCTGAACGTGCAAAGTTGTTCCGTTTCGATGAAGAATCTGGACAGTGGAAAGAAAGAGGAATCGGAGATATTAAGATCCTCAGACACAATTGCACTAACAGCGTCCGCATAATTATGAGGCGAGAGCAGGTGCTGAAGTTGTGCGCAAATCACAAGATCAATTCTGAGATGAAAATGAGTCCAATGGCGTCTTCCAATCGTGCCTTGGTCTGGAACGCAATGGACTTTTCTGAAGGTGAAGCCAAGGCTCAGAAGTTTGCGGTTAAGTTTAAAACACCAGATATTGCGGAAATGTTTAGACTTGTATTCGAGACGAATACTCTTGCACAGGCTGTTGCTAAGGCTGACACGGCTACGAAAGCTGACCTAGATGCAGGTTGTAAAAATGATAATGCAAAAATGGAATTAAATGGAGACTTGGATTCGTTGTTGAAAATAAAAGTAGATAACTGGAAATGTCAGGGATGTTATGTCGTAAATGCCGCTGGTGTACTTACATGTCCTTGTTGTGAAGCATTAAAACCAGAAGCGAACGCCGAAGGTGTAAATGTTACGTGTAGTCGGGCGAGTTTTTGTTCTAGTGCTTGTGGTGGAGTTACAATGAACACATCTGTCACTGCTTCAAACGCACAAACAGTTGGGGCTTTCACATTTGGATCTGCCTCGCTGAATGGATTTCCAAGTAGTTCAAGCACTTCATTTTCATATGATAGTGTCAAGACTACGAACATACCATCCGGTGGGTTTGTATTTGGCGGTGTTTCCAACGTTTCTGTTGGAACTGCGGCATTCAGAACCGCTGAGCAGAATCCTATGTCCCGTCTTTCACTATTCAAGTTTGGAGCAAGCGATCAAATGTTCTCATTCACATTTAAGTCAGAATTTGGAGCAGCTAGAAGGTCCAGCTATGAATTTGATTCTAATGCAAAGCGAGGGAAAAAACTAGGGACGGAAGGCTTCAAGTTCACATTAACAGACACAGAAAAGCACAATCCACCTGCGGGTCTGAACTCTGGATATAATTTCTTTCCCAATATCGTGAAAATCGAGAGTCATAACTCGCAAACCTACCTCGAACCAATTATTAAATTGCCAGATAAAGTAGAACTGAAGACGGGAGAAGAAGAGGAAGATGTTTTATTCTGTCATAGAGCCAAACTCTTCTGGTTCGTCAATGGAGAATGGAAGGAGCGTGGTCTCGGTGATGTGAAGGTTTTGCTACATCCAATGAACAACAAGGCAAGGATAGTAATGAGGAGAGAGCAGATTCTGAAGCTCTGCTGTAACCACTACATTACGCCAGAACTGAGTTTGAGGACTATGACCAATAGCAGTGGAGCTGCATTGATCTGGTATGCAATGGACTTCGCTGAAGGCGATTCTAAAGCTAAACAGTTTGCAATTAAATTTAAGAATAAGGAGGTTGCTCAACAATTTCAAACTGCTGTTGATGAAGCTAAAAGTAAAATTTCAAAAGATATTTCTAAAATATCAGCCAAAGCTTTAGCGTTATCACTTGGTCAGCATCGGGTGGCCAGTGTTAATGGGGATGAGCATGATGGTGATGAAGAAGATGACTATCATTCTAATGATTATGAGGCTGAAGATAAGGACAGTGACACAGGAGATGGTCAAGAAAGTGGTAAGGTTTGTTTATCTGAGGCGATTTACTTATATTTGCATAATTATTTTCACTTTTTTGTGTTTTAATTTAATTCCAGTAGACTGCAATTTTCACGAAGTTGGGATTTATGTAATTGGGTAGGAGAAAACAGCTTTTAGGAGTATTGTTTGTTTTTTTTAATATTATATCTGTATATGTTTAGCTAAAATATGCTGCTATACTTGTGGTCAATGAATTTGATTTACGTAATTTATAACCAGTTCTGTATGCGCCTATAACTCTTGGTTTGTTAAATGTTAAAATGTTTCCAAAAGTTATACCATCAATTCTGGAACCTGCGTTAATAATGATTTGTAATTTTGAAATTATTTCGTTTTGGTGTTATCAGTTTTACTCGAGTTTAAACTAAAAGCCGACACAGAGTACGGAATAGTTCATTAAATGAATATAGTTTGCCCAATTTAAATATAATGGCACACATATGTACAGTGGGTCTTAAACAGTACAAATTTAGCAAGATGATTGGATGTTTTATCAACCCATGTTTCAAACAGTTTCGATATACTTTACTAAAGAATACACATTTGACTAACCTTATATTTAAAGCATTGCATGCGAAATTTTCTCCAGCGTTATATTCGTTCAACTTCAACTCGGAAGCCGTTGTAATTTAATCATTGATTTACTGCATCTAGCTTCTAATAATATTATATTACATACATGTACGTGGTTTACAATGTTCCCGATTATATACCTTAAAGGGACACTTGGAAAGAAGGCGCCCATCGGAAGAGTGGAAATAACGTTTAAAATGTGCTCAGAGCCTGCTCCTATACAACCAAGTTCACGTCAGACTGATAAGTCCTACATCAAACCTTCCCGTTTAGTTGTGCCTAAAGGTGTAGGCTGTGGAATGAGCACTGTTGGCTCTGGTTCGCCATCGACTCTAACCCATGCACAGCAGGTGAAAGCAGACAAAACCGAACAGGAAGTAAATGACTATGAAACGGCAGTAGACGATACTGAGGACGCTAATAATCATGACTGGTGCGATGTGACCGATGACGACAAAAGTCAGTATTATTTGCAAAGTACATTTTTATATTGTATTGCAAGCAGTTTTATTCACAGTCCATAAAGTAATGAAAGGAGGACATGTATAGACTTTATTGTGCTAGCCAATATGCTATTTATTATCTTCTTTGAACAAAATGTATTTTACCATATTGACAAGTAGTTTAAGGACACATTTGCTCGAGACTATATGGTGAGAGAAGAGTCTGAACTTTATTTTAATATATTAGGGATGGCAACGAATGATAAAAAATATATTAGAATATTCGATTAATGAAGTATTCGAATATTTGAGTATTCGATCATCGGATGCAGTACTGGTAAACTGATGGATATGTATTACTAAAATGACTTAATTGTGTGGTTTATAGTCACCATCAGCACACTATTAGGAAAATGCGGCAAATACACGGACTTTAATATACATATTAGAACTATTTTGCGATTTTGCAATTTCATTTAATGGGAGACTTCAAACAATTTATTAAGCACATGCAATTATTTGCTGACAACTTCGTTGCAGCACATTTACGCAATAACACAAATGAGCACATCAAACACGCTTTAATCTCCTACTTCCCGTATAACTGAACGTGTTAACTGAAAAGAGATGTGGTCGATATAATGGGACTTGCAATAACAACAAACTGTCGTCCTCATAACAATAGGTTGATATGTAGATTTTGACACATATCCTGTGTACTGGAGAAGCTTAAGTGACACGAAAATGCAATATCTTTAGGGACTGACATTGACAAATACTGTATTTAATATGTTCATACAAATTTAAATAATACTCAGGTTAGTATTGAACTATTATTCGAATAGTTTTTAATATTCCAATATTCCTTGACATCCCTAATATACATTTATATGTAAAGAACTTGCATAACGCTGTTATGTTTTATTAATCATCAGTATAGTAATTGTTATCATGTGTTGATGTGCCAGTTTGGTTTCAACCACAGGTGAGCAGAGCAGGATACCCGATATGGGTGACTATGTGTTTGGCGAAGGCTTAGCCGGCTTCTCTTTTGCTGCCTTGGCCCATTCCTCAATATCAAAGACATTTACGACAGGTTATTTATTGCATCTATCCTAACGATATTCTTTGTAACATTCATCTAGACTGTTATTTGAAATCCTTGTCAGATTTTAAGATAAGTTTTGTTTCAATTATCGTGAATTATTAAACACTTCTGATAAAAAATAACAATACGTTTAAAGAATTGCTAAACACAAAAATGATAACCATGAATATAGCGCACTTCAAGAGACTATGTCAACCAAAAGGGCCTCAAGGGAGTAGTTTCTTTAAAAAACAATGAAATTGAGATATTAATAATATAATAAGAGTTACAATAAGGTATATATAATGGGAAACAAGTTCTCGCATTCTTAGATAAAAATCAATTTATAATATGTGTTGTGCCTGTTTGGCCCTTTTTATGTTTACATTTTGACGTCAGATTTGTGAGTATTTTGTATAACCATAGTTTACACACGTCCTTACAAAGCAGAATAGCGCAGTTGATTCAAACGCTGTCTACTGTCATTTCTTCGTATGGCTCCTAAGTCGGGAGTTCGATGCCCGCTTTTGGTTTTATGTTTTACAAACATTTTTGCTGATTTTTCTATCAAATATCTCTATCTGTATTATAATTGTTATTGTGTTTGTAATGTGCATGTCTTAGTATAGCGCATTTCTATAATATAATATAATATATAGTGCAAAAGGAAACACATTTTTCGTTGACATAGTCTCTTTAATGCTTGCAATCACTATGGTTTAAATTGTCAGTAACGCCTTTGCTCGACCAATTTATATGCATTGATATTCTAATTGTTTAGAGTCCAGCAAGCCTTTCCACTGGAAGGGTGCGGGGACGCAGCTGTTTGGGTCAAGTGCTGCTGGCGGCGAGGACGATGATGGTGATGATGTTGCCCAGGGCGAAGACTTACACTTTGAACCAATTGCACCTCTGCCTGACCTTGTAGACGTGGAAACAGGTTTGTATTGAACACAACGACGTCTTTTGAACCTAGCCATCTTTAAGTTTTGTTTACAAAGCGAAAACATATAACGAGTGTGTAAAAATAATTAGATACATTATCACTTTTTAAGTACTTAAATGCACTTAATTTGTGCATGAACTTAAAGAAATATAACGATCTGTTCGTTTTAATTGCAAATCATATTAATAAGAAACATTATAACACAGGTTTGCCTTCTGTATTGATGTTTGCGTATTGTATGTTTTTCACAAGCAGATGTCGTATTTTTGAAATTCGTTTGTTTCGTTCAGTATTTAAATGCAGGTATATTAAAAACGATTTGGGTATTTTTTTCTGCTAAACATTTCACGCATCAGTGGAGTTGATTTGAAAAGACGTTCGCAACAACTTCCATCAATTTCTTCCAATGACAGGTTTTTGTTTTTTTTAATTGGCGCAAACATGCATCAATGTTTCCTAAAACTAAAACGGTCTTAAAACGAGGCACCGGCATTTTTCCGTAAATATTAAATTTTGAATACGGTACCTGTCGAAGAATTTTTTTAGTACGTGTTACTTAGAATGTTGAATACTATAAAGCGTGTATAATCAAATAAAGATGGGGATTTTTAAATGCATCTTTTAAAAATGTTTTGTTTGGCTATGTGCAAGTACATTTTAATGATAAAACGCGCTTTATCTACAGTTATCATTTAACAAAAGACTTTTACTAAACACTTAACGAGGTTAATTATGCATTAAATATCCCTGTAAAACATCAATAGTTTATCAAATATACGAATATCTTTTGTTCCAAACGACAGATTTTGTTAAAAGATCCCACATGCATGCGTCAGTGTGTACTAAAACAGTCTTAAAAAATAGGGGTAATCGGCCTTATTTCGGAAATATTGGGTTTTGAATACGGTACCTGTCGATTTCAAACACGATTATGGTTCTTTCAACTGATATGTTTGTACATGCTTTGTTTGGCAATATACAAGTGTATGTTGATAATAAAAATGCTTTACCTACATTTACTGCTAATATAATGATTTTGACTGGACATTTAAGTGTCTAATGGGAACTAATAATGCTTTCTGAAACTTCATTTTTATCAAATGCATATTTTGCTTCAATTGACATATTTTCTTAAAATGCATGCATCAATGTGTACTTACATTAAAACATTAATAAAAAGAATGGCTCACCGAACTTGTTTGGGAAATATTGGATTTTATATTGGGTACCTGTGAAGCCTTTTTCCCCTTTCGTTTTAACATACATAAACAACGTATATGGATATATTTACAGGATCATTTCAGTAGTAATTTGTTTGGAAATACATTGCATTAATGTGTTTTTATTATCATATATGCTTTATAAACTGTCACTATTAAAAATGTTTATTTTGAATTGGCTTTAGAGATGAACTTGGTATATTGTAACCTATATACAATAAAGAAAAAATGAAGCAAAAGGAGAAATTAACCCAATTTGTTTCTTTTTGTTGCAAACGTCTTTAACTTTTTAAAATAAGGAATGTCTTGAAATATTATACGTATAAATGTTGTGTACAATGTTATTATCAACTAGTGTTACTTACAGAATCAAATATTGCCATAAAAAGACATGTCTTGTGACTCGATGTTTTGTGGAGTTTGTGAAAACAGTGTAAACGAAAGTAGACGAACAAAGCCTATAAATTCTCAACTCGCATAGCGATGTAGCTATGAACGTAAAATTTTGTCATAATAATATAATAACTGTTATGTTCACATTAACTATCAACTGTTGTTACAAGACTATACATATCTATTAACTTTTTATTTGTCTATTTTTGCACATAAAAATGTTTGTTATTCCTACCTGTTTTTCAAGTCAAAATTATCCAATAAGCACATGTAAACTATTTTAAGACAAACTTTGCGACCCCATGTTTTTTATATTTTTTTAGTTGATTAACCATATAATTATACATTAAATATCAAACATTTAGGAGTCATTATTAGGCAGATTTTTTCCTTTAGTAAAACAAGTGTTTTTTTAAACTAACAAAAACGCAGGTTTTCCTGACAAGCATTGAACAACAAAGACATTTTGGAAAATTACATAGTAATTGTTACACAATGTAACGTATAGTCTTATTTTAATAAGCCATTTCAAAACAATAAAATACTGTCAGTTTTGACTAATCAATGGGCCATATATAGTGTTTTCAACAATGCAGTTACTAGTTGGTCATTATGTGAATTTTACACCAAAATATAAAATTCGGTAATACATATATGTAATAGTTTCATTGTATAAGGCATTGAAAGGTCTGCGAAATATGCAAACATGGAAAATATAATATCGAAGGAAACAAAATGTAGAAATCGTTTTTAATGTCAGAGAATCGACTGTGTGTTGTGTTGATATGCATGTGTATTTTCAGGCGAAGAGGACGAGACAGTGGTCTATAGACAGCGCTCCAAGCTGTTCCGCTTTGATGTCCACCAGTGGAAGGAGAAAGGCATCGGGGACATGAAGATTCTCAAACATAAAGTCACAGGTACGAGTATATGATTCCACACCTCATTCCTCAGTTTATTGAAGCACTTACAAATGAAGTTTGAATGTTGTTTCTAGTGGTTTACGAGGCAGTCTGCACAATGCTCTACTTTTAAGTTCATTTCAACTGATTACGGGTAAGCAAACTATACGTAAGCTCAAGTTGTTTGAGAAATCAATTTATTTTCATATTAGTTCTATTATGTTAGGTTATTGTAAATAACAAAACAACAATAAGGCACTTTCCATTGCAGTACGTAAGCTCAAGTTGATTGAGAAATCAATTTATTTTAATATTAGTTCGATGAAGGATATACGAGTAGGAAATAAGCGAAATTATGTTAGGTTAGTGTGATTAACAAACAACAATAAGGCACTTTACATTGCAGGAAAGTACCGTCTAATAATGCGTCGAGAGCAGGTTTACAAGTTGGCGTGTAATCACCTCCTGACGACAGACCTCTTTTTCACCAAGCTTAAGACGTCTGAAACCTCGTGGTGTTGGACCGCCCTGGATTACTCCGAGAATGAACCGATAATGGAGCAGTTTGCTCTTAAGTTCACGGTCATGTAAAATTAATGTTTCTTCCGTCCTTTTGTGTTTATGCGCTACACGTGATTCAGGAATTTCCATATTTATATATTTTAGCATAAACTATGTTTAAATTAGGTATTTCATTTGACAAACAATTAGTCCATATAACATCAAGGTAAGGTTTTTGACTTGTGCGCTAAAATATTTATTATGACAAAACACCGATAGATTGTCCTAATTAAAATGACTCCATAATTAGTTTGTCGTTCGTATATAAAATCATTTGTATTTCATAGAACGAGGACACGGCCAATGTATTTAAAGAAACAATTGATGAGATACAGATACAACTCCGTGGTCAGAAGTCCTAGATAGAATCAACAAGACAGTATGTAAGGGGATTGATTTACATTATGGATCATATTGTAAAATCGTGTTTTGCTGTACAATTACTGTACCTTACATGAACGAAACATCTGTCCAAACTACACAATTACACATTATAGAATTACCTGCATTATGTACATGTTGACATTGCAATCTTTTACTTGACAGCGCCCTACGGATATTTGCTTTTTTTATTCATTATAGGTTGTTACCAGAGTGTCAACAATGCTGCGAAACCAGATTATTGTTTGGATAAAACGTGTTGCTGAACATTTGTTTGTGTTATTCGTGGAGCATTTCGTCCATACAATTAGTCTCGTCACCTCATTAATAGGAAAAAATATTGTTATTCTTATTTGTTGTAATGTTGAACTAATTGATGACAAACATTCTAATATATTTGTTACATAATTATTTTAACGACGATGTTAATGTGCATACGTGCTTATACACATGTTTTGACTATTTTGTTTGCAGACTGTTTTAATGACAGAAAAACTTTCATAAAATCCCAGTAGCCTCGTGGCCTACAGAGAGATCATAGCTACAGTGAAGAAAACAATTAAGCGAGTTTACTGACCATTATGTAAAGGACTTTACTAATTTAAATTTCATTTTGACATAATAAACAAGATGAGAATGGAAAACATATTTGAAATCAGTGTCGTTTTCTGTCAATTCAGATTATTTCAAGACTTACATTTATAATGTCTATGCACTTGTACATGTTTTGCTAGCGGAGACACAATGCATAGTATACGTGTGGTTTTGAATAGTCAGATAACGTTGTAACCGTTTATAACCGTACTATCACCGTACATTAAGTTAAACCGGAAGTGGTGGATCTTAACGCAGATTATCAGTTAATTGCATTCCTGTGAAACGCATGCACATAATCGAAAATACATTTTGGCATGATTTGAGGAAAAACTAGCAGTTTATATTGTAAATATATTTTTTTATGAAGGTACAATATGTTTTTAGGCACCGCCTAACTTTGGGGACACCAAACATTTTTTTTTTAATATGTGAAAACATAAAATTATAATAATATTATTAAGAAAACTTTGCATGTTGCAATGGTATAATAAATGATTGTTTCGATTTATAAAGGTGTATTATTTCTTTATGCCTATTAAAATTGTAATGCCAAGATATAAGACAAATTTGTAGTCACTATAGTTCCATGTTATTATGGCGACATTCACAATTTCATGGGAATGCTCTGTTGCACTATTGTAACAAGTTAAGAGGTGTGATTACAGTTTGAACAGTCAACTGGCCAGTGGGTATCCTGCTCTTTTAGGATAAATAAATATTTCTCGATACAAAAATATAATAAATGTTCGATATGTTCCTATCATATTAACTCATTCTTTAAGCCTTCAAGTTTTTTTATGCAATATTTGCATAAATACTTTAACTGAGTAAGTGGCCAATACTTAAACAAATATATAGTAGCAGTTTGATCAATCAATTAAGTTAATTGTCAAACACTGGTCTGATATTTGTTAGTTTGGTTAAATATAACTAAGTATATTTCCTCTGGTAAGGTTACGAGCCAATTATTTAAATTGGATAAAAAATGAACTGTAAATTTATCCACTACTTTAAGTTACCCGCGCCCGTATTCGCTAACCTGTTCTTATAATTAAGACGGACTAAAGAATATTATTGAAACTGATATATTGTAAGAAATTAGTAAAACTGGATATTACTTGGCATTCTCCAAAGCTTATTTTAGTATTTTCATTAAGAATGTGTACAACTACATTTATCAGCGTTATTATTCTTGAATAAAGAAACTAACTTTCGATTTCATTATTACAGTTAGTAAGATGTTAAAATATGTCCGTTTCAAACTATATGTATGAACATTGTTTATTATACAAAATACAAGCAGTATCTCATTTATTTATGAACAAGCCTACGGTCTGTACAATTCGATAGAAGACAAAAACAATGCACATGTTAAATGCCATTTCGTGTAAAGTTGTTTGTTGTATAGTACCGCCGCTAAAGGAGTGTTGAAACGATTAAAAGCAGCTTAAAATAACCATTACATGTATGCATGGATTGTATTCACGATAACAGCTAAAGCAGCTTGAAGAAATCAGTACATGCATGCAAGGAAGTTACTCATAAAAAAAAAACTAAAGCAGATTTAAGAAACCATTACCAGTATGCAAAGAAGATATGCACGATAACAACTAAGCAGATTTAAGAAACCATTACATGCATGCAAGGAAGTTACTCATGATAAAGACTAAATCAACTTGAAGAAACAATTACCTGTATGCAAAGAAGATATGCACCATAACAACTAAAGCAGATTTAAGAAACCATTACATGCATGCAAGGAAGTTACTCATGATAAAGACTAAATCAACTTGAAGAAACAATTACATGTATGCAAAGAAGATATGCACCATAACAACTCAAGCAGATTTAAGAAACCATTACCAGTATGCAACGAAGATATGCACGATAACAACTAAAGCAACTTTAAGAAACAATTACATGTATGCAAAGAAGATATGCACGATAACAACTAAAGCAGATTTAAGAAACCATTACCAGTATGCAACGAAGATATGCACGATAACAACTAAAGCAACTTTAAGAAACAATTACATGTATGCAAAGAAGATATGCACGATAACAACTAAAGCAGATTTAAGAAACCATTACATGCATGCAAGGAAGTTACTCATGGTAACAACTAAAGCAGCTTTAAGAACCCATTACATGTATGCAAAGAAGATATGCACGATAACAACTAAAGCAGATTTAAGAAAGCATTACATGCATGCAAGGAAGTTACTCATGGTAACAACTAAAGCAGCTTTAAGAAACCATTACATGTATGCAACGAAGATATGCACGATAACAACTAAAGCAGATTTAAGAAACCATTACATGCATGCAAGGAAGTTACTCATGGTAACAACTAAAGCAGCTTTAAGAAACCATTACCTGTATGCAAAGAAGATATTCACGATAACAACTAAGCAGATTTAAGAAACCCTAACATGTATGCAAGGAAGTTACTCATGGTAACAACTAAAGCAGCTTTAAGAAACCATTACCTGTATGCAACGAAGATATTCACGATAACAACTAAGAAGATTTAAGAAACCCTAACATGTATGCAAGGAAGTTATTAATGATAACAATTGGTAACAATTGGTATAACGATACATAACCGGCACAGTTTCATTAATTTAAACAAATTACTATAGAATGAAAAGTGCAACTAGAATCTGAATATAAAATTATTGGAATTAATCGCACATTTCAGTATGGGTGGTCTAAGAAAACTTGAAATTTATAAAACTGGTGTCTTCTTGCCCTTTTTATAAGATGAGGTATTTCGTAATTGCTTACATTTATAATACATACAAAGCATTGGGACATTGAACTATTTACAAATAAGATGCAGGCTGTTCATAAACCAATTGGTTTATCATAAACTTTTCTGAAGGCAAATATTGTTTTTGATGCGTGTACGGTGCTATTTTATGTTGTCAAAGATTTTCTTCCAACATTGTGTTTACATACATGTATTTAACTTTGATTATAGGACATTAAACAAAATGAAAAGTAAAATATTTACGCAATGATATGACGATAACTGGCATTATTAAAACTATTTAATATTACCTTAAGTATTCCGATAAAGTTACTAATAACTCAGCTATGAATATTCAGGTATTTTATGTGAAGTTACTTCCCTTTGTTTTGCATTTATCATGTTTGTACTTTCGATTTTATCTTGACAGCCGTGTTTGCATTAGATCTATTAGTATATTTCATTTTTATTTTGTTGGTTCAAGGTAACGGTATTGTTGATTTTCAGAAATGATATTGATAGTCTATAACATATTTAAGGATTATCGTCATAGGATATGGACAACACTTAAAATTGCGCATATACTCATGTATACTAATGAAATTCTTTACACATTTTCTGAAAACAAAGGATATATTTTCAAATTCCTACGGATCAATCTGTTTTGCGAACACTAGTAGATTATGCCAATAAATATTGATTTAGCAATCTGTCATGCATGCAGTTGATACATTTGAACCGTATTGATTTTGTCACTACGTATGTCTCCGGTGTATATCATACATCTTGTACTGTGCGATTTTATTGACCTGGCACTCATGAATATTCCATGCATGTTCTATTTTTAACTACTAACCCAGATAGGAGACTCAGACATGAATATGTCCTGGTTAAATTCTAACTACTCAACAGTTGATACTGTAGTGCAGAGGTTAGTACGCAAAGTTTGTAAGCGTGATGTTTTTGGTTCGAATTCCAAAACATGCACTTTTTATTAATTTATTTATTTTATTTTCTTTATGTATTTATTTTAATTTATTTAATTGATCATTTTGTTCAGGTCTTGACAAGAAATCTCACCATCATTATCGATTCTGACACAGAAGAGAGCTGCATTTTTATAAAGATACAATGAATACACTAATTTAAAATAAAAAGGAAAAAAGGAAAAAAAATAAAGAAAAAAATTTATGAGAAAAAGTGTTGTTGAAAATAAAGAAAATGATAAAAAAGGAGAGATTTTGGCAGGATTCAAACCCCAGTCATTGTGATTAAAAGTTTAAAACACCATCCCACGCGCTATTCTTCCTAACAATTGTTGATGGGTGCTTCTGTTATATAATTATGAAACTCGTGCTTTAGACGCAAGATAAATGTGAACCGATATAAATTGAACAGTCGAGCGCTACCGGATATTAATGAGTGCCAGGTCAATAAAATCGCACAATAACCACTTGTACTTTTGAACACATTGCCGGATTGTATTGAAACATAGTATTTAAGGCCAGTCGTATGCATCGTCATCATGCTCCAGTCCAACAGTTTTTGGAGTTAAAGCCCTTTAGTGGCGTGAAATTCGTTTGTAAGCACTTGTTCTCTTTAACGCCTTGTCGATTTTAATGAGTCTTATTATAAATGTTTTTAGTAAAAGGCCATGTTAAACTCGTTGTCGATACTTGTTAGTAAACATTTGTATGGAGTTACGGGTCTTTTGTAATGTGTAATTTGCTTATCTGGCTTACAGTTAACTTTGTTGCTCGCAACAATTTTCAAACTTTTAATGAACCCTTTAATATATAACAGTATTACTGTTTTAAATCGGGTATATGTTTTTATTTGGCTATAGAAAATGCAAGCGTTCCATGTTAGCATTAATAATATTGCAGCCCTTGTAAATACAAAACTATTTCCGTAAAATTTCATTCTAGATAATTTTTATTTTTTCCAGTGCAATTCCATAAGAATTGTGATACATTTACCCGTCATATTGCATAAAAAGGTTTATTTATTACATTGTAGTGTCAGATTTGGAAAATATATATTATAAATAGAAATGTGAAAATATATTTCGCTGTTGGAACAAGAGTTGCAGCATGAAACTTTGCAAAATGTGTTATCCCCCTTTGCATTGCATTTCATTAATGTTACTTATTCAGTATACTATCAATGATTAATGCGTATCTGATGTACTAGCATTGATTTTACATTTGCAAATCAATATCAAAGATGCAAAATAAAACTGCTTGTTTCATTGTGACTGCTACAAAACAATGTTTATTTTTTGCCAAAACCACTGTTTATTTTTTGCGAATATTTACCAACATGTGTCCTGTAATATATTTCAGTATATGCTTGGTTGCAATGGATTCAACCCGTACAGTATGTGGCTTTTGTTTCAACAATGCAATCGCCGGCTATTGCGAAAACTGTGAATACAGACTGTGTGAGACATGTTTTAAAAATCATCCTAGAGTACAAATGTTTAAGAGTCACAGCATTCTCCGTACTAAACCTTTCAGAAAACCGCAGGAAGAATGTATTGATGTTGATATCCACGAGCAAAAATGCACAATCCACACCGATGAAAGAACGTCTTTATACTGTGAGGAACACGATGTTTGCATTTGTGTTTGCTGCCTTTTGTCTGAGCACGAAGCATGTGTTGGCTCTGTGATTCATTTAGGCACCGTAAAACGCGACACTGATCATCTTAACACGTGTGTCAGAGAATTAAATGAGTTGGAAGAGCAAACAAGCCACATCGCTTCTGAGATCGAAGCAAACATAAACATGAACGCTAAATTGAGAGCAAGTTTTGAAAAAGATATTAATACATTTTATGATGAGCTTATTGTTAAACTGGGCGTATTAAAAAAGGAAGCAGAATGTGAAGTCGCCCATAGGTACCAACACAATTTAGAACACTTGGAAAATGTGTTAATATCATGTAACGAGAACAAAGAAAGTATCCGTCAACAATATGATATTATTGAAAATTTAGTTCAGACACGACATGATCGCAAACTATACTTAACTCTTAAACGAATGGGAAAGATAACACATGAAATTCACAGTAGAAATCAACAGTGTAAAAACGACAGTCAAGTAACTAAACTTATGTTTGCTCGGAATTCAGAGTTGGCGACAATTCTGAATAAAGACACCACGACCTTTGGTGTACTTATAGATGTATGTAATGGTAGCGAAGAAGTCCATGATCAGAATTACCAAGTACGCATGTTTTATTTTTACTTAATTTAAGATTCACTTGTGTGTGCTTAAAAATGTTTTACAAACTGACAAGAAAGTTAGCGTAATATAAAAGTCAAATTTAAGTATGTGCAATCAGAACAAATGTGATTTAACATATAGTATATGTATACCGCTTTTGTAGCTTAATTCAGGCAAAACCTACTATGCCTTGCACACAACGACTCCAACTCAAGTATGGACGAAGTTTATTTAATAGTAGTTAAGAATTTAGTTGTTATGTTTTTTGCAAAAGGTTATTCATTCAAGCATCCTTACATTAATATTGATGTATGTCTAAGTGATTCCAGTGTTTTAATTTCCAGATAAATACCACCGTGACAAACAGATATGATCAAAATACTGTATTTTTTGTTTTTGAACAACTTTCCCTGTCAGAAGAGGAGGAAGGTAAATGTTCTATGAAGCATTATTTCATATTGATGTGTTGTCCATTCACTAGATCTTTTAAACAGTACGCTAGTGTCTTCGATTATGAATGGTTGTCAACAGAAATATTATTATGTTACTGGTTACGAATGTATAGTTTGTCAACAAATGCGGCCGTTTAAAAATGCGAATCGTTTGGTATTTCAGGGTCCAATGACGCTGTTACAAACACGAAATCACGGTATTATCGTCCAGTTGTATAAAGGAACCAGCTACATGAGCATTCATGTGGATTCTGCTTATCATTTGGCTAGATTTTTAAGTATTATCTGATGACTCTTTACCTAAGTTACTCCAAATGTTTCGGCCTGTTGTACAACATAGCCACGAGTACAAGCTAAAAGAGAAAGACATGAAAGTGCCATCTCTTCGGACACAATAGAATTGTTTTATTAAACTTCACAGTAATGTTCTTTGGGTGGTCTTATGGCAAATGTGCTAAAATAGACCCGGTCCGCTTTAGCTGATCATGGTCCTTTCCCGTTTGACTCTTCTCACTTAAACCATGGGTGCGTTACATGTCCTCATGGATCTTTCAAATGATCAATAGGGAAGAAAATTGTATATAAAATCAATAAGGGTCATACATATGACGTAGTGATAATAACGTGCTGGAATACGTAAGTGCTTGAAAAACAGCCGTCTGTTAACAACCTGATATATTAGGCATGTTTTGCATTGATAAATAGTTCCGTTGTGGCAAGATGAACAAAATATATGTTTTGTGCTAAAGGTACTCAAAGACAGAATTGTGATCTCATAAAGGCCTCGAACCGAAACTATCGAAACTATTTAAAATTGAATGATTGACTTATTACCGGGAAATAAATTATTCACTATTTTATAGCATCTTTGTCTAAAGGCAATAGTACGATGTCATCAAATCTGATTTGCTTTCGTCAAAATGACATAGGAAACTAGAAACTAAGTAACTAAGTATAAATACTTGGACGAAGGGGGGTGGGACTTTTTTTATCAATTTAAACAGTGTCTTTAACATCTGCAATTACATGTTTTATATAACACAATGTAAAAATAAAAAATAGGGGTCTGCAAATGTGTTTATGAACGGTTCAGATAACCAACAAGAAAACAAGTCCGTATACCTGCTAAAGGATTTGATAACGACATATCCGTAAGTTGTATTATTCTTCTCTTTAGCAAGTCAAAAACTGCATGTTGGTGTTAAATGGTATCATATGTCCTAATACATTATTGAAATATATTCTACGAAATATGTCTAACATACGTAAATATTTGGCAGATTAGTAGACATTATATGCGTACCCGCTTATATAATGATATTTCTCTTAGTGCCTTTTGTGTTTGTATAAAAATGAAGCCAATGATAGACTTATGTTACGTGAACAAAAATTGTTTTGGGGATAAATATATTATAATTGAACACTATATATCAGGCATTCAAGTTGACATAGAACATTTCAGAAGACTAAAATCAAATTGCGATACACAATGCTAGGTCGAAAGTTGTTCACTTATGTGAGAGCAATAATAGTGATTTGTCTAATATGAAGATATCACGCATGCATTCGGTATCACTAAAATTATAAGTGTACGATGCCCTCAAGACATTCAGAAGGTTGAAATAAGACAGATTATTTAAATTTATTCAATGTACTGGACTGGTAATTTACCTCATCACACTAACTAGAAATTTATTGGACATTTACTACACATTATGATTGTAATTGTTTGGATAATTGTGTTCATTATAATATAATATGTAATATTTCTATGTATATATCTATGTAAAAAAGGTAAAACATTTAAATAAAGCATGTCTATGTCAGATTGTGTATTGATATCTTAGACATGTGTTTAGGTGCCCTATATCTTGTACATACATGTGTTGCGTTTTCGTATGGTGAAACGCCAATTGTATAGTTTTTCTTTTAATTTGAAGAACGCTAATTAAAATTTTTGCATCATGTGTTCATTATATCGATTGAATTCTTTACAATATTTATCCATTTTTTGAAATGTTCGAAAAGTAAACTCTAACATAGTTATGTACAGCTAATATCGTACCGCAGTTTGTTTTTATTGATTGTTGATTGTCGATACGTTGTTTCAAACGTGATTATGAATAGGTATGCCCTAATATTTGTAACCGCATATACATGTATTCTAGTCATATATATTGCCTGAAAATATGTTATAACTATTAGTATGTATGTGACAGTTTAATTTAAGCATTGACATTTTATCAATGAATCTGTGCACTAGCAATTGTTAAAATTTAAGTAGTCTATTGGTTCGGTATTGAAATACCACGTGGTATATTGTTATAGGGGATTGAAAGATTGTTTTTATCTCACCAACACCATGTACGAAACTACATGTACGTACAAAACAACAAAGAGACAAAGTTCAATATACGCTTTCACGTTTTGCTTTTTATTAAGATCTTATAAGAAAGGGTCACCATAAGACATCGCTACATTTTGATCTTCAGATTGCAAAAACTAGCAACTATATAGTATTTATTCGTGTAACAACTGACACTAGTTTAATATCGTCTCACTTAAAAATGTAATTATACTAAGTAATGCTTTAATTTTTTAAAATTTTATAATTTAGTGATACAAGTACCTTGATGGTAATTGTTTTGTGATGTAGCAGTGTAATCATGTATCATTCATGTATAATTGATTATGTATAATACTATTTATGGAAAATTTGCAATATATGTTATATTATTATTTATGGCATTTCCTACAAAGAACGTTATCTGGCCAAACCCATTCAAATTTAAATTTCAGAACACAAAGCGAAACAAAAAAGGATTTAATTGAATGCGGCTTTGTTTCTGGTACGTAAGAGGTAATGAAAAGTGCAGAACCCCCCCCCCCCCCCCCCCAGCACACCCACACCGTTTTGTAATTTCTAATGTATACACTGTTGTTATTTTTTACTTTTACGTTCTAGTTGATATTTAGCTACAATTAATTAAGCTTGTAGCTAATATTACTATTTCGAACCGAGTTGCTATACAAGATCGTGTTCTACATAGCTTAACATAGATGTTCAAACATATACAAATACTGTGCTTGGCGAAGGCAGCGTATGCCATCGTTCTCTTATATGCATAGATATTTACTTATATCCATAAGATATGTATTTATCTGGTTTTAAATCCTAGGTTCTGGATTGCATATATTGACATTTTATACAAGAATACATTGTATTCTTATCATCTAAATTCCCACTTTTTATATTATATACATGATATATCCTCATGTTTTGATTATTAATAAATATAAGCGAATAAACGTTGAATCCACTTGACTTGGCTTCATTTGAAGTGGTCTAACGAGAACAATTGATTCAATGAAACGATTTTCTGTTTAGTCCTATGTTTATTAATGTGTTTACCATTTTCGATTTGCTAGTGTTAAGTACACGAATACTTAATAAGATAACTTGATTGATGATCGTCCTGATCGCGTATTAAGCGGGTACAAATGCATAAATCTCATATTTGTATGGGTGCCATATTTGCCACTCATTTTTTCAAATCATCTGCCTATTTGTTGACAATATGCTATTTAGGTTGTCGTTAATGGGTGATATCTTTAAAATATTTGTATTTGTTGTCATTTTCAACACGATCTTTCAACACGACTCGTACGTATATTGTTTTGAATACTATACACAAGAATATATTTTTTAAAAAGATGTTTATTACCTGTACTTAAAGTAATAGACATATGTTTGTTATTCGTTCTATAAAACGTATTTTTAGAGTATACATTGTAGATTTTGAAGGTACTTTTCTTGACCAAACAACCATATGAGAATGAATATGAATAAATAGACGTTTCAATAATACAGCGTAGACATTACTCGTTATTATTATTATTATTAGTAGTAGTAGTAGTAGTAGTAGTAGTAGTAGTAGTAGCAGTAGCAGTAGCAGTAGCAGCAGCAGCAGCAGAAGAAGCAGCAGCAGAAGCAGCAGCAGCAGCAGCAGTAGCAGCAGTAGCAGCAGTAGTAGTAGTAGTAGTAGTAGTAGTAGTAGTAGTAGTAGTAGTAGCAGTAGTAGTTTGCTATTAAACCATGAAGATGTATGCTAGAACAAATATTTATACAGTCAGTTATATACAAAACGTCCACATGCACATACTGAATACAAACATGTACGTGTCTATGTTCGCCAATATTCGTAATTCATTATTATACAGTGAACAGAAAGATTGTTCGTTAGTCTAAATTATTCTGGTATCATTTAAATATATAGAATAGCACTTAACTGTGTTCGAGGGTTTCGTAAGTTTGTCAGTCAGTGCGATAATATCGGTCTTGGTATGGTCCTGAAATGATCAAACTGGTTTTTCGTTTTGAAATGGCATGCGCAAACGCGAAATCATTTAACCTTTTTTTTCAAGTGATGTATTGCAAAGAATATAAACTGTTGTGATAATATTTAGAAACCGTTAGGTGTAAGTTAACCTTTAAATGAATAAAAAGAGATCGACGTCCGAAATGGTTGCATATAATACTGACTATATACTATGTCATCATATTAAGCTAGTATGCAATTATTACATACGGTGTATCGTGTAAGGTTATGTTTTTATCAGAAGTATACGGGTCATTTTCAAAAAAGTCCATATTTTAGTAATTTCAATGCCGAAAGCTTATACGCTTTTTTTGTTAAATATTTTTTGTTTCCACCACATAATGTTGATTTATTTGGTATCAAAAATAAGCATTTAATATTATATGCACACAAGTAATGGTATAATCAATGTCTGCAATGCTCCTAAAAATCTATTTTGTCTGTGATTTGGCCGTTTTTTCTTGCAATCATTGTTATTTCTATGAACGTTTACTGTACTTTAATATAAAACATGTCAGTGTTCTATTTTCATCGCAGTTTATGTTTTGAAGAAGGTATCTCACCCAAATTAGCAAACAATATTAAAAATAAAAATGTTGAAAGTGTGTATATTATTGCCATGTCCCTGGGTTTACTATTTGCTAATCGCAATGTGTAACATATAATGTATTGATATATCATTGTATAATAACAAATCCCTACTACGTCACTTTTTTACATTTGATGACCGACAGCAACAAAGAGCATCCCTTACGGAGTTGAGAATATTTAGCTAAAAAGATGTGTATAAATGAAACGTAATTACATGTGTTGTCTCTGGTGTTACGTAACTGTTGAACTCGGAAAATATGCGCCGCATATTTTGAATGGTATTTCTCCGTTGTTATACATTTTGTTTCTTTGACATGTCATTCGGAAAGACTGCGATTTACAACTTAATTTATAAGCGTAGTATTTCAAACGGCAAGGCGGCATTTTGACGTGTATTATACTATATGTGGAGATGTCTCAATATTCTATTAATATGTTTTTACTTTTTCAATGTGTTATTATTTTGTTAACTTGTATTGAATCAAACGTAGTTTAACGCATATCGAGACATGACTACGTCTACATGTTTGCAAGCAACAATAAATACCCTACAAACTGAACCATATTCAACGTCATATGGAACTGAATTATTAAAATGTCCGATAAACTAGATCCTCTATTGAAAGGTTTTAGATGCAGCAATGCGATCGTCGTTTCTCTTGTATAAATATAAAACACAAAAACGGACAACATATATGAGCATTATTACGTTGCATGTGGTCCAGATTTGATACAGTTTGTCAATCGCCAACAATATGTTGTATACACGTATATCAAAATTAATTAAAAGACGCAATGTTTTTACAATAAAACTAATGAATGATGGACATACCGTATTTAAATACTGCACTAGCCGCGCATGATTTAATTTAACTTTATGTGAGCCATATCATTAACATTATTTAAACAAGTACAATGTAAACTCTTTTTAACGATAAAATAGTCACATAGCGTGTAATCCCAGTTATTAAATATATATGATATACGCCGTTTGACAACCAGTAATGGATTTTTGTTTTGAAAACAAAGCATTTCTTTGGCATGTATTGCCAGGCTGCCATTTTAAACTGTGAAACAGGAAATTAAATATGTAGTAGATGATATATTGTACATGACAGAATGGGACCTGTGTTTCAACATTTAAAATTGTTATTCACCATTCAATGGCGTTGCTGACAATGGCGCTAGAGCTTTGAAATTGAACAAAGGGTTATAGAATATAACAGGAGTGCCGATTTAAATAATGAGACGCGAAGAATTGTATTGAACTTAACATTTAGCAATTTATTGAAAACAATTTGTGGCAGTTAAAAGAACAAATATAATTTTTATATAAATAATAAAGTTAATTTACGTCACTATGTGTTTGGTTTCCGTGTGATAACGCGTTATATCATCACTGGGACGGGATACCATTTATCACACCAAAACCAAACAAATATCCTCTACATATGTTTTGAATATTTCGCATGTTTTAGTTTTACTTCGAACAAAACCAAGACTAAACACAATTTCATAATGCCAATAATTTCAACTTTAAACAGGTGTATCATCAACATACAATACTAAAGATATATACATTTTAATTGTACTAATGCAATGTAGTAATAATGAATTGGTGGTACTCTATCGAAATCCTTTTCAAAACAACTGCCAATTACATTTTCACGGTGCACAGATCGTTACTTACAACAGGCCTCTGTCACTGTTTACAATTTCAATTGCAAATGAAATAAGAACTTTAGTTTATACAATATAGCTCTTGCTATCTCGTAATATTACATTGTAAATATATTGGATATTATAATGTGTCGCCAGCTTTTGGTCACATATTACCACTGGTCTGACCGATAACATATTGCCACTGGTCTGGCCGATAACATACTGCAACTGCCTGGCCGATAACATATTGCAACTGGTCCGGCAGATAACATATTTCAGAACCCTATTGCAACTAGTCTGGCCAATAACATATTGCCGCTGGTGGTCTTCTCAGAAACCTATTGCAACTGGTCTGGCCGATAATATATTGCCACTGGTCTGCTCAGAAACCTATTGACCAATTGTAACTGGTCTGATCGGTAACAGGCGGAAACATCGGGACTAGATATTGTTTGGAGGTATAACCCCCATTTAAACACTCGTGTGCTATAATTTAAAGTTGTTAAACTTAGACAGTTATTGTGGGGTTAGTCTGACTAACAGCTTATTTATGAGGCATACACAATACGATGCAGCGTATAGTTTGACGGACTTGTAGTTTGTATTTTGAGCCGGAAGCCTTATATTGCAAAATAAATTGTCTTGTCTTGTCTTGTCTACATTTAGTAATGTTGGTTATATGAGTAACCTGAAAGAAAATAGAACCAAATTCTTCTGAATCATTACAGCTGATGCCATTAGTCTTGGGCCCAAATCTTATAAAATTTAAATTTGAAGAAAACACCTTACACCTCCCATAACTAATATGCCACTTATATCGTTTCAATAAAAGGAATCGTATTAATTCATATCGTTCGTTCTAATCCTATTCAAACTAGTATACAGTATCGCTAAGCTTTAATTAATTTAATGCGTTTATTAGTAAGCATGTTTGTAGTAAAATATAATTACACTACAAGAAGATTATTCTACTTTTTTCTACAAAATAGTATGCAATAATGATATAATGGAGCAAATTTTGATATATTACCTATTTACATTAAAGAAGCATAACATATGTACGTTACACGCTTGGCTACTCGAGCATTATTTCTATTTGATATTGCAACGTGTTTTTGTATTTGATACACTTATTTGTATTCCACCTTGTTCAATACAGCAAGCACGCGCATTATAATGATGTCATTTTGTTTATTTATTGACGTCATTTGATGTTTTTCATGTTATTCATTTATAATATTTCGTTTGTTTTCAAAATAAAGTCAGAAAATGATGGGATAAATAGAATATCAGGTAAGTGTTGAATACAGATAAATTTATTTGCTCGGCACGAAAACATAAACAAGGCTCGTGGTTTATTTTTTCTAAGCCTCGCTAAATAAACTTATCTGTATTTGGCACTAACGTTGTATTCTCTATAACACCGACACAATTGATTCGATTTGATAAGCTGCTAAATTTGAGAAAGCACCTTTAATAGATAAGGAAACGTGAAGTACATTTATGCATCGAAGTTGTTGTCAGATAGCAATGGGAAGTTGTACGTGATGTGATCTACGCTTAACAGTTCGGAAGGTTTATTGGACATATACTACTCAGGAATATTGACATGAAAATATGTATTCATTTTTTAACTATGTAAACATAGACTTGCGAAGAAAATCAAAATATGTTAGTGTTGCTATTAAAGACTATACTAAGTAAGAATGAAACCTATTAATGTAATGTAAATATATTTGTCAAAATTTGCAGTTTGTCTTTTTATTCTAAATTATTCAAATAACAATATACAAATAATATCTATAAATAGTTAAACATGAGTTATTTATCTCATCTGTTATGTAACCAGTAAATAAACTAAGAATTGAACTTACAATTCTATATTTACATAGAACAATTCATTAGTCTCAATATTCTTATTAGAATGTGCCATTGCCAGAATTCTTCGTACACAGACAGTTGAACAAGTAAATAAATTGTTTTCAAAAGCAACAGCTGTCTGTCTGGATACATTCCGGTAATCAATAATAACTTACACATACCACAATTTAACTGGAATATTCAATAACCTATTATGCAAAAACCAACAATTGCAATGGTGAGGGTTTTTATTGCGTTGTTCATAACAACGGTGTGTAATATCATGACTGCAGAATGCAAACAATTAGAAGAAGTGGACTTCAAAGTATTCAGATTTAACCGATGTCCCGTAGCAAGTTTGAGAATACACATCCTCTTACCCCAAGGCAATGTGCTTACGAGTGTGCAATACGGACATCGTGCAAAGGGGCCGGCTATAGTCCGGGGGTTAAATGCTGCGAGCTATTTGACGTGGGAGAGGCAACCTCAGACAATAGTGATGATCGACGATGTAACTTTATCAGAAAGAAGGACATAAGCGGCGTAGAGGTAAGCGCGTTGCAATCAAACTCAAATTTGTTGCAATTGAAGTCGTTATAGCGTATAATATTGTGTTCGTTTTTTAAACATATTGAAGCAATTTCTAACAGGCCTATTCTAGAGTCTTAAGTAACTTGTACAAATTGCGAGATTTAAAATAGTTGTCAGAATAGACAGTTAGTGTTATGTAACAGAGATCATCTCGAAACAATAATATGATAACATTGTTTCGCACCTTTGTTAAAAATCACATAACATATTTTTGCAATTATACCATTCCTCTTACGATACATTTGCTTGGATTTATGAATGATATAAGAACTATGATCTAGGGATAAAGGAATGGTGGGGTCTAACATAGTCACAAACGTAGTCGGTTCAGTAATACCCCAAAAGCCCGAAATTATTCGTCGATTGAAAATTCTGGCTTGATACTGAGGCCGATATCCGGAATATCATAGACTTGTTTCGAATATACAGTTCATGAATAACAATATTCAGTTTTGAATGAGACAGAAAGAACTGCGCATGCGCCAACAATTGATCTGACTATTCTAGACGCTGTATAATTATACTTGTATATAATAGATCGCTGCGTTTAGTTATACATTTCTCTCTTAATACGCATTTCTGAACATAAGTTATTCTCAACATTTATTATAATATTCTTTAAGAAAATATACTGACATCAATAGAATAAATGGATGATTTTGCATGATAATTTTCGAACAAAATCGTGCATTCCCTCTTTAGTATTATACAAAATATCAGCAAACGCTTAAACACTGACACTGACATTTTAACGGTTCTTTATATTTTATATTTACGTATTTCAAATTGTTTTACTTTATATAGGTTATATCTTTTTGTATAATTATGTCACAATCATTATTGTTACAACTAGTATACATACGTCTTTTATTTTGATTTGTAATAGTTAAAGGTAGTGTATTTTAATATAATACAAGAGGATTTATTCTAAAGAGTAATTTTATTATATTTGTATAATTACCAGCGAATATGAATTATTTGGATGAAATGACATCTGCTGATGCCATAGTGTCCAATTAAACATGCACGCAGGAGACCCAATTATTATTCCGGTTCGTCTTGAGGAGAATAATTAAAAATGGTTTAGATGAATTCTTTTATGTATTTGCAGGGATGCAATTGCGAAACGGGTGAAAGTTGCGGCCGCGACACAGACCAATGTGAGGAAAGAGGTAACTTGTTTTCTTATATTCAACCAACATAAAACCTAAACAACACACTCTTTTACCATATGGTACAAGTTATGACGTTTTCCAATAACAAATGCGGACCGTAAACAAATGACCCATACATTTTACCTTCAGAATGTCGACCAGTGAAGTCGGTTAACAACGGAGTTCTACACGGGAACAGCTACGAACTTGGCGCTCGTCTTAAATTCCGATGTAACCCGGGGTTCTTTGAGAAGAACAATCAGAATACAATGGTTTGCCAACACGGGAACTGGAACTATACATCAGATTGTGTACCCAGTTCGACGACTGCTTCGTCTACAGCAAGTTCTAGCCCAACAGCAGCACCGACAACTACAATTTCGGGTGCAACAGGTACATATTGAGAGGAACATCTCAAACCTTTCTGAGTACTCGAAGCCATGCATTTGTCTAACGTTATGTGAACCATCATCAGACAACGCGAAACCTCAAGATCATCTGTCAGACGCCTTGATTTGTAACACATATAGCAAATTATGGAAACATCATATACATTGTGTAATTCGCTAACATTATGCTGTGTACTCCATAAACAGTTTTGCATAGTTTAACACTTTCTAAGACGTTTTAGTTAAGAACTTAATTTTCGTTAGTAACACACACACGCACGCACGCACGCACGCACGCACGCACGCACGCTCACACACACACACACACACACACACACAGATTGATGCTGTTTGGTGAACAATTTGCAGGTTGCGAATCCGAAGTGTGGAAGGAAATCGGTAGCATCAGTATTTTCATCAACAACACTCAAGGCACCCTAGACAGTCACAACATTTCTTGCAAGCAAATGAACTCTTCGTTGGTAAAAATTGATAGCAAGTCCAAGCTGGAAATCATTCAAAAAATATTACAAGGGTGTTCAGGTAGACGATATATTCAAACTAAGATAAAAGTTTGATCCTCGCATGCTCCTTTTTTTATAGATTAAATGCTTTAAATTGCTATTGAATATATATTGAATGGCTGTTGGAATGCAAAGTGGTTTTATTTATTTATTTATTTATTTATTTATTTACTTATTTGTTTATTTATGTTATTTATTTATCTATTATTTATTTATGTATTTATTTAGTTATTTATTTTAGTTTGAAATTTTTTAATAAACAGCATTAATCTACAAACCTATATATTAACTTCATAATAAATTTCATTTGCAGAGAAATCATTCTGTGTTGATATCGTCGGTACAACTACAAGCGACTTGAATAGTTGGAAGTTCCCAGATGACACAATAGGAAATATTTTAAATGGAGGTCAAGGGAATGGGAATTGCACGATCCTGAAGAAAGATGGCATACACTACGTGCCGTGTGACAGTAAAAGTCATGGGGGCATCTGTGAGAAACCTTAGATTAGTTTAGTTTGTATTTGAGATGGGACTTTATTAACGCTACAAAATGGGTTTACCAGGCTGACTGGGCATGTCTTTTGAACAAATCCAGACAAAGTGTTATGACATTCATGTAGCTTGTTGTCTATCATCGCACCATATTCACCCACATGAATTGTTTGTTTTTTTATTTGAACATGTGACTTTCAAATAAAGAAAAACAAAAACGAAGAATACGACGATGACGAAACTTGATTTCGAAAAAAGTGGTCCAGATTAGTGTGAGTTGGTTATGGTCTTGTCGCATTTCCTGATTAGACATTCACATGGCATGGACATATGTTAGTTTATATTAATGTTTTTCTATTATTTTTCATTATTTCATTATGTCAATATTTTTTTTAATAAATAGTTATATCATTGAAACTAATTTTGGATTTGTATTGGAAATACAAAGTGTTATGTTATGATGTTAAATAACATTATTTTGTTATACAGGCTGCAGTATCTCAACGTCGTTTCCCTTTGCATCCGTGTTTTAATTGTATTTTTTGAATTTACATTGATTTTTGTATTGTAAGATATTTTTAAATATAAAAAATTCGTTATTTGATTGTTGTTGTTTAAAGGCACATACAAGGTGTTGCGAGTTAATGCAAACTTTAAGAGTTTAATGTAGATTAAACAAAGACATACAATAACGATATACGGTTGATAAACTACGTCACATTGCATTAAAATAAGTGGTGTTTGACTAATTTTAATTCCAGTTTATTGTTTACATTTTCAACAGGACAAAACTAACCAAGCTTCCGCGTGTTTTATTCAGACTATTGTGCTACTCGCCGAAAGTTAACGGTGACTTCCCTGGTCTAGTCCGCGTCGCGACGACGATCAACAGATGAATAAAGCTTATATTTATAAACAGTTTACTTGGAGGATCAGTGCATTATATTTAAACAGAACCAACAACTCAACTGTTTCCTGAGGTACGATATATACAAGCTTGTAACATAAACTTAAGCAATTTTAGTAGCTTCATATATATTAATTGTTCATTCACATTTTCGCCATGTTCACCATCTGTGTGGCTTTAATTTATAGTGTTCATATTAAAATTTTGTAAGTAGCTCACATCACTAGCAGATGGGTTTCCAGCATAAAAATGTTGCTAATATAGACAATAAATATTTGAAAACATACTGACATATTTCATGTGTTTTGAATTTAGATTGATCATGATTACAATTTGCTTTTACACGACCATTGTTCTTTACACTTACTTTATAATTGTTGCTTTATTTGTTACCACAGCCTTAACTTTTCGTATGTCGCTATGTTTGCGACTTTAATAAAATATGTCTTTATGTTCAATGTATGTGATTTTTGTATTGTTCTTTTTGAAACATATTGAAATTGCATGTTTTGTATTTACAGGGTGATTTAATGTTTTCCTAATACTGTATTGCTTTAATAAATCTCCGTACTAGCTCGTGATCATCAAAAATTTAAATCTCTATTTTAGTCTTCATTATTGACGTACGAAAACGCTTGTGTCATAGTATTTGCTAATTAAAATAAATACTGAATGCATGTAAAATGTTTATAGTCTTAGCGAAATCAGATATTTTTTCGAATATTTATTTTAAAAAAAGATTATTAAACAAAATGGTTTTGATAATTAAAGTCGAATATTAAGCGAAAGTGTATTACTTTTCTTGTTAATGTTGTTTTGTTTTTATTATTGACATGTATAATGAGATTGATTTTCTTCAGAGATTTTGCGTTTTTATGTTAAAACGTTATTGTTGTTGTTGTGAAGAAATTACACAAATAATTACATTTGCATAAAATAGTTTCTTTTAGTGTAACATTTAAGTTGATGCTTTATATGTATAAATATTTAACAAATATAATCGTTTGTGTTTACACTTCCAAGACGCTATTAAGGTACAAAGTCCGAAGTTTGAAAACGAGTTTTGGGTGACATGTTTGAAACGTGTCGATGTATTGAAAAAACGAGAGCCAATATCGACTTAACTCTTTCAGTATATCAGCGAATAGCATACATTTAAAAAACAAATCAGCTTAGTCTATGGTAACCGAAAGTGCTACTAAAGTGTTCTAAAATATCAAAAAATATTGATAATGGAAAAAAAATGCACCGAAACTTGCAGTAACAAACTTATATTTGATCATAACAACATTTAAAATTAACGAAAATTGTGTAGTATTTTTCGTTGTTGATAGTTTTTACATAATTCTGCATTATGCTGTTACAAGACATTTTCAAATGAATCTTTTATGTAGTAGTTATAACTGACCTGCAAAAAATGATATGATGAAAACGCAATAAACAGTTATTTTATTTCTTTCATCTGTAAAAAAAAGATCAGCATTTAAAATATTGTATTAATATCTGCTGGTCTTTATCGTGTCATTACTAACGAAATTGAAGTAATCATTTTATTTAACATGTATTGAAAACAAAAACGATAAATGTAATTCTTAACAGACATCGCAGTTGTCTGCCTTAGTTGTAAATTCGCCACTTAAAGTGTATCAAATGAATTGAGGTGATAGTATAACACGGAAGTTTAAAACGTTGCTGACACGTTTGTTTTCTATTCACCAAGGTCATTCTTATGTGTTTTATAACATCGTTCATTTGAGGCATATAAACAGATTAAAAAATTCGGATCCATATCGGCAGCTAAAAGGTATAAATGTTTAAATTAACTTTTGGAAATCTACTATGTCACTGGGGATGATGTGACACCGGATACTGGCCCATTATCGAGCCAAAATAGTTACATGTCAAAGAACACCGCTCCAACAAGGGTAAGTAAAACACCGATTGCAAGTGTTCTGTTTATAATTTAATACATGTATGTGCTGATCTAGACCGTCAACTAAATGGCAAAGTACGCCATATACTTACTTTGACCCATATAATAGATGAAAACAAAATAATCTAAATAATAACTAAACATAACATGCTCGCTGATACTATGCAGCTCCTCGTTTGTTTCTATCAATTATTGAGGAGTTTAAAACCGTTTCGAAACGATGTGAATGGAGCGATTGGTTATGAATACTATAAAGGACATTTCCTGCAATTTTCAACTACTGGTGTTGCTAATTAGGTACGTTCTAAGCCTTAAACAATGCCAACTCGTGTACGGAGAAGTGCATGCTCGTGTACTGATTATTGCATTTTATCAATATTTAGTGTACTGGGTATTTCGCAAAGAGACATCACCGTTTTTGATTATGTCTAGCATACAGACTTAACTTTTATTAAATAAAATATTAATTATTCAAACCTAGATCGATACACACAATATACTATGCAATAGTAATAGTAAAATCGACTAATATGGGTTTATATTGTGCATAAGACATACAATGTGTACTTTTTAGTTTTCATATTAACCAACATGTATCCTCATTCCACCGTGAAAAATCACATGGAAAGTTCAAAGTCATCGTTAGCCACCTAATTGAAAATCATTCATATGAAGAAATTAAATTAAGAATTGAGCCAAAACAAACAAAACTGTAAAGTACAATAAAGTACAATGTGTAATTATTATTTATTTTTTGAAATTCAGCCGCAAAAACTAGTTGTATTGTTTGGTGTATCCATCTGTTATCTAAACAGTGGTTTACAGGAGCAAAATATTAGCTTTCGCGTCTGCTTTGACGTTGATAGTAGCACAATATTGTATACCACAGTCCATTCAGAAAAGATTGTATTTATAATTTGCCTAGAGGGATATTGAACTTACTGATAATAAATTTCTTTAACTTTTAAAATTGATTCAGAACTGTCCAATGACTGACATGATATATTACTAATCATGCCCTGCTTCAAGTAGCATGTGATTTCGTGGATCCATTGTCCGTACTTTATCTGAAAAAGAAAACCCACATTTCATATTAGGTTTCATTAGTTTTAACATATTTAGTTAGATCGGTATAACCTGCACTGTTCAGTGTATTCATACCGAAACGGAGTAATGATCGAAACCCAAATGATGGTACAAGCTCGTCCGGAGTCCGGGTTTTAGCCCAGCAATTACCGAAATAGTTTGTCGATAAACCCCGACTGAGTACATTAAAATATTTTACGGCATTTATTGTTTTATGCAAAGATTTAAAACAATATACAAATCAACAAAAGACAGGCAACAATTACACAATTGACCATATAGACTATAATATTTGTCTAATTTGCACGACAAATGACGTACTCGTACAACAAACGTTAACTCTGTCAAACTTAGGTGTAATATCATCCACAAAAGACACACCCCATACACCGGCTGACTCCATGTAATGAGAAATCACGGTATATTAGTTAGAAGAAATGTCTTTAAAAAAGACAACCGGCGTTGAAATTAATATTGAGATGTCATTTAAAGATTACCTAAACAGACGGCCAAGATGATCGGTTACGTGACTTCTCAGATCCCAGATTTTTTGGTCCCCACCAATATTAGGGGACTTATTGGACCCCAGATTTTTCGGACACTATAAGAAAACTTCTCGGACCCAAAAGATAATTTGAGATAAATTTATAAATTTAAAAATTAAATAGAATTATAATTAATATATATGCCGTGAATAAACCAATCATACAACTCCATGTTTCCACCAGTGATATATGAATAACCAAAATAATTTAGGTTAACATAATTGTTATCTGAATTTGTCAAGCCAATTTAACAATTAACAATGTAAGAAAATAATTTCGGGAAAATTATTATGTATCAGACGAGTCTATATAGTTATTTATAGTACCGGTAATATACCATTTATGTTAGTTATCTAATATAATAACGATTTGAAGTCAAATAAGCATGTACCCTGTGTATCCCAATAAAAAGCAATAGTCAGGGAACATTCAGCGATTTTTGAAATGTTAAGACTTTATTTTTTGATAATGCAAACATAATAATTCATTAGACTATGACGATTTTAAATTATATCAGTAGAAATATGATATATCAAGGGTTTCTGTGTAGAATTAGTATTGCAAATTGTGTATTCATGCTACGCGAATAACAATTCGACATATTCCGAATCTTCTTTCATAACATTTTATCTATAGAAAATGTAGCATCTTTTACAGATTAAATAACATCTACTGGAGAAGTTGATGGAAAGATGCAATTATAAATAATCGTTAATAAATCGTAACCACAATTTTAAATCAAATTAAAAGTAAGTTTATAATATAATTCCACATTTATTAAAAAAAATTAGGTTTATGATTCTCTGAACGCTATTATTTATGCATGTACGAGTATATGAACACAGCTATACAGCCGTTGCTAGCTACGCGCGTTATTTTTAGAATGCCACCTCTTTTGTGGAATGCGATGAAATCGTTAGAATCAATGGCTACATGGAACGGCAACTCTGTGAGTGAAATGTATGCATGGGAACATTGCACAATTGCTATTTATAGAGAGTAACGCTGATATAAATGTAGGCTAAACAAAATGGTTGTTTCGTTACGTGAATGAATATATCATTCTGTTTATGGCATACAATGAGACAATACGTTCATAATTAGCCTCAGTTCTAGAGTATACGCGAGGATATGTTTATAACTTCATTTTAACCGCTTATGTAAACAATTATATAAATTTTTATTCCCCAAAAGTATGCAACAGTTATTGGTATACGTTAAACCATTGTTAGAAGTTTGCATTCCCTAGAATTAGAAAATTTGCCCAATTCTATTGGCATTCAATTTTCCCGCTGCATAATTATCGCAAGAAAATCTGGGTCAAAAGTGATCTTAGACAGCTACGCCGAAAAAATACTCATTACAGTAGCCTGCAATACCCACCTACACGAGCTACTGAATAAATCAATCTCCAGTACACCTGTCACAATAATATTGGAGTCCATATTACAGCCATGAACATGTGCTCCTTATAGCATTTGTAAACATTCACTTTATTCACATGTTTCGATAGAGGTTTAATATCTTCAATAATTGACTGAAATGAGCGAGGAATTGCAATTTTTTCCGAGAGCATAGCTTTTGTAAAAGGTGATTATGTACTGTTCATCTACAGCATGCTTCATATGAAGGACACGAATGTCATTAAAATTTAGTTGGCAGTCTACATAAGCACCTGTTTATAGCATAGTATCAACAAATTAATTGAAATCGGTATAAAACTTACTGGCTGTGTAGTGAATCTGCTCTATTTTGGCTCAGTAATGGGACATTTTCCGGTGTCATGTCACACCCAGTGTATGTGTGTTATAAGGCATTGTGTTACTTTTATACGAAGTGTAGACATTTACTGTCGTGCATATGTTTGGAGAGATGTGTATTCGTTAACATCTTTAAATTCATTTATCTAGAATTTATATAATTAATAATTATTATATTTTGTATCGTTGGTTTACTCACGGTATAAATCGTGCAAATTGATTATGTGGAAGAGGTCCAAATTTAATATGATTAATACAATTAAACACCGACAATATACATTTATATTTAAATACATGTTAAATGTACGTTGTTAAAATAAAGTAATTGATTTTAATTATGTATAGGTCATTTGCATGTATAGGTCAGATCGGGAATAAGTACGGAACACTTAATTTCAATGCATCTATTAAATTTAAAATAAAACAACTATTCTTTGCCAAACATCTGTCTTGGGAATGACGAAAATACAATTTGAAAAAGCACCTTTTATTCACATGTTCATACCTCAGCCAATCATATATTACCTTTTACAAAATGATAGTTGTTGGGAAATTGTTTGTAATAAAATGGTTTTGGATATTAACAGTTGTAACATTAAATTGAATACGTTCCTTTTTTCGTGTATACAAATTGTCTTTGGACATAATTTTAAAATACAATAACCTACGTTATATACAAATCAACATAATTGCTGAGTGGGTATAAAACTCAAGCAGTAGGATCCTTGATGTCAAATGACATTTGACACTGAATTGTATTTAGTGTTTTTAATGAAAATGTCCCTGCCCCCTGTAGGCCCTTCGTAGACACAGTCCCTTTAAAACCTTTCAAATGATATCCAGTATTCATTATCCGGGTAAATTATTTGCAAGCAAAGTATTCACATGGCGATATTCCATTTCTTTTTAAATGTTTTTTTTTCGAACTATCCCATTTTCTGTTTTAGGTGAAAATGGATTTAGCTGTAAATGAGTGTGCCTTTTGTTCTGCTAACTCTGTCATTGGATTTTGTGAGAACTGCGAATGTCGACTCTGCGAAATTTGTTTCGAAAATCATAAGAGAGGAAAGGCATTTAGAACCCATGTTACAGTTTTTATTGCGGATTCATTTGATCGTACAATCCGGGAGGCTGGAGTTGGAGAGGAAACCCGACGAAAGAAATCCACGATAGGCCTTGATATTCACAAGCAAAAATGTAACACCCATACCGATGAAAACCAGTCATTTTATTGCGAGAAACATGACGTCCTAATATGTGGACGCTGCATAGTTTCTAATCACAAGTCGTGTTTTGAGGCGGTAATTGATTTGAACAATGTCACACACAGTGCAGAACAACTGGACAAATCTCTATCTACACTACATGGACTAGAAGTTGAAACAAGTAATATCATTCGTGAGATCGAAGAAAACGTGAAGATGAGTGATAGTTACAAACTGGATTGTTTAAAAGATATTAACACGTTTCATGAAGTGTTGGTTGACAAGCTTAACCAACTAAAGAAAGAAGCAGAAAAAACTATTGCGGTTGCAAACAAAGAAAATGTTGACAATTTGGAGAAAGCTATGACGGCTTGTAAAGAACAATTACATCTTGTAAAACAGCGTAACGAACAGATTGAGAACGCAATGCAAAACAAACATGACCGACATTTATTTGTAACACTTAAACGGCTAGAAAATGATATAAAGGAAGTCAGTATTAATAATCAAAGCTGCAAACATCAAAATCATATTAGAAAATTCAAGTTCACTCGAAATTCTATGTTAGATGGAATCACCCAAAATAGACATCTACAAATTGGAACTTTAACAGAAGTCTGCGATGGTAGCGACGAACTTTTAGAACCGACTAATAAGGTGCAGGCATATTCTTCTGCATAACTTACAATTAGTCAAAATAACACGTTGAGGGTACAAATTAAATTAAACAAGTGTAATTATATTACTTTTCTTATGTTCATTGTGTCGACTAAATCACTAAATGCAACTACACTTGCTTTATTGTAACGGTTATAGTTTATGATTTGATGTTTACCTTGTTCGGTATTGTCGGATTTTCCCATTTGTTTTTTTCACACTCTAAAAAACACTAAACGTTTGTTTAATTGCATCGTTAAAGACAGCTAAACTTTGCTAAAATAATTCTAAGTCACAGCGTCCATAAAATGCACGTTCTGTTGATGTTTTTCTATTGGTTCAATCATTTTTACCTTTACATAAATTTTAGCCTCATAAATCTGAAATGGAGGAGGTGCCTTCATCAAACACAGGCAAAGGCAATCTGGTCGCCGCAACTAGTAAAGACAAAACGGTCGACGTGGCAGATTTATTTCACAGCAAAAGTATACTTTTTATCAGAATAACATTTAACTGTTATGTATTTTTATTTAATTAGGAATTAATTATTTTGCCAATATTTCAAGCAAGGTCATGGTGTTATCTGTTTGACTCATTGTAGATCTAGTTTATAGTTTATTATTTTTAAGCAAAGAAATATGTATTCTTGGAGTACATCTACATTTTCTTTTTTGTGTACCCGTAGAGCTTTTTTGTAACTATGGACACGGCTTTGACAATTAAACGATTTTCCATATCCAAATATCAAAATATTGAATTTGCATACAATACAGTATGATTGTAATTCGCATATTTACAAATGCTTTGACACATCTGATACACATTAACCGATGTCAAAGAATATGATGTGATTTTGAGGCAATTTTATATTTGTCTTTGCAGGTAACTCCAGTCTGTTCCATACGGACATATTCCAAACAACGGCCATCACTGCATATATACCTCCACCGAAACAGGTTAATCATCTAGACCAGTACATTGTCAGGTAAAATACAAGGACTTCTTTAACACTCAATATTGACATTGTGTTCTACATCGATAGAAATGTGAATATTACCAACCAGCTTTGCATATCACTGTTAATTTAGTCAGTCGGTCGGTCAGTCGGTCAATCAGTCAGTCATTCAGTCCGTCAGTATGTCGGTATGTACATGTAAGTAATTAAGTAAGTAAGAAAATTTTCATAACAGTGACATGTGCATTTAACATTATATTAACAGTATATTAGTAAACATAATATTACAATACACCCGATACATTGGACCTTTGAGTCACCTAAGCATAAATGGTCAATAAAGTTGTATTTGTAATATAATGAACATCATATCTGTATGTCACAGTACAGATGTGAGTAGAAATCTTTAGTCAGTCATTTATACATCAGTTATTAAATAGGATGTGGGACTATGTGGCTTCTTTATTGCCTTTAAAGGTTCTTGGAAGAATCACCAAAAAAGTTGGAGGACAGTTTGAAAGAAGTGTTTGGAAGGCCAAAATTTGCACGCGATACAAATGATGGCAGAATTTTGCAAATCGAGTGTACGGTCGACCCCAGCGATCATTTTGCGCGGCAGAAGGTTGTTACATGGAGAACAAATTGTATGAAATATATCAAATGGATTGATGACCTAGTGGTTGACAAACATAAAGTTGCCCCTTTGGTAGGTTTTTTTGGTGAATTGAATAAATTTATATGTCTCACTTTTTTTTACAACCTCTTGTTACTAATACCACTCAATTTTTTTAAATTAATTGATTCTACAGAGCAAATTAATGAGAAATATTAAACATATGTCCGATATGGGTTGTGTTGCTTCGGATATATTTAGATCTAATTATATGTTTATTACTGATGTTAAATACACTAAGTTGTATTACTTAAAGTGTTTACAGTTGTATATATATATTCTTGCTCATATAACGAACATGTATGCCAAAACACTTTATATTCCAGTAGGTGTTATCGGCCTTCTTTACACATTATGCTGAGATTCTGGCTTTCAGGGGATGAATTATGAACTATGTAAATAATAATCATAGCAACTTTGACTTTTTAGTACACTTAAAGTTGCATTGCTAAAATGTTACTGTTGTTTGAAATGTACGTACAAGGTACATGTATTTCTAATAACTTTAAATAAACTACGTACTTAATGATAGCATAAACTCCATTGTTATTCAGCTTTTTGACGACGTGGTGGCACAGCTTAAACTTGTAACTGTGGCGGAACCAGAAGCGGTAGCTGTGCACTTGGACAGAAAAAACTCTCAGATTTTTATTGTCGGAGTCAACAGTGATGTACAGCTTCTTGCAAAGAAAATACGTCAGATTGTTGAACAACTATAGAAGGAACAAGCAAACGTATTTAGCTTGGCGCCTGCGTCTTATCGATCGTTTCAGTTGTAATATAATTAGAGTGCCTTCTTTTTAAAACGTCAACCTTAGTAGAGAGATGTATGATGGATTTAAAACATGCTTGAAGGCGTAAGTTATTTTGCCGTTTTGTGATTTAGGAAAGTCTGTCTCCGGTGAAAAAAATTACCAACTAAAATGGCTGACCAATGTCGTGTAGACTTTAGAGAGAGAAGATTTATATTCTTAGTGATAATAATGCGTATTGAATATATTGTTAAATACGTTGTACTAAAAGCCTCATGAAAATGTTTTTACATCAAAGTTATCTTTCTAAAACATAGAAATTGTCAAAGCTTTCTTTTATTCAACCTGAATATGTAAATGTTATATAAACTGATTTATTGGACATTTTTGTTATATATTATTGCAAATATTTTATAGTATTTAAATATAAAAGTGATAAAAATATCGTATTCACCAAATACTATATACAATGTCCAAGAACTGGTCCAACTTCCACGTGGATCCTTCAAATAACATGTAAAATGCCGTAGCCTTGTTTCATTCCACCTGAACTGGTCCAACTTTCCACACGGTTCCTTCAAATAACATGTAAAATGCCGTAGCCTTGTTTTATTCCACCTGAATATCACGGTGTTCAAACGAATCGGTAACCTCTCCGTTAACATATTCCAAAAATACACCTTCTCCGTTACGGAAACCGATCCTTTTCGTCAGAAATCATCTCTGAGAACTACAGTTAGGTCACTTCCTTGTCGATGTATAGCTTACTGTCGCTAAAATCTGAGATATTTGGATTCGAAGGAAAATCGTGGACATAATACTGCTATGCAAGAAAGGAATTTGCACTATTAAATGATCTGTTTCATAAAAATAGTGAAAACTAGTGTTAACTTAGACCTCCGTTTGCTAATTTGGGCGATAAATTCCATCGTTGTTCCCTTTGTTTTATTAAAATATTACTTTTCTGGTGTTCCGAGAAATGATTCCCGGGTGTGTTTTGAACTTTTGTTCTTTCATAAGAGTTCTACCATGCCGTTGCATACCTGAAACGTACTAATGTTGCGTGCTTAATATAGTGTCAATCAATTTAACTCATAATTTTCATATTCGCATGGTTTGCATACTTGCATACACCACAAACTCTTATATTAACGGTGAGGGTGCATTGTGGGCTATTTTAATGGAGAGATTACCGATTCGTTGTAACACCAGGAATATCAAAATGTTAAATAAACGTATTAACTGTTTCTCTAAGGGTTTGATGTTAATGTTTATTTGGATTGTTGATTTCATTTTTATTTGTTGCTGTTGTTGTTTTCAAATAGTATATAGGCGAATATGTTCAAAATATAAATGTAAGTTTCTGATACATAGTCCGGGTGTCTAGTTTTGCATTTAATGGGCTGAATATACTGAAAAATACGTTGAAAGTATGTACCCATATATCAACTTTGTTATATGTAAGTAATGTAATGTAATAAAAGTTATATAATACACATTTAGTTTACCTATATTTTATCATGCAACTCAGATAATAATTATCCGTACCAGCAAGAGCTTGTCTTGACATTGATGCTGATGTAAGGAATAACTAAAAGCGATATCCGGCGTCGATCGTTATTATGTTACGGAAATAAACGTGTGCCATTGAAGTATTTTATTATAAGGCGTAAAAAATATGCTTGTTTCAGATAACCCGACCTACCTTAAAAAATGCCCCGACCCTAGAACATTTTATTGAGCTTGTCAGATATATTTTGTTTTATTTACTTTATTCCAATAATTAAATGTTTTTTTGGACAAATACGTGTCTAGCTTTGCTACCAACCACTTCAAAAGAATGTTTAATGATATTTCCAACATGTTTTGAATATTCATGCAGTTTTAGAATCTTCAAGTTGACCAGTTACGAAAAAAGAATCCCTACCTAGCTACCCTAATTTTTTAATTTTTTGGCATTGACCTGACACAGGGCCTTCCTTAAAAATGGTTTGTTTGCGGTAACGCGACCGACTCACGAAATTGGGCCTGACTCATGATTTTTGTATAGGCTTCCGTGAAGCAATTTTGTTTTTCTATTCGAAAATGTTAGTTACATATTCATCATATTTTGTTCTTATTAATTAATTCATAACCTTTTTATATCAACTAAACACTGCATTCTAATAATCTTGGAATAATATTTCCAATTTGAACAAACAATATGTCACTGGCATAAACTAAGCAATGTGAGTTGCTCTTGTATTTTGTGTTAAGACAGTTAGGTCCGTGTCTAAGGGTCGTCTACCTTTGTTCCTACCCATAAATTTTTTTTTATAAAAATAAAAAATAAAAATCGACCTAGGTACCACCTTGAAAATTTTGGGTCCCGTTACCGCAAACAAACAATGTTTTAAGGATGTCCCGAACATAATTTGTAAGCCTAACTGGCAGTAACTAGTTTAAGTATAGATTGTACAACTTCGCCTAAAATCGTGTTATACTGCACATAAATCAAGATAAATACTTCCATTATGTTAAGTGTAACAGCAGTGTCGGCGTAGCATAGTTGTTTCTGTAGCATTATTGGCAAAAATAAACCATTGTGTATGCATGCGGCAAGGAAATGTAAGGATAGACATAGACATAGCGTAATAACAGCGTGCCGAACCCTGCTTCTTAGATTTTGCCCACCCCACCAACTGCTGCTCCTATTGGCCACAGAAATATTGGATATCCTTTGACTTTCAATATTATAGTGTGCAAATATATTTATAGTTATTGAATAGAATGTACTTTAAATCCTCCATTATATCTAATTGATAAAATCCTATGATTTACCAATATTTGTCAAAACACTTGTGCAGCTTTTCACCCTGCCGTTGAAGAACCTATTTCCTTTTGAGATCCTTGATCTTTTCCCTAATAAAACGTGATTCACAAAATCTTGGTAATTGCGATTCTTTCCTTCATACAAGTGAGCAAAAAAAAAAAAACAGCATTAATACATTTATTTTGGCACGCGACTTCTGAGAGTGGTTTTTCTAAATAATGTATCCGGGTGGTTTATAAAAAAAAAATATCGTAAGCATTTATGCAAGTAATATTAACGGTTAAATACAATCGATGATTTTCTGTGCGTAAATGTTTACATGTTTTATTTAATAAGCTACAATTCATTAAAATTGACTAGCACACGCATCAACTTTCTTTATTGAAAAGTGTACAATAGACAGCGAACTGTACTGGGGTGGTATTCTGAACATTTTTAAGACCTTTTTTTCACCAAGATTTCATACATTTTCTAAGATATATTCATTATTTTCTGAAAATGTGAGAAATTCTTAGTTTTTCTCTAATTATTGTAAAACAAATTTAGAAAAATCTAAGAATAACGGTTATTGTCCTTAACATAAATTTTTCTTGGGCAAAAATAGTGTGTTTGTTATATGTAGTTGGTCTGTATTAAGAAATGTTCTAAGAGTTTTCTTAGCGTCATAAATTTAGAAAAAATATTGGAGATTAGAGATTGGATATTCGAATCTCCAATACACATGTACAACTGCATATTGGAGAATAGAATATCCAATGAACATGCCCAGAGGTAGATTGGACATTCGAATAATAACATACATAATTCTCATAAGTAGAGGAATCTAAGCCTATAGTGCAAACCAGAGACAGCATAGTCGCTAGGAATACTATTGATATGCAATTTCGAATCTCCAATGTACCTTAAAAATGTATATTGGACAATCGAATATCCATTGCACATGTAGAAAGGTATATTGGATATTCTAATTATTACATTTGAATTGAACACAAACAGACAAAACGAGTGTAACTATGGCAAAACAGAGAGATGCAATGACTGACCATATGCTCATCGCAAATTTCTAGCCCGGTTATGCCCGCGGCCGCCGATGCCTACTGGATCTCTGTGTGGAACTAACTTGCTCGTGCGAATTATAAATTTTCAGTGAGTCTGGCCTTGCTTTTTCTCAAGAATTTTCATTTCGCCGAGCCGATAAATGTCACAATTCGCGAGCTGCAGGTAGCTTGGGCATTAAGAATGTTATATTAGACTATCCAGTCTTCAATAGTCCTCAAAATGTATATTTTAGGGTAGCATATTCAATGTCTGATCCACGGCCGTGTCCCTGCAATCGTCAAGCTTATCTGAGGTTACCAAGCGAACATTGGGTATCGGACTTGCGCTGATGTATTAAAACGACACCTCGTTCAGACCGATCATAGCCCGGGCGGCGGAGATACGGGCCCGCGAAATTCTTCACCAGGCCTGGACGCGAGCAAACAAAAAATGCCCGGTTACAACGGCCGGCATTTGCAGGCAGTGTGTTCGAGTTAATGACAGTGGAATATTCTAATCTCCAATCTCCAATATCCAAAAATGGTGTAGATTTGAGATCAAAGTTGTTATTTCGAATATCCAATCTCCAATATCCGAAAACATGTATATCGGAGAATCGGAATTGTAAATTCTAATGTCCAATCTCCAATATAACTAAAAGCATGTATATTGGAGATTCAAAATTGTTAATTCAAAATCATATATTTAGGATAACAAAGTCAATGTCTGAACCACGACCGTGCAACTGCAACCGTCGGGCTGATCTAAGGCTACCAAGCGAACATTGGGGATCGCACTTGCGCTGACCTTTCAAACGACACCTAGTTCAGCGAGATCGTACCCCGGGGGGCGAAGATACGGGCCCGAGAAGTTCTTCCCCGGGCCTGGACGCGAGCGAACTAATGGCTTGTAAAAATGCCCGATTACACCGACTAGCATTTGCCAGCAGAGTGTTTGAGTTATTGACAGTGGTATATTCGAATCGCCAATATCAAATATCCAAAATGATGTAGATTGGAGATTCGAAATTATTATTTCGAATCTCCCATCTCTAATTTCCACAGAAAATGAATATCGGAGATTCAAAATTGTAAATTCGAATGTCCAATCTTAAATTTCCCACAAAAAACATGTATATTGGAGATTCAAAATAGTTTATTTTAAATCGTATGTTCTGGGTAGAAAAGTCAATGTCTGATACACGACTGTGTCTCTGCAAACGTCGGACTGATCTAAGGCTACCAAGCGAAAATTGGGGGTCGGACTTGCGCTGAACTTTAAAACGACACCGGGTTCAGCGCGATCATAGCCCGGGCGGCGGAGATACGGGCCCGAGAAGTTCTTGCCCGGGCCCGGACGCGGGAAAAGTAATGGCTTGCAAAAATGCCCGGTTACACCGGCCGGCATTTACTGGCAGAGTGTTCGAGTTAATAGCAGTGAATGATTCGAATCTCACTATGAATGTCCAATCTCCAATATTTAAATAATGTACATCGGAGATAGAATTATTTTTTTTTAATCATATATTTAGAATAGCAATATCTGATCCACGACCGTGTCTCTGCAACAATCGGATTGATCTGAGGCTATCAAGCGAAATTTGAGGATCGGACTTGCGCTGAACGTTCAAACGACGCCTCGTTCAGCTCGATCATACGGGCCCGATACGGGCCCGAGAAGCTCTTCCCTGGGCCTAGACGCAAACTACTGGCTTGCAATAATGCCCCGGTTATAAGGTACGGTATTGGCTGGCAGTGTGTTTGAGTTAATGACAGTGGAGTATTCGCATCTCCAATAACCAATTATGATCGATATTGGTGTTTCAAAATTGTTATTCGTTATTCCGGCCGACATTTTGTTTGGCAGTGTTCGAGTAAATGACAATGGTACATTCGAATGTCCAATATCCCCCAAAAATGTAGATTGGAGATTCAGAACTGGAAATTCGAATGTCCAATCTCCAATATCTTTAAAAAAATGTAGTTTTGAGATTCGGAATTGTAAATTCGAATTTCCAATATCCAATATCCAAAAACTGTATCTTGGAGATTCAGAATTGCTTATTCAACGAATCGTATATTTAGGGTAGCAAATTTAATGTCTGATCCACGGTCATGTCTCTGCAACCGTCGGAATGACCTGAGGCTACCGATGGAACATTGAGGATGGGACTTGCGCTGACCTTTCAAACGACACCTTTCAGTCCGATCATAGCCCGGGCGGCGGAGATACGGGCCCGAGAAATTCTTCCCCGTGCCTGGACGCGAGCAAAGTAATGGCTTGCAAAAATGCCCGGTTACACCGGCCGGCATTTCCTGGCAGAATGTTCTTGTTAATTACAGTGGTATATTTGAATCTAGAACCTCCAATATTTAAAAATAATGTAACTTGGAGATTTACAATAATTATTTCTATTCTCCAATCTCCAATATCCGAAAATTTTTAGATTGGGGGTTCCGAATTATAAATTCGAATGACCAATATTCAATATCCAAAAAATGTATATTTGAGATTCACAATTGTTCATTCAAAATCGTATATTTAGGGTAGCAAAATCAATGTTTGATTCGCGAGCGTGTCTCCGCAACCGTCGAACGGACCTATGGCTGCCAAGCGAACATTGGGAATCGGATTTGCGCTGATCTTTCAAACGGCACCTCGTTCTGCCAGATCAAAGTCCGGGCGGCAGATATACGGGCCGGAAAAGTACTTCCCCGGGACTTGACGCGAGCTAACTACTGGCTTGTAAAAATGATTTCGAATCTCCAATATACAAATAAATGTATATTGGAGATTCAAAATTGTTTATTCAAAATCGTATATATTTAAGGTAGCAACTTTAATGTTTGATCCCCGACTGTATCTTTGCAACGGTTAGACTGATCAAAGGCTGCCAAACGAACATTGGGGATCGGACTTGCGCTACTTTTCAAACGGCACCTAGTTTAGCCCGATCATAGCCGGGCGGCTTAGATACGGGCCCGAGAAATTCTTCTACGGGCCTGGATGCGAGCAAACTAATGGCTTGGAAAAATTCCCGATTACACCGGACGGTATTTGCTGGCATAGTGTTCGAGTTAATGTCAGTGTGATATTCGAATCTTTAAACTTCAATATCCAAACCAAATGTTTATAGGAGATTCAGAATTGTAAATTCGAATGTCCAATCTTCAATATCCAAAATATGTACATTGGAGATTTAATATTAATTATTCACACTCGTATACATGTATGTAGGGTAACAAATTCAATGTCTGATCCACGGCGATATCTTCTTGAAAGTATGTGAGTCTTTAAAAAATTGTCGTTGACGGATGCACTTGAGTTTGATCTTGTTACATTTGCTTCGGATTGAGTAGAACTTGCATGGCACCAATTCCTGAAATTGTACAAGTCTGACTGAAAGTGTAGCAGACCGGCTCAAAACATTCGAAGCCCGTTATCAGTGTGTATGGTTGGTATTCCGTATTTGTAACTTCATCCGGGAATTCCTATGATTCCGTCTGGAAGTGTCAGACTTGAAGCTTCGTAACTTGATTTGAATGTTTAAAGGAGCCGGGTTTTATGTGCCACCGCGTCCTGAATGTTTTGCAGTCGTCCTAAAAATGTCGCAGACAGGTGAATTCGGCACACGGTTCGTTAAATACGGTTAGGGTATGTAAACATATTTGGGACCGCTTATTGAAGTCTGTGAGTCTTCCTGAAAGTGTCTCAGATCAGGTATTTATTTATAGACACGACGACGCCGTTACAACATGTTGATTTGAATTGGAAGATGTCATTGATCTGCATGATAGGTTTTATGCGCGTTCTTTTGCAGTACTAGTTTGTTATTGTTTTGTTTGTTTCGTAGGATTTTTGTGGATGTTTTGATCGTAAGGAGATGTATATTAAGGAAGGCCGGTGCGCCATGCTTTTTGCTAATTGCCAATTGCTATTTGCCAAATTCCAATTGCTATTTGCCAAATGCCAATTGCTAAATGATAACTAATACTTGCCAAACAAACAAAAGAAATTGTCGTTTTGCTTAGCGTCAACTGTTATTTGCCGGATGCCAACTGCTATTTGCCAAATGCCAATTGCTAAATGATAACTAAAATACTTGCCAAATACACAACAGAAGTTGATTTTTTGCTAATTGCCAATTGCTATTTGCAAATTGACAATTGCTCTTTGCCAAATGACAATTGCTATATGATAACTAATCAATGCCAAACAAACAGTAGTTGTATTTTTTGCCAATTGCCAGATGCTATTTGCCACCTGCTATTTGCCAAAATGCCATTTGCTAATTGATAAGTGATAATCGCCAAATAAATAACCATATGGCATTAGGCAATAAGCAATTTGGCAATTAGCAATTGTCATATAGCAATTAGCATGGCACACCGGCTTTCCATAGTATATAATACTATAAAAGTTATAGAAGTTCGAAGTTGTAACCGTACTTTCCAAAACGTCGCAGAAGTTCGCGACGTTCACAACAACGCCGTCCATTTCGCTTTGCGAGCCTTTTATATCTGACAGGCGAATACCTATACCAACCATACTGTACGATATGTGGATGAGAAATAACCATATATTACTTGAATGAAACACCATAGTTTAATTTATTAATTTGTTTAGAAATGCACGTGTGATATAAGTGCCAATATCTGTTTAATTAGCATACACGTCGGAATTCGCGTCGGCACCCGCAAATTATCATGGAGATTGAAAAATTATTGAAACGACTGATTCACTTTATGACTTCTTAGGCATTCTAACAACGTAACAACGTGGTTTCTGAATGAATTTTTTTGGGTTATATTTACTTACAGCTCATTTCGGTTGGTTAACATGTAAATAACTACATGAATGTGAACTAATGAATATTTTATATTATATTCTTATAACATTGCCATTTGTATTAAGAACAAATCCTATATACCATAACGCAGAAGAAATAATCAACCAAAGTTAGCAAGAAAAAACGTCTTGCGATTTGTCACGATAGGGGACGCGGGTCCCTTGCAAGTGGTAAAGGACATATGTACGTATATTCTAATTTGTTGGAACAAAATAAAACTGTCGTTCTGGGGACAAGCCGCCAGCTAACTGCAGTCGGGTTCTAGGAACGCATACACTGGTCAGGTGCGGCGCAGCGGGCAAACCCGGATGAGAAATTAGCTGGATGAAGTAGATAAGCTATAATGACTGTATCTCTGAGTGAGTGTAAAAAGCAGCGTTTAGCGGAGCCAACAAACACAAAAGAAAAATGACTCTATTAGGATTAGGTATTAGTTAATGTGAATCTATTAAGTAATATCATATTGAAAATTGCAGAATGTTTTCAAAAATCAAATTATCAAACTTAACCTGCAAAGGGCATACGTACGTATGTTCTGATTTGTTGGAACTAAACAAAACTGTCGATCTGGGGACAAGCCGCCGGCCAACTGCCGTCGGGTTCTAGGAACGCATTACACTGGTCAGGTGCGGCGCAGTGAGCATACCCGGTCGAGAAACTTGCTGGGTGAAGTAGATTAGCCATTATGACTGTATTTTTGGGTGAGTGTAAAACGCAGCGTTTAGCGGAGTCAACATACACAGAAGAAACTTGAATTTATTGGGATTTACTATTAGTTAATGTGGATTCCTTCAGGAATATCTTATTCAAAATTGCAGAATGTTGTGAAAAGTTAAATTATCAGACTTAACTTGCAAGTGATAACGGACACACGTATGTATATTCTAATTTGTTGGAACAAAACAAAACTGTCGATCTGGGAACAAGCCGCCAGCCAACTGCCGTCGGGTTCTAGGAACGCAGTACACTAGTCAGGTGCGGCGCAGTGGGCATACCCGGTCGAGAAACTAGCTGGGTGAAGTAGATTAGCTATAATGATTGTATCTCTGGGTGAGGGTAAAACGCAGCGTTTAGCGGAAGTCAACATACACAGAAGAAAAATGACTCTATCGGAATTTGGTATTAGTTAATGTGGATTCATTCAGAAATATCTTATCGAAAATTGCAGAATGCTTTGAAAAATACAATTATCAGACTTAACCTGCAAGTGGTAAAGGACACACGTACGTATATTCTAATTTGTTGGAACAAAACAAAATTGTCGATCTGGGGTCAAGCCGCCAGCCAACTTCCGTCGGGTTCTAGGAACCCATTACACTGGTCAGGTGCGGCGCAGTGAGCATACCCGGTCGAGAAACTAGCTGGGTGAAGTAGATAAGCCATTATGACTGTATTTCTGTGTGAGTGTAAAACGCAGCGTTCAGCGGAGCAAACATACACAAAAGACAAATTACTGTATTGGGATTTGTATTAGTTAATGTGGATTCATTCAGACATATCTTATTCAAAATTGCAGAATGTTTTTAAAAATACAATTATCAGACTTTACTTGCAAGTGGTAACGGACATACTTACGTATATTTTAATTTGTTGGAACAAAACAAAACTGTCGATCTGGGGACAAGCCGCCAGCCAACTGCCGTCGGGTTCTAGGAACGCATTATACTAGTCAGGTGCGGCACAGTGGGCATACCCGGTCGAGAAACTAGCTGGGTGAAGCAGAGTAGCTATTATGACGGTATCTCTGGGTGAGTGTAAAACGCAGCGTTTAGCGGAGCCATGAAACACAGAAGAAAATTGACTCTATTTGGATTTAGTATTAGTCAACGTGGATTCATTCAGAAATATCTTATTGAAAATTGCAGAATCTTTTTAAAAATACAATTATCAGACTTAACTTGCAAGTGGTAACAGACATACGTACGTATATTCTAATTTGTTGGAACAAAACAAAACTGTCGATCTGGGACAAGCCGCCAGCAAACTTCCGTCGGGTTCTAGGAACGCATTACACTGGTCAGGTGCGGCGCAGTTGGCATACCCGCTCGAGAAACTAGCTGAATGAAGTATATTAGCTATTATGACTGTATCTCTGGGTGAGTGTAAAACGCAGCGTTGAGCGGAGCCAACATACACAGAAGATAAATGACTCTATTTGGATTTTGTATTAGTCAACGTGGATTCATTCAGAAATATCTTACTGAAAATTGCAGAATCTTTTTAAAAATACAATTATCAGACTATATAATATAGTTTTCGTTAAGAGATAATAAACAAAACACTGCCTACTATTTGACTAATAAACTCTCGATAAATTTGCATGTAACAACGGTTAGCATGTGGCTCACGGATTCGTCCGTTTTAACACATATAATTTCAATTATAGATTATACATTTTAAATATTTACAAATCTTAAATTGTGTTTGCATTAAAGCTACCATATGTTTGTATAATAATAACACCCTTCTTTTCCCTGAAATGCAGTGTAGTACGCCCATTTACAATTCTGTGCATTGCAATCACGTGGAGATATTACGATAAGACATGTATAAAGCTCCCACTGAAGATTAACCAGAAAAGCCGACATAATTTCGACAACAACATTTATTAATCATTTATGTGGCATTAAACAAGTGTACTGTACGCATTAGGTGTCACATAAGTAGCTACCAGCTACCACTATCCGAGCAAAATGCAACCGATTTTGGTGATGTCGATCGTTAATAAATTAATCATAGTTATTCTAAGAAGACCAGAACAGAAAATGTATTCTATTTCATCCCAAAAAAAAAATGTTAACATAAAGACTAGACAATTCTGGAAATAAAAAGTTTCAGTAACGAGTACTGTAACATCTGAAAATATCTTCGCAGATACATTATTTGACCACTTTAATTCACTTTATTTTATGTATCGGTCGCGACCGAATATTAAAATTGAATCGATTTCAGAGGAACTCGCTTCAGCCGTAACCATGATGACATAAAAATGATAGTTGTAAACAAACAATAACAACAGACATAGTGGACCGGTTGAAACATCTGCTGAAATTATTTTTTAAAAATCATATGAAAGTATTTGAAATTTACACACACACAAAATATTGTGTCACATATAAACGTTATATTTAACACGTTATTTGATGATTCAAATATCGAGACTTATATGAATCTCCAATATATTGGATATTGGAGAGTGGACATTCGAATTAACAATTCTTAATCTCCAATATAAATTGTGTTTGCATGTTGGAGATTCGAATCATTCACTGTCCTTTACTCAAATGCCGGTCGGTGTAACCGGGACTCTTTGCAAGCCATTACTTTGCTCGCATCCAAGCCCGGGGAAGAACTTCTCGGTTTCGTATCTCCGACGCTGGGATTACTATTAAGCTGAACCAGGTGTTGTTTTAAACGTCAGCGCAAGTCCGATCCCCAATATTCGCATGGTAGCCTTAGATCAGTCCGACGGTTGCAGAGACACGGTCGTGGATCAGACAATGCCTTCGTTACTCTAAATATACGATTTTGAACAAACAATGTTAAATCTCCAATATACATGTTTTTTGGATATGGAGATTGGACATTCGAATTTAAAATTCTGAATCTCCAATATTGATTTTATTTGGATATTGGAGATTGGAGATTCGAAACAATAATTTAGAATCTCCAATCTACATCATTTTTGCATATTGGAGATTGTAGATTCGAATTTACCGCTGAAATTAACTCGAACACTATGCCGCCATATGCCGGCTGGTGTAACCGGGCATTTTTACAAGCCATTACTTTGATTAAGTCCAAGCCCGAGAAAGAACTTCTCGGGTCCGTATCTCCGCCGCCCGGGCTACGATCGGGCTGATTGCTGTTGTTCGAAAGGTCAGCGCAAGTCCGATCCCCAACGTTCGCTTGGTAGCCTCAGATCATAGTGTTATATCCAGGATTAAAAAAGGGCTTGGTGCTGGCTAAAAGGGCAGACATTTGTCAACAAAGGGCATTCATTAATCAGCGTTAACTTTGGATTGTAAGGGCAAATTATTGTTCGATATTTGATAAAGCAGCAATGGAAAAAAATACAGAAGTACATATAACAAAGTTTTATAACATAATGCATCACACCAAATAAAAGACAGCATAGAGAAAACCAGCTTCATTGATACCATGTGGGTGTGATAAAGCGTGTTATATTGAGATAAGTGGAATAGGGTGGAGGGCATTTTTTATCAAGGCAGTAAGGTACATGCTATTTTATTGGAAGTAATTAAGGGCAGATTGGCTTTAATAAAGGGCAGGTTGGTGGCAATTAAGGGCAGCTTGGGGAGCACCAAGCTATTCCGCTTTAGATTTAACACTAGATCAGTCCGACGGTTGCAGAGACATGACCGTGGATCAGACATTGAATTTGCTACCCTTGATATACGATTTTGTATAAGCAAATTTGAATCTTTAATATACACTTTTTGATATTTCATATTGAATATTTGAATTAAGAATTCCGAATCTCCTTTGGAAAAATAGGACATTCAAATTTGCCATTCTGAACCACAAAACTACATTTTTGGGGAGATTGGTGATTCGATCAATCTACCGGCAGGTTGTGAAATGTTACATTTGTCGGCCTAATGAAAATTATTGTACGAGAAATAGCAAGGCCAGCCTCATCCGGGCCCGGGGAAGAACTTCTCGGGCCCATATCTCCGACCCCGGACAACGATCTGCAGCTCGCGTAAATGTGACATGTGTTGGCCAAATGAAAATTCTTGTATGAGTAATAGCAAGGCCAGACTCACTGAATTCGCGCGAGCAAGTTGCACACACTGGCCAGAAGGCATCGGCGGCAGCAGGCATAACCTAGCGAGAAATTCGCGCGGAACATGTCAGTCGTTGCAGCTATATGTCAAGCTATAGTTACACTCGTTTTGTCTGTTTGTTGTCAATTTCAATGTAATAATCTGAATATCCAATCTACCTTTCTACATGTACATTGGAGATTTGAATGCCCGATATAAATTTTTTCAGGTACATTTGAGATTCGAAATTGCATGTTTATATTATTCCTACCGACTATGCTTTGTCCGGTTTCCTCTACTACTCTGGGTATTTTGTATATAATCCTAATATTCAATCTACCTTTGTGCATGCATATTGGATATTTACATCTCCAGTATACATTACTACATAATATTATTGGAGATTCAATATTCAATCTCCAATCTCCAATATTTTTCGAAATTTATGACACTTTTTTTCTTAACTTTAGCTAAGATAATTACTTTCTTAGATTTTATCTTAGATAGTTAAACAAATAATTCTTAGAGAACACTTGTCTAAGAATATATAATCTAGTTTAAGAAAAAGGATGATATATCATTAAATTAGCAAACAACTATAGCACACATTGAATCTTATAATTTGATATTTAAAGTATGAACAATATTACAATAAAACCATTTAATGAGACTAAAGCACAGATTAGCAGATTAACTCGATATTACTCGAGTTATACCTGAGTTTATTAATTTGCAATTAGTTGAGACCACAAATAAACAAACTTATTAAAGTTTACATAATAATATATACAAATTATTTGTAATTACATGCAAGTGTAGGTTGACCAATTGATGTAACATGTTTGCTGATTTTCAAGGAAGAATGACAAAACAATTTTTAATATTTTTGTCTTAAAAATTCTAAACTTTTAAGACTGGTGGAAAGTTTTCCAACATTTAAAGACAAACACATTTATTCTTATATTATTTCTAAGATAACTCTATGACAATTAGAAAAAGCAAACAAAGAATATTATAGATTTTAAGAGATTAATGTCAATATATTAGAAAATTCATAAACTTAAATGATTTATTGCTATTTTTATGTTAAAAGTCATATCTTGAATATTCATTTATTAGACTATATGTCTTTGTTTTTATTTTCAACTCACGAATTCCATTATATATAGAATGGTTTCTTATGTTATTTTCTTAAACAAATTTCTTTAAGAAATTTCTTTGATAAAAACTAAGAAAATACGTATCATAGCTAAACATTAAGATATAGACAATTCTTAGCTGAAATTTTAAGAATGTTTCAGAATAAAACCCCAGATACACTGACGGAAACATTATCGGCTGCGAATGGTGCTGATTATATACATGTATCTTATTCTATAATTGATATTCATCCATTACTTGGTGTCCAACTTTATGGTCAAAATAGATTGGCATAGCTTTATATATACTTTCTGTGTTATTTTGTAATTTTACTTTGGAACCACTGTTTTGCTATTGAAATTAAAAGAAGTCTATAAACGGAAGTTCAATCCATACAAATCTTCAATTTTCTACTACAATGCACTCCATAAAACGTTCATCCAGCCAGAAATTTAAACGTTCTTGTAACATACTTGTTTCTTTGACAAGTGACATGTTGTTGTCCGACAATTTCAGCTGTCAATCATCGCAATACATGCCTTGACCAAGACACATGACAGGCGTAATTAAAAATACTCATCACGCGATGACGAATAAGAGAGCGTAAAACGTTGTTAACGCGATGTCAACGTCTAACGCACGTAATACCCAGTTGTCAAGTAATCAATTTCGTTAATGCATATCTTAATTTTACCTAATTATCTACCCTTAACGCGATGAAACATAATGACTTAAAACACGGTTTTATTGCCACTCTGTAATTGTTTTTGGTTGTTTATTTAGTGTTTATTATTTCGTGTTGTCTAGACCCAAGTTGCGTAATGCATGTAATGGTCAATGTAGACACAATTTAAGCGATGCACCAGAGCATTTTCTCATTCGACCATTTGTACGCAAACATGTTCGTGTAAAAATTAGATAATTCGTGTGCGGATAATCGTGAAGGACTGTTTCGAACTTAAAATCCGTAGCTACCTTCTGGTAAGTCTTACTTACTTTTGTTTATTTATTTATTTATTTATTTATGTATTTATTTATTTATTTATTTATTTATTTATTTATTTATTTATTTATTTATTTATTTATTTATTTATTATTTATTTATTTATTTAGTTTATAAGATGCAGTTTAAATGATTGTTCTTACGTCTTATAAAATCAAACCGTAGAATAGACTGATCTATTTTATATAATAAAACACCCTTAATTAAGAACAAGTTATAATTCAATTTTATTTTTCACATTAATAGCAATGTTCAGTTTTTATCAATAAAATAACAATTATTTGGTATTAGTTTAATAGATTTCAATATATGCGTGTCGATTTATTTTTTAACTATATAATATATACCTTATAATAATTGTTATTAAACATTTGACGGTATATTTCCTCGATAGTCTTTAACTTCGATAAAACTATTTATTTTAATGCATATAAAACAGCATTCTTCTAAAACTACTGAACTTATAAAATAGTGAATCCGGTTAAATGTTATTATTTATGAAGATCTTTTAATTGTCACTACGATTGACATAGTATTGCGACAAATACAATATTTAAGTAGCAAAAACGTGTGGCCACAACGTTTTTGCTACTGAACTATTATTAAAAGAACTTCATAAATAATAAAAATGTTATACAATATTATTAAGCAAACATAATGAAAATATCTATAAGCAAACAACCTGAGCTGTAGTCTAGAAACATCTTTAATAAAATCTTATCCTTGTAATTATGTTTGAAAGACATCATTTTCAAGAATAGTTCTTGTATACATGTCATTGTTTTAAATGTATTATCTAATTATGAACGATGTTATAATTTATGTTTAATTAACCGGATTCACTATTTTATAAATGCAGTAGTTTTAAATTTATTATTACAGAATGAACTAAGGTAAACCATATTTTAAAACTTAAGATATTACTTGATTTTTAGTTTAAAAACCAGTTTTTAGTATTTGCATGCGTTTAGAAGATGGAAATATACCATACCATATATAGAGGATATGTGTTTGTTTTCGTTGTGATAACGCGTTATATCATCACCGGAAGGGAGACACTTAATATTATCATCTCCCTTTCTAATACTGACATAACGCGTTATCACACCAAAACCAAACACATTTTATTTTTATTTTATGCTATTGAGTATTTATTACATTTAAAAAAGTAATGCAGCACAGTGAGTGTTATAAGGATTTATCTCACTGATATTTGTCTATATTTTACTACTTGGTATAAACTTAAAAATAGCCTGTAATTTAAATCCGAGGTCACATTTGCAATACTTAAATTTCCATTCGTTGATATTTTATAGGTTAAGCAACATACCATACCGCCAATGACTCCCTTGCCTGTATTGGTGATCCTCGCTCAAATTGCGTCATGCCTCGGAACCTTTTCGCCGCTACATCAGGCGCTCGTGCCCCATCCTATGTTCTCGTTCTCCGATGACGATGACATATTCAAATCCATCGGAAGGCCGTTTTTGGCCCCGCTCTTGCCGATGACCCTGTCACCAATGATGCCTTCATTCCCGATGGTCCCACAAATGCATTCGAAATCATGGATGCCCTCTCTTGGACACGGAATATCCTCCCTTGGAAGCGGCGCTGGTTTGAGCGACTCGAGCATGCGCGGTAACCGTCTCCAAACCAGAGGCGGTATGCGGAAAATTAAAGGTATGCGTCGTTATGGCAGAAAGGGACGTCCGGTTACTCGCAACACAGGAATTAACCCGTTAAAATATTTCAATAACATGGCGATACAGGTAGGGGGCAATGTTCCGTTCTTGTTCCCTGTCAAACACAATAACTTTATGAACAATGGTTTCGGCGGAAAGCAAAATATGGGGTTTAGATTTGATGACGACGCGGATGACTCGAAAAAAAGGCAACCGTCGGAATTTTCAACTTTACGTGGTAAGGATGATTCCAAAGAAGATTTTTCCTTTTGGATGAGAACCAGCCACCTGGGAAGCTTGGGCCCTCAGCCGCAAGACATTCCGCATAAAGAGTTCAAGAAGCTAGATCACACATTTGACAATCGGTTTGAAAACCGCGCTGCGTCTGGCACGGTTCGTCATTCTCCCTATATGGTGTCCCCGCAGCCACAGTATCAGCCATCCGTTTTGCAGTCAGGACTTGGGAGTCTTCAGCCTCAATTTCCCGTTGAAAATCGTGCAGCCTTCTCTTCAGGCAATACACTGCTAGGAAGCCAATCGTTGGGCTTCAACTCAAAGTCTTTCGACGACTTCGGGGAACGTATAAATTCACAAATAGCCGGTAGCAGTTTGCTCAGTCTTAATACGTTTAACACAGGAAGCCTCGCTGGGCACGCTAGTGGAAACTTCGCCGGACCCACAAGTGGAAACTTCGCCGGACACACAAGTGGAGGTTTCGCCGGACCCACAAGTGGAAACTTCGCCGGACCCACAAGTGGAGGCTTGGCCGAACCCGCAAGTGGAAATTTCGACGGGCACACAAATGAGGGCTTCGCCTGGCAGAAAAGTGGAAGCTTCGACGCGCACACCCGCTTGCCGAACCACAATGACGATACGAGAGGTCATATGGTTGCCAATTCCAGCCCGAATATGCACACAGGATTTGATATGGCCAGCACTTCAAATGGTAGAGACTTTGACCCCTTCCACAGGCCTACATCATTCAACGACAACCATTGGTCGCCACGGCTCCCCACGGGTTCCGCGTCATTTCTAGGATCCGCGAGAGAGCAACAGTTAATCGGTCAACTTGAAACGCGAATAGACATCAAGCAGGTTGACAATGACCACAATAAGGACAGCAATGACAGCGGGGAAAGAATCAACTACATTACCCCCAAATCTAGCAGCGGATTTTTGTCGATTCCCCATGCTACGTCGGTGTTCCAAGAGATGTCATCTACAAGCCACAGGAGTTTTTCGGATATGGGAAATAAGGATAATTCCGCCGAAAAGCACAATCTCTCTTCAAATAATGGGCATTTTCAAGCTGGGCCTATCCACGGCGTGCAACTTCTAGGTAACAGCAACTGGCAGGATTTAATGAACGAACGGGCAAACGCCGCCGTAAGTGGATTTTCTACATTCAGTGATCAGACATTGCAAAATGTGCACGTGCTTCCGACCAATCCCTTTTCCGGAGACTCACGCAACACCGGGAGTCTTGATTTCACGCAAATGAACGGCCAGTCTTCTCCGCAACACGATGTATCTTCTACCACAACATTTTCAGAAAATTCCAATCACGCCCAAAACAGCGATTTCGCTAAAAGTCACAATAATGATGACCATTCTATGGCAAGCACGGGCTCAATAGGATCGCATTCCTTTCCTGCAGACTTACATAATTCACAAAATCACGGATTCTCGTCTTTCCAGGATCTTTCTTCGCCAGCTTCAGGCAATTCCGCGAGTAACCAAGTACCTGTAGACAATCTCGTTACTAATTTTGACAGTTTCAGAAACGCCTTCGATAGTGTTAGCGACAACGCTTTTGACCAATTTAGTGACAGAACAGAAGATGAACCTTACGCCTTTTTGGGTGTAGATCCGGGAACGTTTGAAACAATTCAGCCACGTACAACGCAAGAAAAGATTAATACCGGAGGTGACCAAGCGCCGGAACATCCGCCGCCGATTTTCCCGGCCCATGGAGCTGCGACTCCGGTGTCCCCCGAACCATCCACGGGTGTCACAAACAACGGAGCCACCAATGCCGCTACTTCCGGTCAGCAGGCCGCCGCGGAGGAAGCTCTTCTTGCCGACATTGGAGCAGTGATCGCGTTGAAAAGCATGGACTAATATGAGGTGGAAAGCTTATCCTAATGTACGTGATTTTTATGTAATAAAGCATTGAAACATGACTATAATTGAATGATTATCAAATTATTTTGAGAAAATGTTTTGCCCAGGACTGCAGATAAAAATTGGATATTATTCTTGGAGTATTTAAAATCATTGCAAATATCGTTTAATTTTTTTATTAAAAAAATATATATTAATATATTTGAAACGGTAAAGATAATGGTACATTAATATGTTTATAGATGTGTTGTTTTGAAGGCATATTTTGTTTTTAAATGCATGTTTTTGTTTATAAATAAGGTTTATTGTTAAAAAAAACAACACGGGAGGGGTGGTGCATATAATTAGCCTGAGTTTTAGTGGTAATTAGCCCAAGATGCACGGTACATTCCAGTCTGCGAATTCAGCATGTGCATAGAAGAATAGGACCAATTCTAGAGGTAGATTATATGAATGAAGTTGCTTAGGGAGGGACTGTCTCATGACTATTAATATTTTTATTTTTGTCTTTATATAAATAAAAATAATTAAAAAAACATCGGCTGTTATGGATGTTATTAAATGTTTGTCGTAAGTGTACTCTCAATGTGACATAGTTAGTTGCAACAACAACAACAATTATGTTCTTCTGAATGACTTACTGTATATTATGGAGTATTAAACTTTGCAGATGTTGATTTTGTGCTGTTCCTGACAGCTATTTTCGTACCTGATTGTTTGCAAGCATATACAAAAAAGTTCCAATGCCTATAAGGTAATGTCGCGTTGAATTGTAAAAACGCTACATTTTGGGCTTTTGATCAGGTGAAATGATATCGTTTAGGCACTTAGCAAATACTAGCACACTTTACTAGAAAACAAACATTTTAAGTGTGACGTAATGTAATTACAACCTATGAAATGGAGTCGTTTTATACAGATGTTCTCAAAATTGCATCTTCTCCAGGCAAGAAACCACTTTAATTCCCAGTAGCATCATAAGTGCGTATTCCAGAATCAACCTCAGGCCAGTACCTGTCATTATGAACATACACGTAGTTTCAAATTATTACAATACAAATTAATACAATTTAAAACGCAAGAACAACAGAGCCCAACCGCCACGCATTGATTTGACTGGTTCCTACCACAGATCGTATCAAATCCTTGCCGGTACCAACTTCCACGTGACTATAGTCAAATCACATGGTGTAATTTTAAATGGTGGACAAGCAAAAAAAATCAACGTAGACAATTCTTTCTTTTTAATATTTACATTGCTTAGTTATCTCTTTTTTATTTTAACCCTCAACATATAAATCTAAACCAATATTGCAATATTTCGGGTCAAATGTGATAAAATAATGACAACAAGAGGGCCCATGAGGGCCCTAGGACGCTCAAATGAGACCTTGTAACCCAATTGGAATTTGCATCCCAGAGGCGTGGCTTATTTTAATCCCAGGGACATAAGTTGAACAACCTTGAACAAACCTCTGGGCCTTGCGGTTTCAGGTACATATTTTTTAAGTCATTTTGCTATTTAAGTCTATATTAACCATGTGACCCCTCGGGGGCTGGCCATATTTGACCCCAGGGGCATAATTTAAACAATCTTTGGAGAGGACCACTATGCAATGTTACGTACCAAATATAGGAAAGCTGTGGGCCTTGCGGTTTCAGGTAAATATTTTTTAAGTCATTTTGCTATTTAAGTCTATATAAAATATGTGACCCCTCGGGGGGTGGCCAAACAATCTTTGGAGAGGACCACTATGCAATGTTACGTAACAAATATAGGAAAGCTGTGGGCCTTGCCGTTTCAGAGGAGAATATTTTTAAAATCATTTTGCTATTTAAGTCTATATAAACCATGAGACCCCGGGGGGCGTGGCCAGTTTTGACCCCAGGGGCATAAATTGAACAATATTTGTAGAGTACCACGATAGGATGTTAAATACCAAATACGAAACCTCTGGGCCTTGCGGTTTCAGAGAAGAAGATTTTAAGACATTTTGCTATACAAGTTTATATAAACCATGTGACCCCTGGGCGTGGCCAGTTTTGACCCCAGGGGCATAATTTGAACAATCCTTGTAGAGGACCACTATAGGATGTTATATACCAAATATGAAGCCTCTGGGCCTTGTGTTTTCAGAGGAGAAGATTTTAACAGTCATTTTTAAAGGTCCACCCAAGGATCATTCCTGTGAAGTTTGGTGAAAATCTGCCAAGCGGTTTAGGAGGAGATGTTGTTTGAATGAAAAGTTGACGACGCACGCACGCACGCACACACGCACGACGGACAACGGGCGATCACAAAAGCTCACCATGAGCACTTTTTGCTCAAGTGAGCTCAAAACGCATTTAAGATTTTACTAGTGATTGCAGTGTTTCCGTAAGGTTAGAAACCAGTAAATCTGATCCCCATGGGGTCCCATTGTAAAGCAGCAAAATCTCTTGGCGTCTTTCGCTACTTTCCTTTATTTCAAATGTTGCGTGTCTAGTTTCATTTTAAAGAATCTTATCTATAATGAACAATATAGGTTATGCAACTTCTAAGAATGTAAATCTCGCCTAAAGACACCCGTAAGAATTACAGAATGCATTCGCGATTTCGACAAAAGCACAATGTACTCATGTATATACATAAACAGCTGAACATTCAAATTTCAAGTAATTCGTTGTCACGATACATCAGGATGCCCAGGAGACACGTCTTTTTTTCACAAAGTAGCCATTAATACCTGTGTCTGTTATGTGAAATGTCTATTTTAACTGAAGAAAAAACGGGTTTATTTGATATACGGCCTACTTTTGACAATTTAATGATATCTTACCTCAACCTTAAGATAAGGTAGAGAAAACTACGAGGAAAATGGTCGTAGCTAGTAAATCTAACGAGTAGTCTACCTGGGTTTTTTTCAATACAAACTGGCATATACCTTTTTTTAATGGAATTTATATATTAACGTCATTGTTCTACGAATGGTCTCCGGCTAGACTGCATATGTAAAACAATGCGTATTTAACAATACATTTATCTAGGTGCTTTATGAAATACGAGTATATTATTCATATTCAGTAAAATGTTATTGTCTGTAGAATTATAATAAGCCATATACCATTTGTGCGGAGTATTTATTACTAAAAGATATGCACAGACAAAACAAACTATAACAAAAACAAACAACACACGATTAATGTTTATGGTTTTTTACTGTTCATTTAAAACATTGTAATACAATAAATAAAAAGGCTCTTTGCAAATGCAATGCATGCGATTTAAAGAAACGTTTCTTCTACCGAAGACAAAATGGACGGCTCTTTAAATAAATGTAGTCTCTAAATACCCAAAAGTAGCGTTTATTCTGTTTAAACGTAACCAGAAGGAATGATATATTAATGGGCGTGTCTGTAACTAATTCCACATTGTGAAGTCCTGCAACTCGCTATAAACTTGACCACATATATGCCCCTTAAGTCTATTATAAATCTCTTTATCAAGAAAATAAAATTGAAACCATTTACATTTAAGAATATTGAAATATGAATATTCTAAACTCAGTCAATGTTCAAAACAGCAAATGTTAATGGTATATGTGATAATCATGGTTAACAAATTAATAATGCTGAAAATGATGTTGTTGATGCAACTGATGCTAAAGATTGGTGTTGCTGCTGGTGATGATGAATACTGGTGATGACGATGGTGAATACGATGGCGACGACAGCGATGATGATGATGATGTTGCTGCAGCTGACACTGCTGCTGCTCATGATTGTTGGTATACTGATAATGCGGAATCGAAGGACATAATGATGATAATGACGTAGATTATCCAGAGGATGAAGAATGTCTTTAAATATATAACATATATTTACACATATAAAAATAGGAATCGCACACGCGTGTTCAATAAAACATTGACATATTTGGACATTTACTCACAAAGTAAAAAAGTAAAGGATAAAAGTTATAAAAATAGCTTCGTTTAGGCAAGCTTGGCAAAAAAAGCAAAATATCAAAATATGGCTAATTCTAAGCAGATAAAATGTATGAGGGGACATACATTTAAGCAGATAAATTTTATCTTGGATGTACATTTTAATCTAAGTGTTTAAGCAATTAAAGTCCAAAATCGTTAAGTTCAATTCAAACATTGTGTTTGTTTGGATTTTTTGCCGTATTTAACCGTATTTCAGTCATATAACGGCGGTCAGTTAACGTACACTTTTCCTGGGCAAGCTTAGTCGATCTAAGCGGTTATTCAGTACTAAGTTCACATACATATGCCAGTAACTGACAACTGCCCTTCTTGAATCAGATGTAGGGGGAGAATGGCCGTAGAAATTATTTCATGACCAATTGCCACACACGTTGAAAATCAATTGAAACAAAACAAATTGAGTAAAAGACCATTGGAAAGAAACACAATCACAATTAAGCTTTGTAAGATGACAACATATACAAGATATTCAAAAAAACGTTACAATATCAGCAGGATAAATCAGTAGGCATGAACTAGTAAATAAATACAAAGTATTTATATTGCTTCTGTACTTCTGAAAATGGACATCCCTCCTTAAGATAAATAAGACACGTACTTTATCTTAAAAAAACCATTTATATTAAGCATTTTAATGATCGATAAATACCTATACGCAAGCTTTTCTTTTCTTCCCACGAAAACCGAGTATACAGTATTGATTTGTGATACTTTACTTACGTTAAAGTACACACATAGAGAAAAATAACAACTACTAATATAAAAACTTCACATACGTAGCTCATTTGACAATATGGAATACTACATTATTTTCGCAAAAACATATTGTCGAGGCCTAAAGTATTTCCGATTGTATGGAACTAAAACCACAACTTTAGCTGCAGAGTCTTCAATATTTTTGGCATACAGAATTTCCGGTTCTGAAATGTTAATATTTTGAGGTGTTTATGCATGGTCTTCATGCTTTAGGTCAATATCAAATTTACTTTATTAAAATTGCATTATTATATTTCATTATTATACACTAAAATGAATTTGTAAAACGATTGCTTAAAAAAGACCTTCAGATAGAACGACATATATTAAAATGTGAAAACATCGGTGCAAACAGTTGTCGCTCTTGAATTGTTATTTTTCACGAACGATGAACAATTTAGGAATTGGACAATACAAAATTTCTAACTGTGGTATTATTAGAAATACGAATGTGTTGTGCCAATTGTTAGATTGTTAAAGGGAACATGTCTGCGAAAACGTGATCAATCAAAATGAAAATACATTATGAAATTATGTAGTATAGAAATGAGCAATTAAAAGGCATAAACTTCAAAAAAGTATGTTTAATATAACATTATGGGATTTTTGATAAAAACGAATAAACATAAATGCGTGGAATCGAAGAAATTCCAGAACGGGTATCGAACTCACGACTCCGGAGTCATAAGAATACATGAAAATAGACAGCGCTATAAACATCTGCACCATTCGGGCTTGTAAACCTGTATGTGCAAACTATGCGTATACAATATACCCATAATTCTGTCGTTAAAATGTAAACAAGAAAATGGCCAAACAAACATGATCTAAATTATATAGTGAATATTTTCTGTGAATAACGTAAACTATTTTCCCATTACACTACTTTTACGTGTATTGTGAGCCTCTATTAATATAATAATTTCTGACTTTTTACAGATGTCGCCCCTCTGTGCCCTTTTCGTAGACATTATACCTTTAAAGTTACAATCCGATTTAAATTATGTGTTCTGCTTTAAAGAGACAATATATGAATATCAGCGCTGCACGCGGTAGGCTTTGACCTTGGAAACAGAAATTAAACAAAACAGATAATCAGTTATACTGAGAAACAAAACAGTTTTAAGTTGCAAAACTTGTTACGTCTTACACCTTTTTCGATACTTCTTCTGGTGTTCTATCGACTTTACTCTCGTCTATGAACTCGTAAGTATTTGCATCAGATTCTTTGCGTTCATCCGCGTAATCCGGTGGAGGATTACTTTTTGACGGACTACTTTTATCCGGAGATCTTTTCCGGAATTTTTCATCCGCCTTCTTTTTCAGTTTCGTGGTCTCGTTGGCAATGTTGTTTTTGAGCTCAGTGAAAGTTTTATCCGTTTTATGCTTCAGTTTAGCTGTTTCATCTGTGATATTTGTCTTAAGACTGTTCAGTTTTTCGTCCGTCTTTTGTTTCAGTCTATGAGTCTCGTCTTTGAAATTGGTTTTCATGTCGAACACTTTTTCTCTGGCGTTTCTGCTAGCCTGGTTTACCTTATCACCAATTTTCTTTTTGGCCTTTTCCATCTTCTGCTTCGCACGCACCGCAGCCACGTTAAAGAACTCTATAGCGACGTTTATACACATGGACACGAGCGAAAGGCCCACGAACATGTAAATGGACGATATAATAAAGAATTTCTGATGCGCCGGCAATATGTCGCCGAAGCCTATCGTTGACAAGGACACAAACACGAAATAGAACGCTTCAATAAACGTCCATTCCTCCCAAAACGTGTACATCATCGCACCAAGCATTATGTAAACCACAAGAATCCCTATAGCAACGCTAATAGGTAAATTGAAGGCATCGTCCACCTCGTAACCGTAAACTACCTTAGATCCACTCCTGCTGCGACTTTCGCGTTTGTCCGAATCCACGCTCTTGGCACGCGCGTCTTCCACGGCAACAGCCACGCGATTACCATCCTCCGCGTCAGCCGCGACGCTTTTTCCGTCCGCGTCAACCGCGACGCGTTTTCCGTTCTTGGACACGATGTACTTGTTGTGTAAAGAGTCCCGCACTCTCCGGCAATACCCTGTGTAGTAATATCGCCTCACGGACGCCCAAAGGTATTTAAGGAAGACCGTAAAGCGCTTGCCAAGTTCTGCCAGAAGCAGCAACGCCAAAGGTATACCGATGGCTGCGTAGACAATCGTTAGCAATCGACCGAAAGCCGTCACGGGGGCAATGTTGCCGTAGCCTGGAAAAAACGGACAGAATTAATATTTTTAATGGAGTGTTACCATCTTACTTACTTTTTTTATGCATAAGACCAAATAATGTATTGATGTCAGTTTCAATACGCATACCATTTGTTAATATAAGTAACACAATACTCTTCTTATCGCTCGTCGAATAAATATGTTACGTGAAAATGTGCAAAATTCAATGACTTACATGTAGTCAACAAAACGTCTTCAATTTTTTATTCTAGCATTACACGCGCAGACAACGAACAAAATTCGCCGTCGTTTAAGTATATAAACAACCCGAAAAAATAATTCCGAAACTGTAAAATATAGTTCGCATTGTAATTACAGAAATCAATGTCAGGTCATATAAGAATCGAAATAATTTTCGCATTATCGGTTTATAAACAACGATTTGTCGTTCTGATACGGTATATTAAACAACTCGGGCAAACGGCCTCGTGGTTTTATTTATACGCATCATAACTCTAAATCGTTGCTTATTAGCCCATAAACAACTCCGCCTACAGTGTATTTATGTTTAGAAGAGACATCCTTGAAACAGAAACTACCATACAAGCGGAAAGTGTTGTCCCGGATCAGCCTGTGCGGACTGCACAATCTGATTCGGTCCGACACTTTACGCACATGTATTAAGCCCGGATTTCCAACGACACGCCTCAAATAGTAGTTAAGAGAATTATCAGGAAACACGCGTTGTACTCTTTCACCTGAACATTGTTTTGGCAACCTGTTTGGGTCTAATTGTCAGTTATATAACATAACTTGAGAGGAGGTTCTAAAATACATTAGAACAGTGTGGAGGGAAAATCATGCCAACGGATATTGGAGTTAATTGCATGGGGACATTATGATAATGGAGTTAACTGCATGAGAACATTATGATAATGGAGTTAATTGCATGAGAACATTATGTTTTGGTATTTACAGGGTTTCGCGTGGGAGTAGAGACCAATATGTGCTTTGCATTTCAATGTTCTGATCATTCACTTTGATAACGGATCGCTCTCGTTCCTTTCCATCCGAAAATAGGTTTGTCTGGATTTACGTACAGTTTCGTGCTTTCTTCATAATAAGCACAGACTTTTAGTCGCATATATTTGTTCTACTTGACCGTCTTTGTTTTCTTAGATGTTTTTAAGGGGTTTTCTAAATACTAAGCCGACATAATATGAATTAACTGTTTTATTTACTTCATCGTTCATTTTCACATTCATGCTCAGTTTTTATTCGCTTATATTCGCTTTTAACGGCGCATGATGCTATGATGCACACTTGTTTGCACTGCTATTCTATCAAGTATTCTAATATTCTAATCTTAATTTGGGATACGACTATTCTATTATTTTATTCAAAAACTATTGAAAGGATATATGTGTTGCAAATATAATACTCGAGTACCTATTTTTGGTATTCATTGATATCTCTATTATAAATAATAAAAATATAAACAATTTATTATATAATAAAAAACATACCTATCGTTGTGTAAACGGTCCAGACGAAAAATAGTCCGCTCCAAAACGTCCAAACCTCTACCGTCGAATCTGACGTCACGTCATTCTTGATGGCGTCACGTATTGACGTCTCGTATTCAATCAGCATCAACCGCGCCTGCGATTTCCACTGCGTGACGTCCTGCGCGGTATTATAGTTCAGCATCAACTTGTCCACCATACTGTTCCTAATTGTCGTAATATTTCGCTTGTATTTCTGCTCGTGTCTTGATTCGATGGCCATAAACAGAGCGGCGCCTATGCACGTGTAGGTCAATAGCAAGAAAATAAGGCCAAAGAGCGATCGGGCGCCTTTGTAGACCTTGCGTGCTACCCTCTTCGTCTTTCCCAAGCAGCTTGGGTCCAGTTCTTCTGTCGAAGGCGCCGGTTCGTCCGTCCGTTCGGTGTCCGTGGTTCCCACGCTGTCCCAATTCATCTCTCTGTCCGGACTGGAATTGATCGAGTCGACCGGCATCTTTATTAAGCGAATGCCCTCTGAAACCAGAAATAAAGCTATTTTAATATTTTTTTTACAAATATTTCTCTGCATTATTGTTATTCACCAAATATGTCAAACCCTTGCAGAGTCCTCTCTGAAATAAAACAACAAAACTTCTGAGCATTATTTTTATTCCATAAATAAGAATTCTCATGAAGCAAGTCAAACTGTTGTAGAGTGCTCTCTGCAATAAAACATCACCAAAAAGCCTTAGAAATTAAAACCCTTCTATACATAAAGATTTCTGAGCATTTTGGATTTCAAAATAAGAATTCTCAACAAGGTATTAATGCTTGCACACTGAAATAAAATAACGACAACATAGTTATTTAAATAAATTTCACAAAGATCTCTTAACATAAGTTTTATTCTCCGAAAAGTATTATTGAGCAAACAAATATAAATATAGTACGATATGTACATCACGTATCATTTTTACTAATCCAGCGGTTTCCAAAAGATTTTTATACTAATTTCCAACCTTTTAAATATACCCGTAGTTCAATTCCGAATATTTCTTCAAGCATATGATTTTTTTACAATTTATTTCACATCCTAGAACACGTGTTGTTGTTTTGTTGTGTTTATCATTCTGTCACACACTTTATAATACCGATTGTGTTAATTGTGTTAATTTCTTTCAATTATTGTCGAGCTGGATGCTGGACTGATACTATACAGCGATAATTGAGTTACTAGGTAGTCTTCGTAATAATAAACACGTGCTAACTAAATAAATTGGAATCCAAAACGGATTTTAGCAAATACCAATGTATGTCCAACAAGAAAAACACTAGTTCGCTCATGCGCATGTCACTGCGCACATGAATCACGTCTTATAAACGTATTGAGGTCTGACCGGTCAATGGTATTAAATGACAAGTATAAACGTGCGCCAACAATATAGCGTAAAATCAATTACAATAGTTTTGACCCTCTGAAGCCAAGTTCTGACGGTCGTATTGCAGAAACATCTTATGTGAAATTTTATCCTTAGCCTTAGAATCGTCATTTTTCGTAAGCATTCTATTCCATGTATACATGAAATTCTGCTAAATGTTTCCTAATTATCAACTTATTATTTACTACCATTTACTTAACTGTAATTGGATTCATTAATTTATATGTAGTTTTAAAAATATTTCCTTACAAAAATTGGCACTTAAGTGAAAATATTTTAAGATAAACTAAAGATGTTTCTGGAGAATGCCCCCTGATGGTTATCCGAAAATAATTAGACATTTCCCAATGTTATGTTGCGAGATATAAAGCGGTTGCTTATAGTTTGCATTGAATTTTGTTATTCTGAAATGTTTGCACGGTTTAAACAACAACCTGAACAATCCAAATTTGCAAATCGAGGCAAATGACCACCGTGTGTCATTACCGGCTATCTCCAAAATGCTTCTTTTGTTTTATTTTATATATTATAACGAAGACTCGAAACCATGTACTAACTTAAGTAAAATGTTACATGTCATTTAAAATCTAATAATACAAGTTCAGAAAGTTCATGTTCCCAAACAAAAGTCTCTTTATTAAATATTCGCATTACCATTGCAAAAAACACCTACGTTAGAAACGTATTTTTTCAAAACGTCTACATAAATAACAGATTGGAAATATTTTCTTTACGTGCATTTACAACATAAGTTCGAAAACACTTCAACTAACGCAAATTATAAGTTTATTACTGAATACGTTCTTCAATTAAAAGCATTAACTAAAGAATTCCAATATACTTCATCTAATGCACGTATGCGTAACGGAGCATATGTTCTTCAGCTTCGTCGTTAACAAAACTATTTCCTATATAATTTACGTATTAAGGGAGAACGCTAAATGATTATTTTATTAAATTAAAGAATCATTACGAGTGCAAAAGTAATCCTGAATCAGAATGGCTATTCAATTTAAGAACAGTTGCAAAATTAATTCCGACGCAACTAAATCGGCCATACCTGTTTTTCGATTGGTTTTTAAACTGTTGGTGGATGCCAACGGTCTATTGAGAGGGTAATTCCCAAAACAGGTATCGCGAAAAACCACGTCTTTTCTTTGCAGGCTACGATTCAGTAAATCGAACCCTGAAAGGGTCTTTCCTCAAACCAGCAAAAAAATCACGCATGTTGTCTTACCTTTCAATTATTTAAGATATTGTATGTCATGTGAATTATAATGTGTATATCATGCGATGTATTACAATTACTGTTTCTAAAATTGTCAATTTATTAGAAATGTTACGTCAAACTAGTGACACCCTTATTTTCGCTATTTACTTTTTTATATAACCGAAATATTTACCTGAGTGTGCTGGAATAAATCCATTAAATTAATGCGCTACATCGGTTATTTCTGACTCGTTAAGTGTTATTTCTTGTTTCCGATTCTTATTCTGAATATTTTGACAACAAATTAATGCAATTGGTATTAATTTAAAACTGTAGTATGGAAAATCGAGAGCATGCATCGTATGACCTACTTTTTATTCAGTAGGCTACGAATCACTAACAATCGATGCTCCTAACTACCACGCTTCATTTTGCATGGCTTGTTGCAATAGACTTGTTAACTGGCATGTAAACAATTCCGTCTGGATTAGATAATTAGCTTGAAAAATATTTGTCTGTTACTTACAAATTAATATTTATTATGATGTCGTGTACTATTGAATAAGAAGCAATATTATCAAGTTTAAGGGTAGGACATGGAACTTCATTAAAACAAATGTTTCCTTTTTTAACAAAACTGCACTCATAATTCAAATACTTTTAGTTTTTTTGTCGCCAACAGTCTTTCTTCGCTGTCAGCGTTTTGATTCTTCAATTGAGAACTGTTACAAAAACTGGTCGAACCCTTACCTAGCTGTGCATATAAGCTAACGGGGTATAATCTTCAAATAAGAACGCTTACAAAATAATTTCAGTCACACAGTTCACACATGCCTGTACATGTGTAAGGTGACTGAATGTGTCTCTACATTGTTAGAACTGTTAATTAGTTCCAAAACACGTTACCTGTTTGTGAATAGAAGCTGACTGAGTATTTTTGTTAAACTATTTTACATTCACAAAAATAAATTCCGACATATAAGTACGCATGATATTTTTGATGTTTTCAAAGAACGGTTATAATACAATTAGTCCAGAAACACTTTACCTGAGCGTATAAGTCGAATGATATTTTTCTTCAATTAAAGAACGATTGCAAAATTATTTCGCACACACAACTCATCGAATATATGACTGACTATTCAGTCAGTCATATATTCGATGAGTTGTCAGTCAGTCATATATTCGATGAGTTGTGTGTGTCTTTCTATAATTAAGAACTCCTATATAAAATTACACGTAGTTCCGAAACACTTTACATGTGCGTAAAATCTGACAACATATTTTCTTCACCTAAGATTGGGTACCCACAATTAATTCCGACACACCAACTTCAGCTATGCATGTCTGATGGTTGAACGATTTCTTCAATTTAGAGCTGTTACAAAATTAGTTCCGAAACACTTGTACTTCTTGTGCATAAATCTCAACCAGTAAAGGTTATACAATCAATTCCGACAAACACTTGTGTGATGTTGTGGTGTTGTTTTTTCAATTCAAAACAGTTACGAAATTAATTCCGTCGCAATTGTCCGCAACGATGTCAGCAGACTTAGTATTTTCTTCAATGAAGAACACGCATATAAGCAGTAATAAACCACGACGCAGTTCTTCCTAAGGCCAGACTTTATTGATTTTTAGTTTCTCGGATCCGCCCACCCGATTTTGTTTTTCAAAATACCAAAACACGTTATTGGAATACAATCAATATTGTAAAAGTTAATAAAACAAAAATTCATAAAAATCATTTATTTCCACTGATGCCGTATTCCTCATTGATATTCAAAGTTTTCAACGCACAGTTACATGGGTGAAAGTACAGCATTTTGAAAATACTGAAATCTGGGCTGGTATGTATAAAGAATCTTAGTCGAAAATTAAGAAAAATCTTTTAATTCTCACATTTTAATTATTCGATTTTCTGAAAAAGAAATGCATTTCTGGAAGATTTTGACACATAATTTTCAATATAATTCAAAGTGTATCAATATCTAGCATTAGTCATGCCAATGTTCCAAAGCATAGTGTTTTAAACACAAATTCTAATTTTGACTTATGTTCAACATTAGATAATAATGACTTAAGAATCTTATAAATATGGGCCCAGGTTTTCATAATATTTAACTCATAGTTTTTGTATAGTTAGATGAAAACTCTCAAAAAAACTGAAATCAGTATTATAATACTGAAAACTCTTACCCTGGACTGCAGTTATAATGTTAAAACACGACGAAACATATTCATTCAACGTAAATCTGGATGATGCATGTTGATTTAACAAACTTTGCATTGACTTATTAAACATCGGTATCGTCTAGATGAATGTGTATTGCGAAAACAAATGTGTGGATAAAAGATTTTCATTTTTATTTTTTATTGTATTGCCGCCGCCCGTCTGGACAGTTTTCCAAAAATGTACGAGAAACTAAAACTAAAGCTTTCTCTGGCCTATACGTTGAATGATTTTCTTCACCTTCCAGAGCGCACGAAAATGCTTTGCAAAAGACATAACTGCTACCATTATTGACAAAAATCATCATAAAAGATGAAGACGACCTGACAATCAATACTATGGAAATTCTAATAAAACCTATCGCTGAGTATTAAAGATACTTGTTCACAGATTTTCAAATTTTTGAAACATTTCATTTAATGCAATAACTGCATAAATTAAAGTAATTTTACAAATCAAAAACAAATATTATATTAAGAAAACATATATAATAAAAAGATATGCCATCGCCGGGACTCGAACCTATGGCCGCCGGGATTAAAAGTATGTCGCGCTAACCACTGGGCATTCTGACTTCACAGCGGTGAATTTTTAAAACGCTATGTAAGTAAAACACTCAGGTGTTTTACGATGCCGATAAAAAGCGTTACAGACGCTTTATAATTTTATCTATTTCAATTGTTAATTTGTCAAAAATGACACTATATTACCAATATATTTCTGTGTCACTAGTGTTATTTCGCTCGTTCGTTTATATACATGTACAATGTATTTTTGTTTGTGGGATATATGACAAACATGTTGAAAATTGTCAGTTTGCCAATCTCTGAACATATCCCTGTAAGATGCCAATGAAAGACAGTATCGTTGACAATACATAGAACATATTTACGAGTATTTGATGCACTTGTATATAAGACGACACCTAGTAACGAACTTCTTTCAGCCTAGGGACAAAACCTTTGATGCTGTTTTTCTGTCGAGAAGTTTCCCGGCAGAAAATTAAATCAATATGACCATGCAATGCGTAATAAATATTAAATGTTCAATTGCTTTAAATATGCTTTTAAATGCTGGTTGTTTCAATCCATTATGTATGAGGTGTTGTGTTTGAAATATGACACATCAATGCGTAAATCGGTGACAAATATATTGTTAAAATAAACAAAAGAGATTGGAAACTCGGAGAAAGAATGCATTCCATCTTTTATTTGCTTGCAATCAGTTTTCAGCTAAGTAATGAGCATTGTTTGTTTATATCCCATTTCATTCATCTTCATTGACACTGTTTCATAAATCTAAGAATTTTTATACATTCCATCAAGTCTAGAATGCAAGAATGCTACTGAATATTCATGAGTTATTAAGTCGTGGCCACCACTTAGTATCTCGTGGCCACGACTTAGTATCTCGTGGCCACGAGTGTTTTTCTCTTATGTCACGTCTATGCCACCGTAATTAGCAGATGAGAACACGGGAATAAGTCGATTCAGCACGGTTCCGTCAGATAGGTGTTGTTTGAAGTATAAGATCTATATCTACGGGAATTATGATGACAATTGCGGGACTTGGGTACAGTGTAGATCCAACAAGGAATAATCAGAAAACTGTCACCATCATCACTACACTGGGTTTTTTTCAATGTGTTATTCCAACGGGAACCAATCACTCAAATTTCTTCAATTAATGGTTCCAGGCTATCGGGCAATTATTCCAGTTCGATGATTGCTTCAGTATTTCACAGGTAAAAAATACTGTCCAAAATGTACAAATAGTGAGACATCTGCATTGATGTCTGAAACGTGTAAAAGTGGACCACAAAAATGTTGTTTCAATCACATAGGCTTTCTGAATGGCTAAACACATTGTCATCTAATTTCGTCGATCGGTCAATTAAAAATCTACAATCTGTAACTATCAATATAAAATATGAACAAATACATACTGAAAAAAAGTTTTTAATGAATCTCTTATATAAGACAGAATTAACCAGTAGCAAAAACATAGATCTTTCTGTTTGTCTAAGGTTGTTTGTCCAAGGATCTGAATTCGAACTAAATTGATTTGACAATTCAACCATGTGCTATTATTTACCACTGAATATAAACCCGTAATAGGTCAACTCAATCCATGTATCTAGTGGTCGATTGCTTCATCGTGAAATACTTTGATGCAAGACGCAACCAAATTAAAAACGCCAAGACGGAACCTCTAGAGTATTTAAACGTAATATAAACAACATAAAAAACTTCCGTACATCTTACTACAATATTATTGGATCTATTTTTACACAATGTGCTTATTATTTTTGCTCGCATTCACATTTTAATCATTGCTTTTCAACAACATAATGTTTTCAAGTTTTTTTGTTTTCAAGAAATACACAACACTTCTCAACACTTATTGACAGACGCACGGACGGACGTATCTAAGACGATACACCATCTGTTCAGTTTCGATCCGGTTGAGAGAGATCCAGATGTTAAACTGATAACCACGTTTTGCCACATTTAAAATCTAGACACATCTGTGGGACCAGTGAAATTGATTAATGAAATACGAAAACGAAATTTCCCATAACTTCGTCAGAAACTTCAAACGAAGCAGCTAACAGATGCCGCGGATTCGCCATGCATTTTCTTGACATTGGTTCAAGTCAGATATGTTTGCCAACATGACTCTAGGCGTTGTCAGACATTCAAATCCCAGTCGACAAAATACTGTGTTTCTGAAAATACTTTGACGGGCAGAAATAGTAGAGCAAAACACATGCTACAAAGAACGTAATAACGTATTCCGTTTTGAAAAGATGAAAATATAAGATTCAACTGCTACATATATATCTACCCTAACATTAAAACACCATTTACATCTAACACTTACAACAACTACTGCTGCTGCTATAACTACTGCTGCTGCCGCTGCTGCTGCTACTTCTACTACTGCTGCTGCTCCTCCTCCTCCTCCTCCTACAACAACAACTACTACTACTACTACAAATTGTTTATTGGTTTGTTTGATCTCAAACTACTTCTACCACCACACCGCCTCAACCACCATTTCCACAACCACCACCACCGCACCCAATACCACCACTACAGCAACTACTAATTCTACATGTACTGCCTAATAATTACAACTTTTTGCATTTCCACGTAAACGCTGCATGACAGTTAAAAGTCTATGGCGTTTATGCAAATAAGGCCTAATTTTCCCGGCGTTCATGCAAATAAGGGGTAATTTCCCCGACAGTTCATACACCGATGAAATTCATATAAATACTATTCATTTTATACATACACTATCACTGATAACTTACGACGTATACTACCATTAACAGTGCTATAATATTCGATTTCAACATACCAACCAGAGGATAAACATTGTTATAATAATTATTAAACTGTAAAATCGTACAGTGAGAAAAAATGAAGAAGAATAATACATCCAAAACGCCCCCTTGTATTCCACCAAGCGCAACTCAACAAACCTATCAACCACAATAATATCGAAGGTGGTATAATATCCCCATCTCTAACGATATAATTAATTATGAAAACGTCTGTGTCATCGTTGCCACGGTGATTATTAATAAATCATGATTAATTATGCTTTTAATTGTTGTGTGCGATTATTATAACGCAAAATAATTACAGGTTATGATTAATTATTTATGATACAGTTAGGTTGTAAATGCATTTTGCGGTTGTAATAACAGGCAAATTAATTAATGTCTACGTTAATTCTACGAGAAACAAATCTTAAACTTACCGATGTCGTAAATTAAAGTTAATATATAAATATACATTTGGTATAGGTAGGGCTTTTTTACCATTTTGGGAATATGACCTATACCCATGAAATTGGGAATTTTAGCGTCAATTCACCTAACACTGGGAAAAACTATAATTGTTGGATTAATAAAATTTCAATTATTCTAGACAGACTACATAAAACAGAATGTTCGGAACAAAACAGGTCATTAAAACAGTTATTACAACGTCAACAATTATTATTTCTACGCTGAACACCTATTATTTCTAACCATGAGACGGTCACACCAAATTGGGGAATGTTGGGACTGATTTTGGCCAAAAAAAAGATACGTTTTGCCATTTGGAATATGACCCAATAACGGCTATAAAATAAGCCAACAAAAGCCCTTACAATAGTGAATACAACTCATATTAAGTGTAAACAAAATACAAACTTAAGTTTAAAATTGTTCGTTTATATTAAAATTTCACAGACATTTTTATATATCGTCCCTTGAAAGCCAGAAGGTCCTATCAGCATATGTGCAAATAAGGCTGATAGCCCCTTCTGGCTTTCGATAGTTGATATGTGATTAGTCTGAAATTTGTATATAATTACTGCAAATAGTTTTACTATAGTCTTTGTATATATTATTATGACTTTAATTCATTATTGTATCATAAATTATAATTATGAAGGTGAATGCATTTTTATCGAAGTATTTATACTGCGTCGCGCCCAAATTCGGCATGAAAATTAATCTATATATTACCACCTTAATATTACAAGGACCAATCTGCTTCTTTAACGCATGTTAGACTGGCCCTTGTAATCCTAGGATGTCGATAAGCAACATTAATGAACAGTTTCCAATAACCCTTGGCGAAGTGTATATATCTACACAATCTTAAGCATATAGCTCTACTAAGACACACGTCTGTGAGGCTTTAGAAGGTTCATTCTTCAGTTCGCCTCTATACTAATTTTGTGCGTGAACACAAACTGCTGAAACTGAGTATGAAATGTAAAGGTCGACAAATTATGTTTCTTGTTTTGTCTTACTTATTTACATTTCATTGGGACAGGTTTCAGGTTACTGCCTTGAGTAAGATCAAAATGGTTAGCACGTTATACAAGGAGCAAAGTAGGAGAAATGTGACATTATATATGATCATGATGAATTCGATATTTGACAGAAACGACTCCATCAGTCTAGTTCGCCTCTTACGTTACTTATGCTTTTGCTTGTTTGTTTGTCTGGATTATTCGTTTTTAACAGTATTTCAGTCATATCAAAGCAGTCAGTTAACCTATTCACAGTTTTTCTGGGCAAGCTTGGCCGATCTAAGCGGTTTACCAGTACTAAAAGCACATACCTGCGCCAGTAACTGACAACTGCCCTACTTGAATCAGAGGTAGAGGGAGAAATAATAAAAAAAACGTTACTTATGCTATCCTATTATAGGCTCGGGGTGATTCTGCAAACCGGTAGTTCCAACTGGTAATGTCCGGATGGACACGTGTCCGACAACTAGTTCACCTCTACATATATCTACAGAAATTGCTGGCTCAATAGCTATCTAACAAATTACAAGCCAACACACATGTTTTCAATATAGGTAACCTAGAGAAATGTCTTCTTTCTAACTTTAACATTTATTAATTATAATTTATAGAGTTGAATTTGATTCAATGATTGAAATAGTAGGTTAGAAGTATAGATTTGGGCTAAAATAAACCACACGGTTGATTTGGTGGACAATCAAATACAATCAAATACAATGTACAGTCGGTAAAACATGCAAGTGAGAATCGTTAAAGGTAAATAAGACGATTAAAATACAAACGATTGCAGCGTTTTTGTAAACAGCAAATCACGATGTCCCATGTTTTCAGCAGTCTAATTATTTCTAAATTGTTTATCCCCTCATTTTCAGCTAAATTTAAATCGACCAATTATAGTACAATAAATATATAAATGTATAATAACTTTAATCGAAATCCTCTATCGATCCAGATTTGAAAACATTCAATGAAGACCACACACAGGGGCGTAGCTTCCTTTAGGCACTATAGGCACGTGCCTATACATTTTTTCCAGAGATGAAAATATTAAATATGCAAAAAATGCAATAAAAACAAGAGGGGGTGTGGGGGTGAGGGATCTTCTTGGCTGTGTTGATACTTCATTGTTTAATGAGTTGCTAATGTCAATCTGAAATAAATTTCACGAAACACACGCTTATTTTACAATTATTTTGTAGAATCGGGGTTTAGCTGAAGTTAGTTGTTTGTAGCCACATTCGAGTATAAACACTCCTGGCCCAAATTATCGCTTACAGCGTCCTTTTGTAGACTCCGCCTATTGTGCCTATACATTTTTTGAACCCAAGCTACGCCCCTGCTACATCACAAAATTATAAGAATGTTTGACATGTGAGAAAAACACGACACATCTGAGACAACTTTCGTAACATAAACATGACGTCATAATTATGTTTAGCTCCACACTCAGTACACGTGATTGGTGACGTAATTGACTATTATGGTTAATGTTATTTACAAAAGTTACAGCGGCTAAGAGGGGACATGATAAATATTTTATTTGACACGTGCGCACGTGTTAGCCAGCACGTGCGCACGTGATGATTAACACGTGCGCACGTGCTAATCATCACGTGCGCACGTGTAAACTATCACGTGCTCACGTGTTAACTATCACGTGCGCACGTGTTAATCATCACGTGCGCACATGTTGGCTAACACGTGCGCACGTGAAGATTAACATGTTCGCACGTGATGATTAAAGCCAACACGTGCGCACGTGGTAACTAACACGTGCGCACGTGATGATTAACATGTTCGCACGTGATGATTAACACGTGCGCACGTGGTAGCTAACACGTGCGCACGTGGTAGCTAACACGTGCGTACGTGAGAGCATCACGTGCGCACGTGTTAAACAAAATATTTCTCATGTACCCTCTTTGCCGCCGTAAAGTTCCTAAGTATATTTCTTAATTTAATAAAATTAAGTTTGTCGGGTGGTTTCATTTAAATTTCCTTTGTACTAAACCGTTTTAACCTTGTAAAGAATCGACAAATGCTTTTTATTTAAAATCTATATAACCATATTTCGCAGGGGAGGATCCAGGACTTCAGGTTAACGGGGCGTAAACCTATGATCGTGCAGTTATAATCCTTTATTGTTATCTGTGGGTCTGCAGTGATAAATCTTTCTCATCATCATCATCATCGTCATCATCATCATCATCATTGAATGCACTTTGTTTCACTGCATAAATTAATACATCACCGTATTATGTTCGAAAGTCATGCTGGTTCATCTGTTTGTCATGAACCTGTTTTGGCAGTAAATTCATGTTTATATATATATCAGGAACATCTTTAAACATGTAAAATCCGTAGCTGACTAAATTCAAACACACATGCATCGAGAATTATTTGTGTTATTCATTACTGAAGTGTAATGGTCGCTTTTTGAAGTGAATGTCATTTAAATAACTCACACGTTCACAGTCATGCTCATCAATTGTCTTCAAATGTGCTATGCGCTGTGTTTTTTTCCATCGAACCGAACTAACGGATAGACAGACTCGTATAATTGCGTTGAGAAATAATACGGCAAGTGATACCGACGTTGTGTAAATTTTGCTGACTTATGGTGCCGGAAAAATATGAAATGGTCAGGAATTGGAGCCAACTTTGTGGACATCCCTCTACTTTTTCACTTTACATCTATTTTACGAATGCATGAAACAATATGAAATTTGGTGTGCTAAGTAACGGAAAAATGAACACAAAGTTTGTCGATTTATATTTTTGGGAGCTAAACTATTTATTGTGACAAACTGTTTAAACTCGAAAGTAGTCATTGATTTTACTTGAATTTCGACTTTAAATTACTTTTATGTGGTATCCTGTACCAATGGTGTATTGCATTTGACATCTTTATATAATATATTAATTAGAAAAAGAAAACAATTTCATTAACAAATATAGGTATATATATCCATTGTCTATAGTTTATCGTTTTCGATGAACCTTTGCGCCGAAACTAAGGTGTACGTAAGAACTCGTAGAGGGGGGCGGGGGAGCGGGCCCTGTCGGGTGTGTTTTACTGAATTTGATGTGTATCTTTGATCAAATTGAGCGAGCAAAGCGAGGGGAAAAAAAATAGCATATATTTCCACGCTAGTGTTTCGAGTATAAAATACTGATTTTCAGAAAGTTAACTTTGACTCAAATGTTCACTTAAGTATATCTTAAGTTTCGATTTCCCATAGAAGTTTAGAAGAAGTTTATTGATATGACCCAACATGTATATTTACCTGATACTCATTAAAGCTACATATCATTTCAAAATACAATATCAGGGCTTAACCTCTGAGACAGTTCAAGGTCACGTTTCATTATAGCAATTTATTTACACGCATTGTCAGATATGACCATCACCTGAAACGAGGCGTGTCACAAATAATGTAGATTTACCTTTCCTAATTGCGTTAGTGTTTCTGGTTGGAATCAGATTTCATTATTTTCAAAGTGCGATGAGGGCAAATTAATTGTAAGCCTAAGCAACCGGCATTCGAAAACGAACAGAAAAGAGACAATAATACTACGGACAGACGGACATAATCGCACAGTCAGACTTATAAGTGGGCATACTACGAACGAAAAGGGACATGCCTGCATGGCGTAGGGGCAGATTTTACGACATAATTATATAACGCCACAAAAATTAACGAACGAAAACGAGTTACGCGTATGAGTGTGCATTTTGAGATGGGAAGCGCCAAACGGACGGGAATATCGGACTGAAAAGCAATGTATTCCTCAAACAGAGTAACTGGTTTTAACATAACTATGCTTTTTATCAGACTGTATCGATGGCCGAGATATCGGTCTGTGATTCTGAAGAAACCATTAAGATCTACAAAAGTCGACATTAATTTGTATGCACTTACTGCGGCTATACACATCAATATTCCTCGATGTATAAGCGTTATAAGCGTTATCGTATAACTAAAACATATTAAATGAATTTGAAACATTAACGAAATAGAACACCGGTAAAACTCTCACACACAAACAACCTCAACAAAATCTAAATATAATAACATCTGGACTTGAAAACAGAGTGCGGATTTAAACTGAAAGTTGTTGTTTCTAACACCAATAATAAAGAACATTTAAACGTTTAATGCCAATCGCATTGCTTATAAAAAAAGTAAAATATAATAATTACCAGACGGAGTATCCTTGGTTCACTAAAGTCTCCTTCTCTTATGCTAAGAAATTTCAATAAAGACATACACAAGTGCATGTAGAATCGATGTCGACAGCAGCCTTATCAGCTGACAGTATCTAAACACTCGCAGAAGTCTAAATAATTATTCCCAAGTTCTCGTTACGTAAACGTCTTATGAATACTACAGCCTGTTTTCGATTAGTGAAGCAGAAAGAAGTTGAATAGATATCGCAGCGGTGGCTGCTGCAAATATATATATACTACTGCGTCGGTGCTGAGCGCAGATCAATTTTGGTCCAGACAAAATACCCTTGTTGCTAACTTTCTGGTACTAATCATTGTTTTAATGACTAAGATCGGATCAGAAAACTTGAGGTTTAACACATTTAACGAGAACGAATTGGAAAGCATAACACGTACAAAGAAACCAGTGTCAATTTCATGGAGAAAGCAACATACTTCTGTCTGTAAAACGTCTGCAAAAAAAGTAAACAATGACAGGCACTGCGGAATAAAACTGCCTCTTTTTCAAGGAAGACGTCGTTACATTAATTCGTCATGAGATGTTACGACGAAGCCGATTGGCTGGTTTCCAGAATATAGCAGTGAATAATGCTGTGTGCTGTGATTGAAATGCACTCCAAAAGTAAAAAAATCAAACAAGTGAATAAGTATCAAAGGTCTTGAGAAAGTCTTTGGAATAAAATGAAATATTTTATATGACTAAAAACAGAACAACCATCGAGAAACGCATAGCTTTTTTATTATTCTAAATAGTAACAAATCATTCAATCAATAAATAAATAAATAAATCAATAAATCAATCAATAAATCAATCAATCAATCAATCATCGATAAATTAATCAATCAACCAATCAACCAACCAACCATTCATTCATTCATTCATTTATATTCCATCCTCCATCCTCCATCCATCCTTTTTCCCTTCCTTTCTTCCCTCCTTAACCCCCTCCCAGCCGCTCTGCATCCATCTATCCATCCATCCTTTCATCTGACCAACGACTCTACTAGTGCAAACTCATCGTTTAATGAATGATGTATAGTATTGTACGTTCGAAGTTTTTAATAATAATATTGGTACAATATGCCAGCCGAACTAAAACATGGGCGTGAATTATGCTCCGTTCATACTGTTATTTAATCGTGTTACTTTACTAATTGCTAACATGCACTGTTTGTTTATGCAAGAAAATGGAGAAATGTTGTTTCTGGCAGCAACATTTGTTGACGCATGCCATCAAGTGACTGACATCACTGTCAGGGCGTAGCTACACGAAATATTCACACAATACGAGTTTTAACAAAAGCTGACATTGTAATTTGTAAGTATAACTTACACTTCAACAGTTATTTAATAAACTAATAACTAAGTATATTCCAGATTCAGTAGCACTCATTTCGTTCAGTTACAATGATACATTGTTTTCAGATATTTCTGCTAGTATGGCCAAGCTCATTTAAACGCCTCTATTGGATAGTATGTCCGAGCTCATTTAAACGCCTATATTGGATAGTATGTCCAAGCTCATTTAAACGCCTCTATTGGATAGTATGCCCGAGCACATTTAAAAGCCTCTATTGGATAGCATGTCCAAGCTCATTTAAAAGCCTCTATTGGATAGTATGTCCAAGCTCATTTAAACGCCCCTATTGGATAGCATGTCCAAGCTCATTTAAACGCCTGTATTGGATAGTATGTCCGAGCTCATTTAAAAGCCTCTATTGGATAGTATGTCCAAGCTCATTTAAAAACCTGTATTGGATAGTATGTCCAAGCTCATTAAAACTTCTCTATTGGATAGTATGTCCAAGCTCATTTAAACGCCTCTATTGGATAGCATGTCCGAGCTCATTTAAACGCCTCTATTGGATAGTATGTCCGAGCTCATTTAAACGTGTCTTTTGAATAGCATGTGCGAGCTCATTAAAACGCCTCTATTGGATAGTATGTGCGAGCTCATTTAAACGCCTCTATTGGATAGTATGTCCAAGCTCATTTAAACGTGTCTATTGGATAGTATGTCCGAGGTCATTTAAACGCATCTCTTGGATAGTATGTGCGAGCTCATTTAAACGCCTCTATTGGATAGTATGTGCGAACTCATTTAAACGCCTCTATTGGATAGTATGTCAGAGCTCATTTAAACGCCTCTATTGGATAGCATGTCCGAGCTCATTTAAACGCCTCGATTAGATAGTATGTCCGAGCTTATTTAAACGCCTCTATTGGATAGTATATCCGAGCTCATTTAAACGCCTCTATTGGATAGTATGTCCGAGCTCATTTAAAAGCCTCTATAGATTAGCATGTCCGAGCTCATTTAAACGCCTCTATTGGATAGTATGTCTGAGCTCATTTAAACGCCTATATAGGATAGTATGTTCGAGGTCGTTTAAACGCCCCAGTTGAAAAGTATGTCCGAGCTCATTTAAACGCCTCTATTGGATAGTATGTCCGAGCTCCTTTAAACGCCTCTGTTGGACAGTATGTCCAAGTTCATTTAAACGCCTCTATTTGATACATGCAGTATGGCTAAGTTCATTTAAACGGCTCTATTGCATAGTATGTCGGAGCTCATTTAAACGCCTCTATTTGATACATGCAGTATGGCCAAGCTCATTTAAACGCCTCTATTTGATAGTATGTTCGAGCTCGTACAAACGCCTCTAGTGGATTGCATGTCCGAGCTCATTTAAACGTCTCTGTTGGATAACATGTCCGAGCTCGTTTAAACGCCTCTATTTGATACATGTAGTATGTCCGAACTCATTTAAACGCCTCTATTGGATAGTATGTGTCAGCTCATTTAAACGTGTCTATTGGATAATATGTCCGAGCTCATTTAAATGCCTCTATTGGATAGCGTGTCCGAGCTCATTTAAACGACTCGATTGGATATCATGTCCGAGGTCATTTAAACGCCTCTATTGGATAATATGTCCGAGCTCATTTAAACGCCTGTATTGGATAGCATTTCCGAGCTCATTTAAACGCCTCTATTAGATAATATAGCCGAGCTCGTTTGAACGCCTCTTTTTGATAGCATGTCCGAGCTCATTTTAACGCCTCTATTGGATTGTATGTCCGAGCTCATTTAAACGCCTCTATTGGATAGTATGTCTGAGGTCATTTAAACGCCTCTTTTTGATAGTATGTCAGAGCTCATTTAAACGCCTCTATTGGATAGTTGATCCGAGCTCATTTAAACGCCTCTATAGGATACTATGTCCGAGGTCATTTAAATGCCTTTATTGAATAGTATGACCTAGCTCATTTAAACGCCTCTATTGGATAGTATGGCAAAGCTCATTTAAACACCTCTATTGGATAGTATGTCCGAGCTCATTTAAACGCCTCTATTGGATAGTATGTCCGAGCTCATTTAAACGCCTCTATTGGATAGTATGTCCGAGGTCATTTAAACGCCTCTTTTTGATAGTATGTCCGAGCTCATTTTTACGCCTCTATTGGATAGTATGTCCGAGCTCATTTAAAAACCTGTATTGGATAGTATGTCCGATGTCATTTAAACGCCTGTGTTTGATAGTATGTCTGAGCTCATTTAAACGCCTCTATTGGATAGTATATCCGAGCTCATTTAAACGCATCTATTGGATAGTATTGCACAGCTCATTTTAACGCCTCTATTGGATAGTATGTGCGAGCTCATTTAAACGCCTCTATTGGATAGCATGTGCGAGCTCATTTAAACGCCTCTGCTATTTAAAGCGGCGTATCGTGGGCAGATAAACAATAACAAATAAAAAAAGATATATTTAATTTACAGAGAATTAATATTGTCGCATGTTTTAATACAATGACCTTGTTTCTATAGAAAGTTGACAAATATATATAAAATTTAATTTAATTTTAACACATTAACAGCGGTTATCGGTTACACTCTCGCGGGCGCGGGAAAATTAGAAGTAGTAGTAAAGTCGATATGAATGAAATGTACATGAAGTACCGTTGCGCACTTGCGCAACATTGATAAATGTTGTTAACGTAGGAAAGTTTTCATTGAAGTGCGCGATTTTGTAGTCGTCAGTTCGAATCCTGCTGGAACCTTGTATCCAAAACAGAAAAAAAGATGGATTTGTATATATAGACTTTTTTCTTAACGATTCCACCAATAAATTATTTTTTACTAGAAAACAATATTTGAGAAAATTAGAAATATGTATTGTTTAAATATGTGTCTATATTTATGGGAAATACCTTAGATGCGCCCCTTTAATGGTGTTCCTTATGTTTATACCTCTTTCCCCTACCAGTGTACTTTTCGATTTAAACGCACGTGCGAATAGATGTGCCGGGTATACCTACATAGTTACGCCCGTGGAAGTAACAGTGTCGGTGTTACGGTTAATTTATAGCTTTAAACGGGTATGCCTATATAGTTACGCGCGTGGAAGTAACAGCGTCTTTGTAACGGTTAATTTATAGCTATAAACGTGTATGCCTATATAGTTACACCCGTGGAAATAACTTTGTCGGTGAACAGTTAATTTATAGCTATAAACGGGTATGCCTATATAGTTACATCATTAATAGTAACAGCGTCGGTGTTACGGTAACTTGATAGCTATAATCGGGTATGCCTATATAGTTACGCTTTTGGAAGTAACAGTATCGATGTTACGGTTAATTTATAGCTATAAACGTTTATGCCTATATAGTTACGCTCGTGGAAGTAACGGTGTCGGTGTTACGGTTAATTTATATGTATAAACGGGTATGCCTATATAGTTACACAATTGAAAGTAACAGCGTCGGTGTTACGGTTAATTTATAGCTATACACGGGTATGCCTATATAGTTACGCCTGTGGAAGTTACAGTATTGGTGTTACGGTTAATTTATAGCTTTAAACGGGTATGCCTATATAGTTACGCCCGTGGTAGTAACAGTGTCGGTGTTACGGTTAATCTATAGCTATAAACGGGTATGCCTATCTAGGTCCGCCCGTGGAAGTAACAGTGTCGGTGTTACGGATCATTTATAGCCATAAACGGGTATGCCTATATAGTTACACCAGTGAAAATAACAGCGTCGGTTTTACCGTTAATTTATAACTATAAGGTTAATATGTCGGATGTAAACAGAAACGTCCATACTGTTTGATTTGCCTTGGTGTTTTTTTTTTTGGGGGGGGGGTTGCATAATTTTCACTTCTGAATGGGTGTGACAGAAACAGTTAAAGACCATATCTCCAGTTTTGTCCCTTCTTTGAAAATTTTTCATTTTTACACATTTTGCAGATCGTTCAATGCCTAATACAATGAAACCATAAAAAATGGGGGTCACCGCATTAGATTTTTTGGAAAATGCATGTAAATGACCTACCCGTTAACTGTACTCAATACGATTTTTTTTTCCAACGGCGTAATGTCTGTCTATATTACTTTGATTTTACGGCCCAATTAATAATACATTTTAATATATGTTTTAATTCGATTGTATGTGTACTTCTTTACGTGAATTTGAAGGGCATTGTCACTTTGACGGCCGTATGCTTATATTTTACGATAAAACTGCGGCTAATGAATCATGTCTTTTCTTCACTTTCATCCTTGATTATCCTAAACGGATGGCTATATAGATGACTGATTATACTCGAAGATAGCGGATGTCGATCATTAGCGAGGAGTGCCTAAGTAATTAGTCTAAGAAATAAGCAACTGACTCGTCTAAGCAAATCTAAAGTAATTCTCAGGTGTTCATCCCGTTTTCCACGTGTTGAACACATCTGCTATTGTCTTGCATGATGTTCAATAAATAATATTTAACTTCCGTGTCGGTAAAACGCAACGCAATTCAATGCAACCCAACGCAACTTAACGCAACGCAACGCAATGCAATGCATAGCAGCCTAATGCAACGCAACGCAACCAACCGTAAGGTAACCTTACGCAATTGCAATCCAACGCAACCCAACGCAACTTTACGCAACGCAACCCATCGCAACGCAACGCAAAGCAATGCAACGCAACGCAACGCAATCCAACTCAAAGCAAAGCAACGCAGCGCAACCCTTCTCACCGCAACGCAAGAAATGCAAACCAACGCAAAGCAACGCAATGCAATCCAACCCAAAGCAATCCAACTCAACGCAACCCATCGCACCGCAACGCAACCCAACTCAAAGCAAACCAACGCAACCCAACCTAACGCAACGCAACGTAAGGCAACCCAACGCAATGCAACGCAACGCAACACAACCCAACCCAACGTAACGCAACTCATCACACCGCAACACAAGAAGCGCAACTTAACGCAACGCAACCCAACCCAACCCATCGCACCGCAACGCAAGAAACGCAACGCAACCCAACGCAACCCAACCCAGCGTAAAGAAAACCCATCCCACCGCAACACAAGAAACGCAACTCAACTCATAGCAACGCAACCCAACTTCAAGCAAAGCAACGCAACGCAACAAAACTCATCACTACGCTGCTTTTCACTACACCTATAAATTGCGCTCGCAATCTAACATCTCAGGCATTATCAAAGGACTCTGTCGCTTTCAAGTGTCATTCACAGTTCTTTGAAATGATTTACCAACGAGCTATTATACGAGCTATTATAATTAGGAGATAATTAACTTCTCCATAGTGTTTAATTGTCTGTAAGAAGGGTTTTAGTGTATGTCTCATCATAACAATAATCTTAACAATTACATTAGTCCACGTCTAGCGATTTGCGATTTCTATGCTTTCTTTCATCCCATCATCGTGCGCGCATTGACGAAATAACACCCCGTGGGATATACTAAGCCGTATTTCAACACTGTCGGATATTAATACTTTATAATTATCTTTTTCTTCTTTGCCTGTATCGCTGGCATCGCGGTAACTGCAAAATCTAGGAAATCGTGCAATTATAGACCGGTTAAGTCCCATTTAGTTCTTCAGCAATCTGCATCGCACAACATATTCATAGTATCAATATTTGGCATCGTCTGCGTGCACTGAATATTTAGTGCAACGTAACCTGCGCTGTTCGTGTAAACATTTTTATTTCTTTTTGTACAATTGGCAAATATACAAATACATTCATATTTCTTTTGTACAATTGGCAAATATCCAAACACATTCACAATAATTAAAGATAAGAAAAGGATTGAAACGAAAGAATTAAATTCTTATATGGCTTCTCTCCTTGAGATTGTATTTACACGTATAAATGTCAAGGTTTTATAGAACTAACGACAAATATTTATGCCAGACAAAGAAAAAAATACTTTATAGTTATGAACAATTTTAGAAAAAAATTTTTTAGGATAAAAACAAACAATAAGTGGAGGATTTGTGAACGAAACAGCTGACAACGGAATCGGAGTCGGATTGTTAAGAAAATCGTCGGGATTCACTTAATATACCCTGCGCTACCCATACCCAGGATTCCAGAAAAGCATTTCCAGGGGCATGGCTACGTGACAACTTTAAATATACGAAGGGTTAATACTTTGAATTTGATGGTGCCGTTTATTAACTATACTGAACCATCAACATGTATTGAAAATGTTAAATCCCAGGCTCATTTCAGATCATAGAACAGCATTTAAAAATACATTACTATTTGCAGATACAATAGTGTCAATCGGACGGTTGTGTTAGCATCCGGTTAGAACATTTGCTGTCGATTTCAAAAGCGTTTACTTCTCCCCTTTTCCCAATGGTTTAGCACTTTATATGACCAATAAGCAAACCAATGTATGGGTATTTACGCTCTTGATCGGCAATCCAATACAATTAAGGATGCTTTTTCAACACCCCGCAATGACGTAAATGACGTCATGACATACTGACAGCGGGTCACCGAGTTTTAGCACGTACCTCGATATTACTCAACAAAAACTCCCTCCGCAATGCGTCATACACACACGATTGACTGAAAGGAACATTTGCTTCGAAAGCTATGTTTTTCATGAATAAATTGTCCTGTCATTTATTGTTCGTATAGGCATTCTGGGGATTCACACAGCCCGATAAATTACGTTAGTCAAAGCACTCAGTGCCTAGTACAGTAAACAATTCAGGTTGGCAGTAAATAACGTTACGAATTTTACAGAATGTATCATCCCTGCTTTTGAATGTGTATGTATTAAAGTCACTGCTATTTTCCCCACTGCTGCTGCTGGATGAATCTTTGCTATTTGTACTGCAAATATCTCCCCTACTGCTTTATTTTCAACCATTAGGCGTAAAAAAATATGTTTGTTTCAGGTAACCCGACCTACCCTAAACAAATGCCCAGACCCTAGAACCTTTTATTGGTTTTATCAGATTGATTTTTGGTTTATTTACCTGTTTCAATAATTAAATGTGTTTTGGGATAAATAAGTGTTTTGTTTTGAAAGAATCCACTTATAAACAATGTTTAAGGATATAACTGATATGTTTTGTATATTTATTCAGTTTTAGAATCTTCAAATTGATCATTTACCAAAAAAAAAAAAAATCACGACCTACCTACCCTAATTTTTGGGGGCATTTTACCTGAAACAAACATATTTTTTTACGCCTTACTGTACTTAGATACACCATGGTTATCTACTAATTACAATTATTTTAATGTAGATCTAATTATGTCTCCCTGCTGCAGAAAATATCTCAATTGATTTCAATACAATTATTCACTAACTGCTGAAAATGTATTTCTATTCATTTTAGTGCATTTATCTCCCTTGTTACTGAATGTCAATCTAATCGCTGTACTGCAAGTATGTCCCTTTGCAGTTGAATGTGCCTTTGCTATTTGTACTAAAAACATCTCCGCTGATACTGAAAGTATCTCTAGTAATTCAACTGCAATTATCTCCCCTGCTGCAAAAGGTTTTTCTTTTAATTTTACTGCAATCATCTCCCCTGCTGTTGATGGTAACTCCATTATTTTCATTGCTTTTATCGCACATGTAATTGAAATTATTTCGTCTCATTGTACTGCAAATTTGTCATTATAATTATCAGTATCACTTCCATTGTTATTATCCTTATAACTATCATTTTCATTATCATTACAACTATTACTGACATTATCATTATCAGTTCAATTGTTATTGTCATTTTAACTATCATTGATTCTATCACTTTTACTATCATTGATTCTATCACTTTTACTATCATTGATTCTATCACTTTTACTATCATTGATTCTATCACTTTTACTATCATTGATTCTATCACTTTTACTATCATTGATTCTATCACTTTTACTATCATTGATTCTATCACTTTTACTATCATTGATTCTATCACTTTTACTATCATTGATTCTATCACTTTTACTATCATTGATTCTATCACTTTTACTATCATTGATTCTATCACTTTTACTATCATTGATTCTATCACTTTTACTATCATTTCCATAATAACTTGCATTGTTATTATCATAACAACTATAATTGATGACCCAAACCAACGTGCACACGTCAGAACTTGTCGTTTCTCTCACCTAACCGACCGTGCCATAAATTAAGAAAAATGAATGAGGATCGTTTAAATGAAAGTATTATGTGGTATTTCGCAACACATATACATAGCGTTTACTTTATTTAGTTTGATATAATGTAACAAATAATCTAATAATGAAATAAAGGAAAGGATTTTCAGATTTTGCCGAATCAACGGTGGTATAGTTATCCCCGGTGACAGAATTCATGAACAAAAACAATAAAAAATACTTATAATGAGTGAAATCTACCATGGCTTATAGCAAAACATACAGCAGTACTTGTATAATTCATCAAAGCTGACCATTGATTGTGGTATGCTTTAAACTGTCTTAATTAAGACGTAATTCTCGATGTATCGTTGTTTATCGGCCAATAAACAACGATTTGGAGTTCCGATGCGTTGGAATTAAAACACAAGTTGTTTAATATCCACGCGTCAGAACTACTAATAGTTGTTATTGGCCGATAAACAACGATAATGCGAAAGTTATTTCGCTTCTAACATGATTTCACATATATTTTTGCAATTGTAACTGGAAATACTTTTTGCTATGCTCCGCTAAGAATCGGAACTTCTTTTTGCGTTGTTTATTCGGTAGTTTAACAACTACAATTTTGTTCGTTGTCTATAGAAATTTAGCGAGTATCATATTGGAATAACAAATAGTGTTTCTATTACTCTAACATTTATGAGTTCTCAAGCATCGAAACTGATTGTATTATAAAATCGAACTTAACATCAACAAATATTCATATAGGGCAACAAAATTAATATCAACATCATTTGGATATTATTTAATTAGCGAACCTACTTTTCGTAGAATATAACCTTACATTTCACAGTTACCAATTATTAAGTCACTGAGTTAGCCTATTAAAATGCAATTATTGGATTTATGTATATTAATACTATACGCGAATATGGGGAGTAACTGTTGTTTGGATAATGTACACGTAAAGCTGAGTTAACTCCCTTCAATAAAATAGATGTATTGAATTAAAATACACACAATTTATAATATAATGCTTGTATAACCTTATTTGATTTTAATATTATTTGATACTACTGAAAATTAACCTCGCAAGCATAAAAGTGAAATATATAAAGATTCCCACAAATACCATCTAAATGAACCACAGTAAGGAACACAAATAGATCATATCTATCATTTAAACGAGTTGCCCAAGAGATTTTATCGGCGTATTAAAATAAGCCTTAATTGAATTGCATAATGGACCGGAGTTACCATTTCAATTAATGCATTTCATCTCATTGTAGCAACAAACGAATCGCTATTAAGATCTTATGAATTATGCATTAAACGGAATGAATTTCAAATTCCACGGAATTATTCAGGATGTTACCATGGCAACTTCTTGTCGCAAAAGCGCTTAAAGCGTTTTGAACAAATGCGACTTAAAGGGACATGTTTAAATTGTTGTAGTTTTCAAAAGATTTTTTTTCAATATTTAGTACTAGTGTTTCTTGAAAGAAGTACTTTGGAATATTATTTTGAGAAGATCTCTTATATGGATCGAACTGTGGTTTCCAAAGTGAAAACTTGATCGGCTACACCACTGCAATTAAAACCATGCGTGTTTCTTTCTGATGTTTACACCAGGGGACATAACCACAATGCTCCTAAGGAAAATCTTAACGTACGTCATACTTCAGTGAAAAATACAAATAACATGTTAGTTGTGAAAGTCAATGTTTTGTGTTTGATATCTGGTATCTAAATAAGACACATCTGTTGATTCTTTACCACACAAAAAAACCATTAAAAACAAAGTAATCTTTAAATGAACCAGACCAGACTTATAGGGACTCGTTCACAGATTGTTGCATGTGTTGAATTGCCATTCGATGTCTTTACTTGACAGATTTAAGCGTTGGAACAAAAGAGCTCGAGTGGAATAACAAGAAACAATAAAAAGAAGAAAATAAAAAAGGTGCTCCAACCTGTGTTCGAACCCCAGACCCCCGGTTCAAAAGTCTGTTCGAACCCCAGACCCCCGGTTCAAATGTCTGACACGTTAACCACTATGCTAACGGGGCTGTACTGTAATGTTTATGCAGTGTCTGCGACACACATGTTTTGAAACAATATCGACGAAAAGCTTTATAATGTAAGCTCTTTTTATCATTTATTTCCGTAAACGATAACATAAAGCCATACATTATTTATGTTTATTTCTGTTTCGTGAGTGTAATTTTGCTCCACTGCATGCATTGTAGTTATCTTTCTGGAATCGGTGACAACAATTTTGGAAAGTGTCCATTTCCCAATCTGTGAACAAGCCACTTTAAGAGCGTTTGTCCCCTCAAACGGCTCCTATTGTACCAGTTACGCGCAAAGCAGCTGCTGTTGGTGACATCTGTTTCTGATTCATTTGTGTTTGTGTATATAGAGTCGTCCAAATAAGAAATTATGTTGTATTGTAAAATTCACACAACAATCTATACTAACAGAATATTTATCGGATGTATTATACATTGAATATGTCTGATATTAATTACATAACACATAGTTGTATTAAATGCATTCATAAATAATTATGTTGAAATTGTTGAAAATATACGTTTTCAATTGTACGATGTAATGTATTGTTTACTCGACGACAAAGACCGTTTTATGCTTTGTTAACCTCTTACTAATGCTAATGGGTCATTTTGACCTAATGCTTTATGCGCATGCATTTTATAAAGAACTAATACAGACGTTTTTCTCTATTTCATGGAACAGGTAATAGTCATTTTCTGTTTCTGATACAGATCTCCTCTGAGTCGGTTTCGAAACATTGCGCATTAACTTTTTATGTCTAGATACAGATCTCCTTTGATCCAGTTTCGAAACATTGCACATTAATCTCGTAAGGATTCGAGCGTATTAGAAAACAAACAGAATTTGCAATTACTAAGCCTAAAGCAACTGACGGCTAAAATGAAAACAATATACATGTAAAAGAAATGCACTTGTATAGTTGTTATAGTTGTTATAGTTGTTATACTAGCCAGTCATGTAGGTTTATTTAAAACTAAACAGTGCTCTACGTTCAATCGGTTTGACCTAATAAGAATGTTGTGCCCGTCATTTTGGTGTACAATCATGCTTGTGATGAAATTACACCCGTATGGAGCAGCAAGTTTTAGCGTCGACGTCAGCGCATCCATAAACGTCTACGGTGACGTGAGGCGTAAAAAAAAAAATGTTTGTTTCAGGTTACATGCCAAAAAAAAAATGGGATAGATTGGTAGGGATTTATTTTTTTAAACTAAATGAATATTGAAAACATATTGGTAATATCCGTAAGCATTGTTTTGAAGTGGATGCTATCAATAAAATGTTCTAGGGTAGGTCGGGTAACCTGAAACAAACATAATTGTTTACGCCGTATATGCATAACGACCTTGTCTCTATACATGAACATTTTGTTAATAGTACACTTGTCAATATCGATTAATAGACGTGTTTACCTGCGTTTTCAAATAAAGTAAATACATGAAAATTGACATTCAAAGTACATATTTGAGTGTGGTAAAATGTCAATCCGTAAGTTTAAGACCATGTTCTAAAAGACAACTTTTTATAACACAAAAAGGTACTTAAGTATTCCATTCAGATATTTACAAATGTCGTCTGTATAGCCTACCTTGACTTTCCGCCATTTCATCTACATCCGGTTCTTCGGCTGGTTCCATGTTTGAATCCCAGTTGATTCAGAAGTCACAAACTATAACGTTAAGAGAATTCACGTTTACTTTCCCGTCATGCACCACCGATTATCCCGAAAACTTCCGGTTCGTCTGCAACGAGGTAAATTTGTTTGAAAAATATAACTTTCATCAAAATCTTATTAAATAAGTAAACTGCTGTGATCTGGGCTATATAACTCACTGAAACACTTTTATAATACGATTCGCATAAATTAACTGCATTGAATAGATCGACATAGCACAAGGAAATGCGACTTTTATGTGTATAACCCGCTTATGTCATCGCCACCGAAGGATTACTGAGTTTATTGATTGAACATAACGGGACTTGTTCACAGATTTTCGTATTTTTGAAAAATGTCATGTATTGTCTTAACTGCACAAACTAAAGCAGTTGGACTAACCAAAAACAAATATTTTATAAAGAAAAAAGACTAAATAAAAAAAATGCCAGCCGGGACTCGAACCTGCGACCGCCGCGATTAAAAATCTGTCGCGTTTACCACAAGGCAATTTTAAGTAGTGACATTCATAGTAGTGAACGCTATGTTAGTGATATACATGTTTTTCCAAATACCAATAAAAACGTTGCAAACGATTTATAGTTTTATCCATTTTAATTGATGATTTTTCAAAAAGGACACATCCAGTATATTTCTTCGTCAGTAGTGTTATTTCGTTTATTTATATGTACTTCACGAATTGTAATGTTCTTTTCGGGATTTATGACAACAATTTTGAAAACTGTCAATTTGCCAATCTGTGAACTGTCACCTTAATTAATTATTTATTTGTATAATAAAGTGAACAATAAAGCGACGCATCGTCTCTGCCTCAATATAGGCGTCAGAAATACTATTGATCGTTATTTATTAATGTAATGCATTGTCTGTATAAATAATGATTCCAAAAATAATGATAGCCTGTTTATTGAAAGTACATTCAATAATTAGATATATTCTAACAGGTCATGCGATTAATTGCTAGCATAAACTCTAAATGCTATTTATAGTGCTGATTAAAACATGCTAACAAAATAATATGTGCATGTCGCTCTATTTAATTCATTAACCGCTCAGGCACACTGCCAGCATAACTTAAATGCTAACCAATACAGACGAATATATTTATTTTTAAATCAACGTAATCACCCATTTAGACGTCCATTCTGCTTTTAATATAGAATTCACACACGAACACACACATACGTTATAGAAACGATATTTGCGCATGTGTTTCGAACAAGCGCTATCCGAATTAAACGCTATATACACTCGTGTATGTTTCGTTTACTATCCGAATTAACCAAAGAACAATCATTCAAAGTATATTAAATATCTGAACTAACCACTATTTTGTCAAAAATCTGAATTTACCACAAAACACTTGTGCATATTTTGTTTTCGAATTCTCAAACACTATACGCTCGCGTACATTTGCTTTCGAATACTCAGTTAAACAAAAAACACACGCGCATATTTTGCTATCGAATATTCGGTTAAACATAAAACACTCCGGCGTGCTTAATTGGCTACATGGAATATTCAGTTAAACACAAAACACTCCGGCGTGCATAATTTGCTATATCAAATATTCAGTTAAACACAAAACACACGCGCATATTTTGCTATCGAATATTCAGTTAAGCACAAAACACTCCGGCGTGCATAATTGGCTATATGGAATATTCAGTTAAACACAAAACACTCCGGCGTGCATAATTAGCTATATCGAATATTCAGTTAAACACAAAACACTCCGGCGTGCATAATTTGCTATATCGAATATTCAGTTAAACACAAAAAACACGCTCATATTTTGCTATCGAATACTCAGTTAAACACAAAACACTCCGGCGTGCATAAATTGCTATATCGAAAATTCAGTTAAACACAAAACACACGCGCATATTTTGCTTTCGAATAATCAGTTAAACACTAAAAACAAATGCATATTTTGCTATCGAATATTCAGTAAAACACAAAACACTCGCGTACATTTTGCTAAATATTCGATGCACCACTAAACACTCGTGCATATTTTTTTACATATCCGAAGCAAGCACGAAACAATTTATTTCGGAAATAAAACATTAAATAATCTTAATGTTGATATCCGAATTAATAAGACACAAATGTATAGTACACAAATATCTACTGAAAACAGACTCGTTTCATGCTAAGGCGTAAAATAAGTTGTTTGATTTCCGCTTACCCGACCCCCCCCCCCCCCCATTTTTTTCCGCCGACCCTAAAAGTTTTTTGCCTATCAGTCATAATTTTTTTCTGATTATCTGAAAAAATAACAGTTTTCTCTTCTATTATAAGTTTCTTGCCAGAATCTATTTCTATGACCTTAGCTATACAAGTAGTTAAGGTACAGTTTCTTTTTTGGGAGGCGTTTAAAAAATTATCATGCAGTCCAATATTTGTAAACTGTGTGTGATGAATATGCGGCGAAGAAAAAAGAAAAAAGTTATATTTTACCTCCCCTGCTAGATTTTTGGGAGATATAAGCGGAAATCAAGCATTTATTTGTTTGGCCTAATTATCCGACTTAAATACATGTAGTAATAAATCGTGAAGACACTTAGCTAAATATCTGAATTAAACACTAAACAATATTGTATATTTTGCTATATCTCCAATTTAATAACGAATTTCATTGTTTCCTTATTTAAAATTATTATAACCAATACCTTACGTGTTAAGACCAAAAACATGAGTAATGTATCCATATCAGTTTTCTTATCCAAACTGCTTCAAAGCTTTACCCCAAATTCGATATCGATTTGATCGCGTATTTAATCTTTTCGTGAATGTTTTTATTTTCTTTATGATCATGATTTAACGATTACTTTAACATACGTCACCGTGGTATTTCTGCATAAAATTGCCACGTGCGAATTTTGCAGTCGATACTGATACTAATATTGGATATTAATATTGGATAAATGTCACATTGTACAGTGTTTGTATGGTTACTCATTTTTCAGGAGTGAGTAGCTTGTAGTTATTAAATAACTACATAAGAAAAATGTGCTTATGTTGATATGCGTTGGTTTTATAGTAAACATATCCTATTACACATAGTATATGTCTAACAATACAAAAGGTACCGGACAAAATATCTATGACACATTTAGCATTTTTGAAGCATGCCATTACAGGTCTTCACATGACAGATTAAAGCATCGGAACTAAAGAGCTCAAGTATAATTACAAGAAAATGATAACAATTTTAACTGATGATTACTATTTACCGAAACGGTATTTACAGTATATGTCTATGTCCGCATTGTTATTTCGCTCCTGTATGTATACTTTCTGTTATTTTGGGAATCTGTGACAAAAAAAATAAAAAAAAAATATTTGTCAATGAACAGGTCTCTTTAAAGGGTCTAGGTCAAAGAAAAAGTGTTTCATATTTCACTATAAAGGATATTAGGTGATATTAATTCGCTATACTAACACAGTTTAATTATGTAAAGAACAAATAATATATTACATAATGAGATATTTGATAAAACTAATCAGAAAAAAATGATTGTCCAAATTTAAACCCCAAGCGGGTATCGAACTCACGGCGACGTAGGAGTCATAGAAAAAAATGACGGTAGACAGCGGTTTAACTAACTGTTCTTCCTTGTAATGAAAGGTGTGTAAACCATCGTTATACAAAATACTCACAATTTCTGACGTCAAAATGTAAACACGAAATGAGCCAAACAAACACGACCCTTATTATTAATTGATTTTTATCTCAGAATGCGCAAACTTTTCCCCAATATCTACCTCAGTTCGTCCGTTATTATAAGCCATAATTAATATCTCAATATCAGGGTGCTTTTTTTTTTCAAGAAATTACCCACTTGAGGCCCTTTACGATGACATAGTCCCGTTAATGAAAACTAAATATCGCCTTCGTACAAGAATGTAACGCGTTTCGAATAAGCTACTTTCAGTATCTTCACTACACAATCACGCGCACACGGAAAAGCGGCCTTAACTCAATAGTGATTTATGTGACATTGATAATCCAAATAATAATACTAAACACGGAACTTACTTAGTGTACCAGTGTGCAGCATTTAAATCGTTAAAATACGAATCAGATGAGGTAACAGAACATCTGCCTCACAACGCATGCGTTATTTCAACAACGCGACACTATCCGAATTGTAAAAAAGCACTTCACTAGGCTAAGCTAAACCGAAGCCTTTATACTCACATAGAGACACATGTACTCACCTACTTAACCCACCAACGCAACGGTTATCCTCACCCATTCAACAATGAACATTAAACCAACCCAGCTCTTCTCGTGTCATATTACTGCAGAACGCGCAAAACTTCGAATGAAAGGACGTTAAAGGGCCTATCTCGTCGACAAATTGGGTTTCTCGTACACTAAAAATATTATATGCGCTTTACAAAGACATGTGCATGATATAAATAAAACATGATATAATTCACAATAAGATATTTGATAATAACAAATTAGCAAAAAAGTCTGAACAATTAAAATTCAAACAGGGACCGAACTCATGACTTCGGAGTCATACGAAGGAATGACAGTAGACAGCGCTTTAACCAACTGCGCTATCATGCTTTGTAAAAAGTAGAGTGTTTTCTATGGTTATAGAAAATACTCACAATTATGACGTCAAAATGTAAACATGAAAAGGGCCAAACAAACAGGACCCATATTATAAATTGATATTCATCTCAGAATGCGTGCACTCTTTCGTCATTATAAATACCCAGTTTTAACCATTATTATGTGCCAGTATTAATATCTGAATTTCAGATTTTTTAAAAGAAATTGCCCCCTTGAGGCCCTTTTTGATGACATAGTCCCTTAAAGCTTTACACACAAAATGCACTTGAACCTAGACTACTTAAGCAACAATTGAAGCAAAACTAACATTGCATAGCTTTAATGCTTGTTTAATGACACATCTGTTGCACAGCGTGAATAATGGTGAGTTATGCGACTTTTTTTAAAATGAACATCGTAATGCGTTCCGGCTAATAAATGTACATTAAAGGACCTTACTCGCAATTTGATAAGTGTTTCGTTATATGATTTGCTACCAACAAAGTAGCTGCAAACATTTCACTCCTAGCCAAAGTATCATCAATCATTTCTCTCCAAGTCAAAATAAAAAACAGAAATAATTGCATGATTCGTTTCAATAAAAAGTAGTGTACACATCATACTTGTTAAAAAGTAGTGTACACATCATACTTGTAAGTAGTTCAAGTTTTTCACCAATCCATATCAACGTCATTAACTACAACGCATTAATGTTCATTAAATACTTTAGAGGTATTTACATTTGTTCATGTGCATCCTAATGTATTAATTCTAGTACAAATATTGGTGTTTATGTTCGTAAGTATGTTTTAATATTAATGTACATGTATGTCTCGACCATCTACTTTGGGTTTGCTGAAGTAGTTACGTGAAATATTATCCTGACGTCACATGTTAGTGCGGAACATCCTCACATTTAATGTATCCACATTTACTACATAGCTATAAATTATAGACATTTCTATAAATGTCAATCGTATTTGCGAATTCATTTTAGTGTATATCCAATCATCGCACTGCAATGTCGCATGTTTAACATAGTTTATTCAAACCAGCATGTGGTAAAGCTTGATAAAAGAGATTGATCCTTCCAAATAACTGGGTCCATATTTACAAACATTCTTAAGCCATTCGTAACTTAAGCTGAAAATAAATCAAAATTCTAATTTGTTTTAGAACAGAACAGAACAGAAATTTTATTTTCACTTAAACAATACGTGTTTATCGTGATATAAACAAATAATATACATATTTTAAGTATAGAACAAAGGTTTGGCAAGTTTGCCAATTTATAATAGATAAATATGGATGGACATAATGACTAACAACGATGCACAACCATGCACAAGTATATTGTATTTAAATATACCTATCATGGAACACATTTAAAGAACCGTTATTTGGAGCATGCTTATCGATGTTTAGAACATAAACCTATATTAATATAAATAATAGTAAATAATAGTACGAAGGAAAAACATCGATGCTTATACATGCAATTTGAAAGGAAAAATACAGCACTATATGCATTTGTTTGTTAATGATACGAACCGAGCGTCAATGTTTCAATGTCTCAGAATTTATAACAACATAAATTTTATAAAAATCACTGCTTGCATGTTTGTATTTATATAGATTTACGTTGCTAACATTTTAATTGCAATAAAGTAGGTATGGCTAAAATGTAACTAGTTGCCATTTATAATCGAAAATCTTTGAATGCCTCGCAGATGAATTTGCTTAATAACAATATCTCTTTTTTATTGTTGGTTGAAAGAAAGTAGTATAAACTTAAACATACTAGGGCGGTTTCTATAATACCGCTTAATGTATTTGTTTCGTAAATTTTGATAAGGAGCGCAGACAAAAATAAAATGAAATTCATCCTCGATATCCGATATTACATATTTGACATAGTCTTTGGATACGCTCAACCTGTTGGCCTCCATATCTGCCTGTATGAATCCTTAAATAATGCGCAGAAATACGAATTTTAGTAATAGAAGTTCTTAATTTTCTACAATTTATTTCATTTAGATATGACTCAAGACCAATATTATCTTTGACATTTCTATATAGCGTCAAAACACAATTTTTTTCTAACGATGCTCTCCATTCCTGTAAATATTTATCAGTCAAACGTTGTTTAAACATCGAAATAAAAGCATATACATTAATATCATGCAAGTTCAACCAAACATCTAAAAAGCGATGTTTTTCCAGAAGTTGTTTTACGTTTGCAAACCAGTTTTGTTTTCCGTTTTCGACATCTCTCAGAGACATATTTACGATAGTTTTAATAATAATATTTTCAGAGCTACATAGTTTGAATAAATATTTAGGTATCCTTGCATATCTATTTATGTACAGGGGATATCTGCCAAGTTCAGAGTAGATGGCTATATTACTTGTAGATTGTCTTACACCTAGTAGTGTTTTGCAAAATTTAATATGTATTATTTCCAATGTATGTGATTTTGAAAAACCCCACACCTCGCAACCATACGACATAATAGGAGAAACAAAATAATCAAATAATTGTAAAGCAGTTTTAGGCTTTGTATCATATTTTTCAGGTTTGTTATGAGATTATTCATTGCTTTTAATGCTTTTCCCTGAAGAGTTTGTATATTCAATTCAAAGCTGCCAGTATAGTTTAATGTGACACCAAGGTAGTTAAATTCGTTCACGTTATCGATTAATTCGTTCCCGTAAAACCATGTCTCACCCCTTTTTAGTCCGCCCCTTTTTCTGAAAACGACAGTTTTTGTTTTGGCAACGTTTACCTCTAATCCCCATTTGTTGCAATATTCATATAATTTATCAAGAGACAACTGCAACTCCGGTGGCGATGAGCCTAAAATTGCCATGTCATCCGCAAATAATAACATTGTCAAACAGATATCTTGTAAGCTTAGGCCACTGTGAATAGTATGCTGTAGATGCATTTCTAAGTCTTCGTCGAATAGAGAAAACAGGATCGGTGAGGTTATCTCCCCTTGGCGTACACCTATATTGATAATTCAAAGCAATCGGAGACTGAGTTACAATGTTTCACGCATGATTTAACCGATTGGTACATGTTGCGTATAATGCGAAGTAATTTACCATTTAATCCTACTCCATGGAGCTTTAGCCAGAGAGCATTTCGATATATTGAGTAAAACAAGATTTGAGGTCCACGAATGTGCAATATAAGCGCTTATTTTCCGGCTGTACTAATTTTTGTATCACATATTGAAGTATAAAAACTGCGTCAATGGTTGACCGCCCCTTTCTAAAACCGAACTGGGCGTCGGAAATTACATTGTTTTCCTCGCACCATTTAGTGATCCGTTGGTTTAATACGCAAGTAAATAATTTTTCAAAATTGCTGAGCAAAGTAATACCCCTATAGTTTTTCGCGTCATTTTTATCTCTCTTTTTAAATATCAGGATAATTATTCCCTTTGTCCACGCATCTGGAAAAATACCAGTATTAAATATAATATTAAAAATTTGTATAAGAAACACTATACGCTGGAACATGCGCAGGACAGAATATGAAATATTAATTTCCATAGGAATAATATTGCATTGTATGTGTCAAAATCTTCAAAATACACGAATGTTTCACTCAGAAAATTCAATTACACAATTTCAGAATTTTAAGATTTTTCTTCATTTTCGACTAAAATTCTTTATGAAAACTAGCCCTGGAGAGCAGTTAAAGTTAATAGTAGCAAAATCTGGAAAACATTAATCTACTTATATTTTTTTAGCAAATGCTGTCACACAGCACAACTAATTAATTGTCTCTAGTTGTTTTGAATCATATGTATCAATTAATGTATCATCTATAACAAATGACTAGCTGCGTCAATAACGTTTGATATGTTCAATACACTGCGTGACACCGCTATGGATTCAACTCATCACCATCACACAAAACTTACCTGGGAGCTGTCACGTTCCGTGATATTGTAAACAGGAGAAAAGAACTGAATAATTAATGAAATCCATATCAGTTCTAGGAAAGTAGTGTTCCGTTACATTTCTTGGCTTTGTGTTAGTGAACATCATAGAAAAAAAAACAAGACTTGGTTCAACTAAGACGATTCTATTCATACATTTTTTTAAAGAAAGATACTTGCTCATATAATAAATCATTTTTCAGAGTCAGTTCCTCAAACTGCTTACATTATTCCATTCTCCACATAGAGATTTGTCTGGTTCCGAGCATATTGTTTACATATTGTTTACATTCTTCCAAACTGGTTCCAACAATAGTTCGTATTAAACCCTGTCGGCACTTATTTCTACGTGACCATAGTCAAAAAGGGTGAAAAAGCAGAAGAGAACAACACGGGCACCGTAAAATCCTGATCTTGTAATATTTACTTATTTAAATCGTCAATATACGCGGTATATGACGAGACCAATAATGCAATATTTCATGTGAGTTTTATAGAATAAAAATAAAAATCTAAAGTGTGCTTCAAATTAATTTTTCCAGGTGTCATATCCACAGAGCCCCTAAGGAAAATCTTACATCAAGTCATATTTAAGTAAAAATTTCAAATAACATTTTCATCGTGAAAATAAATCATTTCTATCGGAAATATGGAAAAATAAGAAGCATCTGTTGATTCTGTATCAGATTAAAACCATTTGAGACAAACTAAACTTTAATTGAACCAGCCAAATAATTATGGGAATTGTACGATTTTAAGAATTTTCCTTAAGTTTTCACTAAAGAGCTTTGTGGATAGGCTATAATTACACTGGTAGTGGCAGCGGTTATTGACTTATTGTAAACCGCATAGGGGAAGTAACCGCTACGAGGAGAATGACATTCTTTACTGAACACCTCGCAGCGGTTACTTCGCTTAGGCAGCGAAAGAACACACCAAAAGATCAAAACGATGATAGCGTATAAAGACTGTAGGCGAGATAAGGAAGGTTAACCAAAATCATGTAAAATAGGATGCTCAAATTTTCTAACAGACAGGACACACTTGTTTGAAAGAAGCTGAATTTCTGCAACGCCATATGACCCCATGGAAGTTGGTGCCGACAGGGATGCGACTCGAGCTATGCTTGGAACCAGCCAAATCTCTGTGTGGAGGTTGATTCTATGTCTGTGAAGTTAGCCAATTTAATCCATTTAGACCATTCAGCCCATTTACATATCTTTTATTGAGGTGCAATGTTCAACCCATTTAGCTCATTTATCCACCCTTACTCTAACTCTTACCCGAACCCTAGGGTTAGGTTTACGATTAGGATTAGAGTTAGGAAAATATCTGTAAATGGGCTACATTGGGTGACTTCACAGACATGTTGATTATTTACATTTTTTACAGAGCCGAATACGCACTCGATGTTCGAAAGTTGTTTAACTGCTATTTACTAAAGTTGTAGCCTCCGTTCGTCTGTCTGTCTGACTGTCTGTATGTTGGTCTGTCTGTCTGTTTGTCCGTCCGTCCGTCCGTCCGTCCGTCTGTCTGTCTGTCTGTATGTATGTATGACCGTCCAACGTCTGACAAAATTGGTGGTTGCTATTGTAACAAAAATTTTGAAAATCAAACATAAACAAGTATCAGTTACGAAAATAAACTACCCTGTAAACCTTTCTTACATAACGCTATAGATAACATATAGGCAAAATACGTCTCCAGAAATTATTGTTATATAAAACGCTACTTGATGTGTTTCTTTCTAACCAACTTTATATCCAATACAATGTTTTCAACGTTCCTATATACCATTGTTAGATTTGTGGTACATTTCCTATCAATGGCAAAACGGTGCACTGCGATTAACCAAACATTAATAATGATGTACCAATAACAATAATATTATGTATACTGTAATGCGTCTTGACAGCGTTTTATTTAGTTTGTTAAAGTCTTTTAATGCGTTGCTTTTTAACCCACTAAAGTCTCATACAACTGTAATATGGAAAATGTTCCTGTAATAAATTGTTGCATTTTGTGAAACATAGTCCATGTTATGTTTACTTTCTGAAAAGATTGTCGTATGACCTGATGTCTAAAACCACTTTCTTCAAGTCAATGATAATTATCAAAGCCATCGGCGCGACCACTGCCAGAATTCCTACGAATCCCATGTAAGTTGCAGAGGCCCTGTCATCTCTTGCGCTTGTCTTGCTTCTGATGTACGCCGAAGTGTTCTTCGACTCAATCGTTAGGTTTTTCGATATTTCCTGAGCGCGTTCCTTCAACTCTTCGATCGTTACGCTGGTCGGTTGCGTCAACGTCGTCGTAGAAGTCACGTTAGTAGCTACGGTGTGTCTGTTTAAGAAGCACGATCGAAGTCTGTCGACGCTTTCAGTTGCAGTTGTCGTGACGAAATTGCATGTTCGGATATATGACGTCGCAAGTACCGTTGACGTCAAGGTTCTTGTCGCAAAAACCTGTGTTGTGGTCATAGTAGTTGCGTCTGGACATTCGTTTGTAATGTACTCGGTTGTGGTAACATAAACGGTGTCTTGCCTTGTATCTGTTGCAATAGAAATGACCGTATGTATCTTCGTGCAATATGCAATATTAAAATACAATCGCGAAAATAACAACCTTCAGGTAACAGAAGAGGCGGCAAATACACATCTTCACCTTGCACTGCACGAGGAACATATATTTTTAACATACATAGACCATATCGTCACCTTGGTGGCAAAAGGTCAGGTAACTGACATTTGTATAGGAAATGTACTTGTTTGGCAAATTTGGATCCTGTGTAGCATTTGTCAGTACCAATTTGAATGTTTGGATAGTATACAATCTGTCAGTCCTGACTTTTGAAAAACACATCACATATTGCCAAAATTGTCTGTACAAGCACTAGGATAATTGCATTAGGTTATACCAGCTTTGCGTACTAAGAATTGTGCTCACAAAACTCTCGAAATAGTTAATTTAAGCAATTAAAATAAAATTACATATTATACTTATATTGATGATCAATATAAAATACGCCATGTCAACATTTGTTGCAAATTTCAGCAAAAAAAATCGTGTAACAGAACAATTATATACAAAAAAATGTTGGAAACGAGCTTAACTGAAGATAAAAAAAGATGTACTTCAATTGGTTTATTTTATTTAATTGTAAATTATTAAATTAAAACTCAAATGTACAGTTCTGTGGAGTTGTGATGCGAAGGAATTAAACCATGATAGCGTTAAACTCAAACTAGGAATGCATGTGCCTGTTTATACTTTATATATTATCAATGCGAGATGGGTTTTTTGCTTGTTTGTTTTTTCTGTTTTGTTTTTTTACCGGGCCCGGCTAGCTCAGTTGGTAGAGCGCTGGGCTTTCAATCCGGGATTCGTGAGTTCGAGCCCCAGCCACATGTACATAACCACATGTACTATGTATTGATTTGATAAACTATATCATCAAAGCATGCGTGCATATGCACTACACACAATAAGATAAATAATGAACGGTTTGTCAAATTATCATTAGGTACGAGATAACAATAGTGTTTATTTTTCTTTAAAACAAAAGCGTGTTCTTCAAAAGCAGAAGTTGAAAGCATTTTCTCGTTGCGATGAGAAAGTGTTTCTTGAATTCAAAAGTACGATACAGAGCAACCTATTGAGTACAGAGTTATAGCTACGTTACTGTTTTGATTAATCAATTAAATTATCATGAATACATTTATGAACAATGATGTATAACGTTTAATTAATATACTATTAATGTATAAATAAATAAAAAAAGATGTATTACGTTTCGAATGGTAATGTTACCATTTTGAGCAAATACTGAATTGTTACTACATATGTTTTCAATAATATACTTAAGAAACAATTTTATTGTTGTTTATCGGCAATAAACAACGATTTGGAGCTCTGATGCGAAGCACTTAAACCACGATGGCGTTAGCTCAGAATCGGGACTACTATTTGCGTGTTTTTTTTTAGTTGGTTTAACAACAATAATTTTTTTATTTTGTACTAGAAAAATCAGCGAGTATTATATCATAATTAACGAACATAAAAACAGAATCTTATTGCGTAAAGAAGGTTTATGTTACCATGTTGATTAAAGAATAAAGTGTTAACGCATTTGTTTTCAATAAAATATTACGAACATTAGTCAAAAATACCACAAACTAAGAAGAAATCACTTACCGCAACATTTAGTGAAAATGTTAGCAAACACAATCAGCAATGTCCAGGCGTATGTCCTCATTTTCGGATTTCAAAGTAACTTACGTGAATCTTTAACAAATTAATATTGTTGACATATGTAAGTTACTTCACAATTCCGTGAAAACGGCATGTTTTAATAACTTCTACTTTGTTTATATTGGCGAATGTTTTGTAAAAACGATGTAACACAATATGTTTTAAACATCAGTAAGCGTCCGGTCGCTATGTTTATGCAATAGTGAGCAGTAGTAAACAGTATTTCAAACACAGCTGTATTAAATTTTGTACAAGTAAAATATTAGTTTTGTAAATTGCTAAACACGTTTAAATATGCATAATTTTGACAAGTGTTAATTTAAGTAAAAACAGAGACATTCGGAAGAAACGTTTTATTCTTCACAATGTCTCGTACTATGTACATGTTATAAAATGCAAGAAGAAACAATAAAATTGCCATACGTTCATAATTAAGCAAACCTATTTGACGCTGAAGCTCGCATCTCAGCTCCTGGTGAGCTTTTATACCTTATAAAACTGCCTTCTGTTGATGCTAATGACAAGAATGAACCGCATTTAGTTAGTTTACTTTTTATTATAGTTTTGCTACATTCAGAATCCACAAAACAGATGTTTACATATCGTTAGTACAGATCAAAACAAGAACATTGTCATTATCGTTTTCCTTAGATATAAATTGGTATTATAACTCTAGCAGAGTTTTTAATTGAAAATAAATACTGCAATTTGAGGAATGGTTAAACATCTAATTCTATGGATCGAAACCCAAGTGGCGTATGGCATGTCAAATAAAACGATAACTTTTGATAACCCAATTGTTATACTATTACGAAACTAGTAATTAGTCATAAATATCTTTATGTGAATAATATGAATATGAATATGTTATACTATTATGAAACTAGTAATTAGTCATAGATATATTTACGTGAATAATTTGAATATGGATATGTTATACTATTATGAAACTGGTAATTAGTCATATATATCTTGTGTGAATAATATGAATATGTTATACTATTATGAAACTAGTAATTAGTCATATATATCTTTGTGAGAATTATAATAATATGTTATACTATTATGAAACTGGTAATTAGTCATAGATATCTTTATGTGAATAATATTAATATGAATGTGTTATACTATTATTAAACAAGTAATTAGTCATAAATATCTTTGTGGGAATAATATGAATATGTTAAACTATTATAAAACTGGTAATTAGTCATATATATCTATATTGGAATAATATGAATTATGAAACTAGTAATTAGTCATAGATATCTTTGTGGGAATAGTATGAATGTGTTATACTATTATGACACTGGTAATTAGTCATATATATCTTTGTGTGAATAATATGAATATGAATATGTTATACTATTACGAAACTAGTAATTAGTAATAAATATCTTTATGTGAGAAATATGAACGGAGACAGCTGGTCAGTATCTTAAACATTTTGTAAGTTTGTAAGCAACTTTGAATCCCAGGTAAATATACGCGTTTTATTCTGTTAAATATAGTAATTGTCTTTCGCTTTCAAAATCTTGAAAGCGAGGCATTGATTGGTTGACTGAAAGGTCACCAGAGTGTGACCTTCTTTTGATCATCCTCATATCGTCATGCATCGCATACTTAAATATGATTTTAATCAGATTGGCTCTTTTCCTCATTAGAGAATGGTGGAACATGAATATAAAATGTTACCTTAATATTGTATCTACAGGCAATGTTAGAAAATCTACATTTATATACCAGAAGTATTATTGTATTAAAAAGTGGGTGACATAGATCAGGTTTAGCTTGTCTCGTAAACTGTGAATGGTAGTAAGCAAAACAGTGATTATTACAATATGCAATTACATATTCTGCATAAACAACACAAGCCACCTTCCCTACGAGAGCTGTTCTAAATGATCAATAACGATACTAAAATGATTTTTATGACAAGTGTACATCAGTCCCTACAATTCCGTTCTTATTAGTATTTTGTACTGATTTCAAACAACAATAATACAACAAATACATTAAGCGTGTGATACAGCATATGCACAATAGTTATATAAACTGTCAACAAGCTGTTTTTACGAAATTCCCTTTGATGTGTATAATGTTCGTATGATGTCTGTGTTATGTAGCTATTTGCTTGCAAATGTCCTGTTCATCGAAACAATAATAGCTTTTAGGAATATTTGAAGGATCATTGTGTTCGACATAGTTGGACGTTGTCTGACTCGTTATGATGTTAAAGCTCGTTTACTGGCATATCATGCCATTATAACGTTCAACAATACTATCTGTCAATAATGCGTAGTAAATCAACAGTAAATTAAAGTTATAAATGAAAGAAATTAATTAATATTTTTGTTTGTATATTGGGAATGAAAATACACCAATCAATAGCCGGATGTACATGTACGCCTTGACACAAGAAGCGCTGACGTCTACAAGCAGTATGACCCGCCATATGGCTTCCTTAAATATATTGTCATAGACATAGGAACGCATACCCAAGAACAATTTTCTGCAGTCCAGAAGAATGATGATGGACATCGGTATCGTCACTACCAATATACCAATCGTTCCCATGTACCTTGCCGATGTTCTGGTGTCATTTGCGCAAGTCTTACTTCTAATATACGAAGTAGTCTTCTTCGAATCCAACGTGAGATTGTTCACGAGTTCTTGCAGTTGTATTTCTGCCTGAATGCGATATGTATGAGTAGCATTAAGGTATTCATTTGTGACAGTGGTAGATGGTTCAAGTATCTTGCTGACAAATTTGGTGGCTGTTACTGTTTGACTCGTCACCACTGTCCGTGGAATTGGCGTTGCAACGACGTCCCCAACCACTGTTTGCGTAACCACCACTTCCCGTGGAATTTCCGTGGTAACGACGTCTCCAATCACTGTTTGCCTCATCACCACTGTCCGTGGAAATTCCGTGGTAACTACGTCCCCAGTCACGGTTTGCCTCATCACCACTGTCCGTGGAAATTCCGTGGTAACGACGTCCCCAGTCACGGTTTGCCTCATCACCACTGTCCGTGGTAACGACGTCCCCAGTCACGGTTTGCCTCATCACCACTGTCCGTGGAAATTCCGTGGTAACGACGTCCCCAATCACTGTTTGCCTCATCACCACTGTCCGTGGAAATTCCGTGGTAACGACGTCCCCAGTCACGGTTTGCCTCATCACCACTGTCCGTGGAAATTCCGTGGTAACGACGTCCCCAGTCACGGTTTTCGTTATGTAAACCTCGCTTGGGCACAACAATGACTGTGTTGCTGGTACGTAGTTAGTGTCGCTTACAGTCGTGGTTGGAAAAATCGTATACGCCGTCCTTGGTAATGTCGAAGATGGGCTGATGGTCACTGGAGTGGATGTTGCTATGTCGACAAATATAACGACATACGTAATATTAAATCTGTGACATGACTATAACAAATACTTAAGTATAATAAAGTAGCTTCTTTGTGGTGTATTTCCAGCCACTATGGGGAAATTAAATTAGGTGTAAACATGTTTTAGACAGTCAGTGGCATAGCAAATCAGGCTTATCTTATACAGCTTGTCTTGAACGATACGTTAGTTGTTTATTCCATATTTTCCACAGAGAGTAAGTAAACATGTTTAAGAGTATCGTTTATCTATTATCAACTTAGAATACAGATGTGCAATTCAAACCATCCACATTTCTAAAAGAACAAAATTAGTTCGAGAAAATCAAATTCACTGTCAATTGTTCCGTATTTCAACTTTCTTACTTAATCATATAGTAATTGTAGTATCAAACAATCGAGATAATGTTCACATTAATTGCACATAATGTTTGACATCACTTACTTGCACTCTCGCAAATGAATGGATATTGGTTTGAACGTGCTTTTGGAATGATTTTTTGGTATCCGTTTAAAGTAAAACAGCTGCCTTCATCGTAGATTTGCGAGGTTGTACCGTTGAATGTGGAACCATCGGCCATCCACGTCAGTTTACCTTCTGCTTTTACCAGTCCGATCCAATAGTCAGTTGTGCTTTGATATTAACAAACACAGTTTTGAGATGAAACTTAAACTTGAATAATCAGGGATGCATATTTACGCGCGTTACGAGTGAATCAAGCCTTAGTCAATAGTATGTAGTGTAGTATGAGTCATTGTGGTGTCTATTTGACTACAGTAAATATATTTAAAAAAGACTACAAAGCTCTCGAAGAGCGTGGACCTCCGCCAACATGTCAAAAATATTACGTTCCGTAAATAACGTTTTGCGTTACGTTTCATACTAGTAAACAAGAAACCAAACAAACGAATCAACACAGTCATGAGCATAACCTCTTTGGCTTAGGCTATACTTATAATATCATGCTTACTCTGTACATGTCGTCAAAGAGTATATAGCCTGTTTCATCTGTATATTGACTAGGTCAATTTTTGCAAGACTTCCGTTGTTGGACTTGCAGACACTTTGTGCGTCGTTCCAAGTGAGCGCTCTTTTATAGAACACGTAACTGGTGTCATTCAAATCTGAACAATAAAAAGTGTGTGTTGTCATATGCTTTTCCGTCCAAACGGTTTGAAATAAAAGTAATTACTTTATTGTTTTTTTTAACTGTGCAAGACAATTGGAAAAGTCCTCTTTTTCCGTATTTCCCTTGTGCCATGAGAAGCAGGCTGCTTTAAACACAAAATTATTCTTTAATTGTGTATACAAAAATGTAAACCAATAAGCTGATTTATTTCGTAATGACGAATTATTGCATTTATATTCATGAAATGAAAGAGTTTTGCATACTGTATAAGTGGACACATTTAAAAGATATAATAATAGTTTATTATTCTGAAACAATGACTTTGATGTCATTTGGATCATAGATACTCATAATAACCGAATCTTTCTCATTCTTTCACTATAATATAGGATTATCATTTCATATACCATGGTCAATAAACTGTTATACTATGGTAACGCCATATTAACATAAGTATATAGAAGATATGAAAAAACTAACCCAGCAAACTATAGGTCATACGTACCATTGTTTTAAGAACAGCTAAATTATTGTATTGAACATCAAATACACCGACGAAACGCAATCAATTTAAAATCTTTATGTGAAATTCTTCTTTAACATAAGGCAACTAAACTATTTAAGATCTATTTTGCTTTTTCCTCCATGCAAACATATATTAAGTCCAGCGATTCAATTTAGTTTTAAAAGTAACATTAATTAAAATATATAATTGTCTGATTTAAACGTTGTATTATTAAAGCACAAGTCCAGAAATATGTTACTAAAAATATAACTTTGCAGAAATTGTTTCTAATGGACATCTTACCGATTCAATTACAAAAAAAACGCATTGAAATCGGTGCGATAATTACGTTTTGGTAGCTTTTTAATGTATATTTTCTGTATGCAATAGCTGGTGATGCATCTGGAGTAAATCAGCACGTACATTGTTTTACGTGTATATTCCGTTCGAACCAAGCGTTCTCGAACTTAGACAGTATAAAAATGCCTTTCGTAAATAAGAAACAGTTTTCAGATAAATTAACACCATTAATGTTCATAAGAGTTATTGCTTAAGTACAATATATTGAATTAGATTCCATGGACTGCGGCTTTTACTTATGAGACAAGACGTTAAATTACCTACCGAAACCTTCAAGGAAAAACTGTCCAAACACAAGCGATAGCTTCCAAACTGACATCTCCGGTTCATAGTATTGCCCGATGTTTTACAGAATTAAATACACTATAAAGAAGACAGTAAAGCTTTGAATCATTTAATATAACTTAAATCCTTTGTATAACTCGAACAAATTGAACTGATACGTGTGAACTCTATTGGCATATTATACCGCTTGAAATATTCCTATATTAATCATTCGTTTAAAGTTAGTTACCTGTTTTACGTGTTTCGGTGTTTATTGGAGATAATAGTATTTTCATTGAAATATATATATATGAAATTAACACAGTTCAAAAACAGATTCTAACACGTTCATCTTTATGGATTCGTTATTCAATGTACTTGCATGTATATATGCAAGTTAAATTTTTTCGAGCTACATGCTATGGAATGTCAATTGTTTAAATACATTTTAAAGAAAACACATATGAGGCGTGTTGTGGGAAACACGGGCTTAAGGCATGTGCGTATAGGGTCGTTCTGGATTAGCCTGTGCATATGTATTGCTTATTCAAAATACCATTGGTCTATTTATAAAGGAATATTTATATGTCAATCAGTGATAAATTTCCATTATATATATGTGATACAGAAGAATAATTGTAAAAATATCAAAATTTGATAAGCAGTGTATATTGTGCAGTAACTCCAAAGTAATTATAGATGTATGGGATAACATACATTAACCTTTATTAACCTTTTCAAACAATGAATCCCACATATTACGGTCAGCTATGCACAAAGATCTTATTTTGCCAATTAAACCACGAACAAAATACTACAAAGATACATATACATACTATTGCATAATCGTATGGAACAACTTACCATTGGAATTAAGAAATAAATCTTCATGACCATCATTCAAACGAGCATATAAAACATATTTACTTGAACAAGTCAAATAGATGTAACACAAATATCACAATTATAATACTTATATAGATATATTTATTGAAAATTAGAACATGTATAATGAAATTGATGTTGTTAGCAAATAATTATATTTGTTTTGTATATGGAGAATTTTTATATGAATATGTAACTTTTTTATGAGTGTATCAATGCATTGTGCATAATTTCTATTTTCTATTGCTGTCTGTCGATGCTTTGTAATTGTTTTTTTATTGAGAAAATTATTATTATTATTATTATTATTATTATTATTGCCATTATCATTATTATTATCATTATTTAATTTACTGTGTGCTTGTTTTGTAATTATATGTTAAATGTGAATTTGGTTGAATGTTTGAATGTGTATGAAGGCCATATGAAAATAAGGTATGTTTTTGTAATGACAATACTATGTCTTATATGTCATGTCTTATATGTCACCTTCGTAAAATAAAGTGATTATTATTAGTAGTAGTAGTATGCGTGCATAGGATAACATTAGAATGAATTGTTAGTAGCAGTATCATGTGCAATAGCAGTTATTGGTATATGAGTGAATGCCATAATTTACAAAAACGAATATTGAAACTATAGACACAATAAAAATCTTCAAATTTATTGTTAAACGAAGAAACAGTCAACTTGCCGTTACATAAATAGAGGCTTCGTACTATCCACCATATCGCCTATCTCGCCAATGATTCAAACTCAACCACCAGCTTCTGTTTAATAATTGTTTCTCCCCACATCGGTCGAAAACATCGCCCTTCTGAGTAATTGTAAACAAACACTTAGTGAAGCCAGTATTAAACTACGAAATAGACCGGGAATTTTCGTTATTTGAATTATTTGAAACATGCAGAGAGACGTTTCGATTTTGGTGCACAGATGAGGAGCATCTTTTGAAATTACCGTAACGTTAATAATTAATTGCAATTATATTCCATTTTAGGTAAATATTTCACTGTAAAATGTATGAAAAAAATATAATTACTTTTTTATTTTTAATTTGTGAGCAAACATACAAGCATGCTTGTTTTTAATTGACAGTTTCAGTACTTTGGTGTCTTTTTTTTTTTCAAATGTTACCTCATTGGTAAATACTTTGGTTCCACTTTGAGTTAACAACGTTATTTTGTTAATAATCTTGATCTGAAAAGCGAATTATTTTATTTCATATTTAAACATAATCTTTTTCAATTGTCTGGTTTTAGGTTTGAGTATTTATTTGAATTGACCCTTTTGATATTAGTCATCGCATTTTAAACAATGACATGATGGTAAACAAATAAGCATTAGTAGGCCCAAGATTAGTACATCATTGTTACATCAATTATTAAACTAATAGTAACATTCTGCAGGACGTCAATGTGATTTAAACCATTAAAAATCATCATCCGCAAGAAACGTCTTGCAAACATTATGTATAAACTGCATATAGCTCCACCAGCTAATAACTCAGAAGAACGTTTTCTAAAAGGTTTGTATTTTTGAGTGTTGCACTCTTTAAACAGGGACTGTCTGATTTTTATATATTTATTTCGGGTCTCTGTCGTTGCCCACTAATAAAAATCCCGTTTTATATAACACTAAACCGTCGACATCGACAAACACATTTTATTTATAAAAAATTACAAATAATTATATGTTTTCTGTTGAAACAGATCCGTTTAAGCCTAGGTCACACATAGGTCGCCGACTGATTACCGACCACCGACAACTAAAACAGTGGCGTATCTAGGCCATTGTCGTGTTGTAGGCCCGGTCATAGGGTCAAGATACGAAGTTAGTCGGTTGTCAAAGACAATGCTTTAAAGACGATATCTACAGTTTTTTCCCTTCCGTAAAAATGTTTCATTTTTACATGTTTTGCAGGTTGTTCAATGCCTAATACAATGAAACCATACAAAATGGGTGTTACCGCATTAGTTGTTTTGGAAAATGCATGTAAATGACCTACCCGTGAATGCATTTTAGGAAATTTTGATGCTGTTTTTGTTTTAGCAAAAAAATAGTATTGACCATTGACTGGTAAAAAATAACGACATCCTATTGGTTAAAATGGATAATTGTAAGAAAGCAATCCATTACATAGTGAAAAACTAATATTATATTTGCAAACAAATGCTTTCTCATTCTCTTTTAATGAAAAAATTATACATTTTGTAATCATATAAAAGTTTGGTTTTGACTATAGAAACAAATCTGTACCGTGAAAATGCCTGAAATTTCTATATTTATTACATAATTATATTCCTAAAAAATTGCAAAAAAATAAAAAACAGATGGTCACCGTGCTTGTTTTCGAGACAAAATATGTAGTTTACATGTGCGTATTGGACATTTTTCTGTAACAAACAAGATGGAATGACAGTCATAATTTATAACAATACACTTTAGTATTTTAGTAACAGCAGTTGATTATGACTAAGTACAAAACGTTATTACAGCCAAAACACTTTCACAACAATCGCAAGCATGTGCACAGCTATATGCGAGACCAATGTCCAGTCAGCGTGTACCTACTTTCGTTTTCAGTGTATTCTCAAACTTTCGCAAATAAAATCTAGTCACAAGACACTCCTACTATGATCATGGCAATTATTATGAATATATTTGATTCTAGTTGGTAATTACAGTGTACACAATATTTAATAAATATTATTATATGTCAAAACACTTCCCATTATGAAGATTTTAATCAACTCCACTGATGCGCGAAAAGATGCGCAGAAAAAACCGAAATCGTCTTTAACATTTATAATTTATTTGACTGGTATGAATTTTGCGAATATATGTGAAAGCATAAACCGATAAATATAAAACAACACGTTCTTGCTCTGACCTTTATGAAATTCATTTATTTAACAGGTCCTTCAAACAAAATAGCAATAAGCAAATATACAAGTAGTGCGTATAACATGGGCTTTTACTATATGACTTCGCGTCCGTTGCTTAAAGTAGCTCACTGCAGGAAAGTTTAAATTATGCCTGTCATCACTTTTAATACAACTCCCTTTTACAACTTTTGACGACCGCAAATGTATGAATGACTTGTTCAATGTCAATAACTTTCTCCCTATGTATGTGCATCATTGCAAGGCTGGAAAGCCCTGTCCGTACATGGTTGACCGCAGGTAAGTTTACAGCCCCTTCATACAGCGGAACGACCGCTCGCACGTTGCACGTTGTCGTTATTTGATGTGCCTGTCCACTATTCAATGTTATATTATTTGTGTGTCCAACGTGTGAAATTCACAGCTGACAACATTCAAACACACACATTTACATCAAGAATTATATATCTATTAGATATTTACTGAAGTGTAATGTCTTTTTCAAAGTGAATGTCATAAAATAACTCATACATGCTTATTGATTGTATTTTTAATGTACTATGCACTGTTTTATTTTCTCCGGTAATACGAACAAACGGACGAACAGACGAACATGTCTTACATCAGATATTGTAAAAGATACTCTTATGATTGCGTTGCGAACCAATAAGGCAAGGGATGCCGACACTGTGTCACTTGCGTTTCGCTGACATGCGGTGTCTGAAAAGTATTAAATCTCTCGGAAATGGTTCCAACGTTTTGGTCAACCGTCTTCTTTATCGCGTAATAAATATCTTTCTTAAAAATGTATAAAACACAATGAAATTTGGTGTGATTGCTAATGTAACATTGAACAAAATGTTTGTCAGTTTAGATCTTTGGAAACTAAACGATCTATTGAAACAATTCTGTTTCAGCTCGAAAGTATTGATTTGACTTTAATTTCAACTTTAAATCACATACATTTAGTATAAAAGTCTTTAATGTAGTATTTCCTGTGCCAAATCTTTATTGCTGTTGACATATTTATATATATAATCTGAAATATTTTTTGAAAACAAATCAATAATATAGCATCCCCGAGAAAAAGTTGTAGGCCCGGGCCTACAGGGCCTACATGTAGCTACGCCAACGACAACCTCTGGCGACCAAAATCCAGAAAAAAAAACAATGGCATTTTTGGCGGCGATTGATCAAAAACCCTGGTCACACATAGCCTGCGACCAACTAAAGACCAACTCCCGAACATCAACGACTAGTGGTTGCTGACGGTCTTAAAAAGGTCATTAACAGGTTGTTGGAGGTCGGCGGCTGGTTGTCGATGGTCGCCGACTGGTCTTCAGACCCATTTTGGTCGCAGATGGTCTTCGATATTGCATCGAAGACCATTTGCCGACAAAACAGGTCGTGAGAAGGTTTTCGTTGGTTTTTATTTAGTCGGCGATCAATCGCGACGATCGCCAACAAGTCGCAGACCAAGTGCGTTTTGTCGCGATTGATCGCCGACTGATTGCCGACTGGTCGGCGATTAGTCGCAGACCATCTTACGACCGCTCGCCGTGTTATTATCGTCTCCAAAACACATTTAAAAATTATTCTTTTAGACGTGACAAGAAACGTTATACTTAAAATTTAAAAGTGTTATCATGCCTTTTCAAATAAGGGGAAGGGCAGGGACAAGAGGATATTGCCGGATATGGGAAGTGTACTTGATAGTTTACCTTAACATTAAACTGTGCTGCCAGGCATAGTAGAGAATAATAATATAAAAATTATAAATCAACAAAACAACACGAATAAATTCAGTTTCTTTAATTTGCACAAGACATAGATTGAAATATAGCCCAATGTCATATATATAGGCAAACGGTTTTTGAACAATGAGAACAATCATAGAACTGAATTAAATATCGAATAATCCTAATTCCGCCCATCGAGCATCGACAACCAGTCGCCATCCAATCGCCAACTAGTCGCCAACCAATCGCCAACTAGTCGCCAGCCAGTCTTTGACGGTTGTTGATGGTTGTTCAAGCAAACTCATTTTGATACCATTACAACTGAAATCGCCGAGAGATTTAGAAAGAACGTAATAACTATATTTTATAGAAAATCTGTATATTGCAATAGAGAAAACATCTGAGAACTTAATAAAAAAAATATAACAGTGTGTTTGATTAGAATCAAATACTTAAATACACAGTACTATACGAAGTACACAAAAAATGTTCAATCCTTAAAAACAAACTCTTTAAACTTTCTTTTTAAACACGTTGTCGTAAGATCGAATGTCCAAGAATACTTTTCTGCAGTCCATAAGCACGATGACAGATACAGGTAACACTACAATCAGAATCCCAACAGCTCCCATGTACGTAGAAGACTCTCTGCTATCCTTTGCACAACTCTTACTCCTGATATAGGACGACGTCGTTTTCGCATCTACCGTTAGGTTTTTCTCAAGTTCTTGGGCCTTTTCTTCAGCCTGGTCAAGAGTTATATTCTCTAGTTGAGAGTGAGTCATCGTGTGATGGATTGTCTTTGTAACCACGATGCTTTCTCTCATCACAGCGGTTTCGATGACGTTATTACTATACACAACGGTCTCCGTTACAGTTAACGTCTTCAAGACGGTTAGAGGGATTTCCGTAGTAGCGGCGTGTCCACCAACTGTTTGTGTCACATAAACCGGACTTGGGCTGACCAGTTCTTTCGTTTCTGTGACGTATACTGTAACGTTTTCAGTCACGGTTGGACACGCCGTTACAGTTGACGTCGCGTTTGTTATTGCTGTCGTTGGCATGATTTGTTGGGTCGAATTCACTATGTTTGGAAAAACACAATTTAACAAAATTACCTATGCTTTTATTTCATTTATTATTGCTATATTAGAACTACTAGAATACAAGACAAGCAGCAGCAACAACAACAATAAAAACAACAACAACTATAACTACTACTACTACTACTACTACTACTACTAATAATAATAATAATAATAATAATAATAATAATAATAATAATAATAATAATAATAATATACTGCTACTTCTACTACTACTACTACTACTACTACTACTAATAATAATAATAATAATAATAATAATAATAATAATATACTGCTATTCTACTACTACTACTACTACTACTACTAATACTACTACTACTACTACTACTACTACTACTACTACTACTACTATTTCTACTACTACTACTACTACTACTACTACTACTACTACTAATATTACTAATACTAATCCTACTACTACTTCTACTACCACTTCTACAACCACTACTACTGCTTCTACTACTACTAGTACTTAACTACTACTAGTACTACTACTACTACTACTACTACTACTACTACTACTACTACTACTACTACTACTACTACTACTACTACTACTACAACTAATACTACTACTACTAATACTACTACTACTACTACTTTTTCTACCAATGGCACCAACAACATAAATCAATTGTTTACATTCTTAAATAAACAGACCATACCATATGCTCCAAGGCAGTTTCCTAGTTGAGGGATTTTAGAAGTATCTGACACCGGTGCCGAAGCGTTGCTATCAAAATCCACTGGAAACACAACCTTTGTATTACTGTATCATCAAGGTAAGCAGCATTCTTGCATTTCTGCATAACGCTTCTGTACACGTATATATGTGTTTGCTTTCTTGGAAGTATATGTGTTTTGTGATGTTTATTGTTCTATATTAAATGGTACCAACTATACTACAAAATGTTTTTTCCTGTAAGTGATTGCTTTTTCATATGTATGCGTACCGTGGTGGTAATTTTATACTATAGTAACGATTACCAGCGTTTTTCCATCATGTTAACGTTGTATGTGTATGCTTTCTTTAATGCGTGTATTGTTATATTAGTTATTCTATAGTAAACGGTGCCAGTATTCTTCTATAATCTGTTTGCATGTAAATGTATGTTTAGTTTAATGTGCATGTATTTAGATGTTTATTATTCTTAGTGCTCGATATGCTCCGAACATTGTTATTGTGTGACCAATATACCCGTACCTCCATATAAAAAGCACTTTTTCACCAGTCAGCAATACGTGTTACGATAAGTGTTCTTAAAGATAATCGATGTTGGGGATATTACATCGCAAAACATACATGGTTGCTATAAATATAATGACTTACCGTCTGTACACACTTTTGATGTCATTTTAAAGCCAGTGCCTCCGTGCTGGTTTGAACCGATCAAATGGCATGTCTCATTCCCAATGTAGATATATCCCCAACAGTACAAGTCGGTATTGCAAAGGCTCAGACAGTCCGTGTTGTAACCAGAAGTGGTATTCAGGACCGCCCCGAGCAATCTGTCTGTGTAATTGCACGGCACAGACACATTATCTGAATAAAACATATGTAAATACATATATAAACATATAAATATATAAGTATAGGTAAATTAATACATTTATAAATATACTTTTAAAAAACTTCTATGATCCCCCGTATAATATCGGACAAAACTATTACAAATGGCAATTCAATTTGAGAAAAAACTGACGTCATAGAAATTGCAATATGACGTATGTATTGTCATTCTAATTGCAGTTCACTCTTTAACTGAATAGTAATCATTAAATGCATGTTTGTTTCTTATTCGCGCTAGAAAATAACGTATTCGTCCAGTAAAGTGCTCAATGAACGTTTAACACGCTACCACTTTCAGTACATGGCGGAATGTTGCGCAATGGGAAGGGGTTGATGTTGAATAATTCCCCGTATGTACGCTAAACATTCTTACAAGAGTCATCGGTAAAATGTATATACACTATGGCAAACTTACTTGTATACTCGCATATAAATTGATACGAGTCTGAGCAACTTTTACGATCCCCATAATAATAATCCTTTTTCATTTTGAAGCACAGTTCGTCTGCATTATATGCTGTCTCGAAGTTGAATGACAACTCTTCGTTCAGCTTGGAACAGTCGGATACCCACTTCTGTGTTCCGTTATCAGCTGTTACTATCCCTATCCAGTAATCTTTCGTACTAAAAACAATGAGAAATACGTCTATTAAAGTTTGATTTCTATGATGAGAACTTCTTCATTTAATTGATATATCAACTATCAAGCACACACATCTTTGACAAAAACCAATAGGTGAAAACAAACATAACGGTATATGTTCTGGTATGTACGACAATCTATTAGATGGGTTACCTCTTGTTGGATCATATCCAGAGACGAAAGACCCTACACAGTTAGAACAGCACGGTCATTTCATACTTGCTGAAAGACCATGCAAGTTATGGTAGGCCTAACACCTGATGTAACATAAATATCTGGCTATAATATAGCTTATCGTAATTGCTCGAAGTATTGGGAAACTTAATACTTTTCTTGTCGCAATATTTAAAGACATTAACATATTTCCCGAAAGTGTGGCTTAATACAGTAACAAAAAGGTGTCCCAAATATTAAAATCGATGTTTTATTATCCAAAATGGCTTCCCCAATACTAAGTTTTCTTGTAGGGTTAAATATCACACAACCTGAACATACATTCGCAAAACGTTTTGACCGTTTTCGAGAACAAAATAAAAATATATATAACACGACGTTTGTCAATGACTTACAACACTCTCCCCGGAAAATTATTTTTCATGAGATAAACAATTTGCCATTGCATTTCCTGTGAGTTCATCTTTGCCAAATTCCCGCCTTTTGACTTGCAGAATGTCTGGGCATCGTTCCACGACAGCTCTTTGTCATAGTAAACAAACTGACTCCCCGTCATTTCTACAATAATACTAAGAGCTCTATACATTGAAATGGTTAGTTCAAGATTGTCAATGTATTATGTGGTCGTTGCGGCGATGTTGCGGTAGAAAAAAATACAACGCGCGTGCTAATCCAGGACGGCACTTTCCGCCTATAGTGGATTCATGTTTAGAAGAGACTTCCTTAAAACAGAAAATACCATAAAAGCGGAAAGTGTCGTCCCGGATCAGCCTTCGCGGACTGCACAGGCTGATCCGCAACGACAATTTACTCATATGCATTAAGCCCGGTTTTCCCACGACTCGCCTCAATTATTTAGTCTAAATGAATTATTTTCTGTATGAAATTACAAAATTAAGATAACCAGTGTACTAGTATAAAAATATCGACCGGTCTGTTTCTAATCGTTACCTCATACAAAAGTTACAATGGTTGTTAATGTAATTAACTGCTCAAAAAATATTATAGAGTGGTATATTGTTGTTTGTTCTTTGTCAAAAAAATATTGTAGAGTAGCATGTTGTTGTTTGTTCTTTCAGCATAATTAATAAAGCAAATCTTACAGAACTTACAATATTAAAAATATTATTTAATTATGTTCCCAAATATACATACGGCGTAACAAAAATATGTTTGTTCAGGTTATCCGACCTACCGTAAAAAATGCCCCGACCCTAGAACAATTTATTGGTGTTGTCAGTTAGTTTTTTTGTCTTATTTATGTTTTTCAATAATTAAATGTTGTTTTGGTTAAATAAGTGTTTAGTTTTGATAGAATCCACTTTAAAACAATGTTTAAGGATATTACAGATATGTTTGGGATATTAATTCAGTCTTAGAATCTTCAAGTTGACCATTTACTAAATAAAAATAATAAACAAAATAAATCCCTACCTACCTACCCTAATTCATGTAACCTGAACAAACATATGTTTACGCCTCACACGCGCATATACCAACCTTTTTGGATATCTATGACTGTTGTTTCGAGACCGGTGAGTATACAACATCCGAGAAATGTTGTCCTCACTAACAAATGAAGAGTGTAAAACCTACTCATAGTTATTTCCAACATCACTGACGGTCCACCACACACTTCATACACAAAAGTTCGTCCCCAATTGTACAATTATGTTTTCAGCGTGAATCGGTGACGTCAATAAAAGCTTTCAAGATGTTTACGCCATTGCCATTGGCATTCGCGGTGACCACAAGAGCTTGTCTTGCATCAAACTGTTTAAACTCCACTGTTTAAACTCCGATGCCAACATTTTATTGAACATGCCATTATAGCTTTTGCCTCACTCAATATTGCTTGATCGAATTGGTTTAATAATCATTGGCGGTTCATTCCTAAGAAGGCTCTTAACCTACAAAACTATCGATTAAAAATATAGATTTAAAGATGTCAATATGTCAGCCTGTGGATAGGTCCATTTAAGTTAGTTTGACGATGTCATCCTAAAGGCGATTTGTTTTCAAGGTTGCAAGCAAGATAGGGACTGTATCATGAAATACACCAAAGTCTGGGTTACATCTGATTTATATAGTGATAATTTTTCAAATGCAACATATGGGTTTTTGGCATGCACATATATCAAATCAATGTTTTTTGCAAGCTGACAGGTAACATACTAGCATTTCATTTGTCAAAATGTTTTTTTACAACACAGAGTAAATATATGATGGCATTATCATCAACAAGTCAAAAAATGTCATAGTGGGGCAACGAAGACTCCGTTGTTTATGATTTACACTTTGTAACGCAAGTGCGACTATAATTATTACACAAGTTGGCATTGTTTTCTGAGAAAGAATGGGTCATGAGGATGCACATAAATGAAAACTGAAGTAGTGATTGGACAACTTTATGTACCTCTTAAATAGGACTAGCAACTAGTAAACATGAGATGAATCATTGTCGTAGCTAGGGGCTCATTTACGAGGAACTATAAGCAGTAATTACCAGATAATAAGTTGAAATTACATAATTAAACTCGTTATTAAGAACTCGTTATTAAGAATCACTGTGTCATAACTAAGAGACAGCTACGTTCTACATGTTATGACAAATTATTTAATCGTAATTATGAGTTATTAAATCGTAAAGTTACTACATACACCAATTTCCTAACCTGACCCAGGGGGGATGCCATACCATGAAACAAGATCAGTCAATAGACTTGAAGACTCCTCGCAGCGGTTACCTCCCCTACCGATTAACGGTAACCAATGCCATCACAAGTAAAATCCTTCCAAGTCTGGAAGGATCACGTGTTTGTAACGTTTACTTATTTAATGCAACTCAGAGAAATTTTCTACATAATTGGATTTGTTATATATCGTTTGCAGTCAGTAATGAAAATAGGAAAAGAAAAGAATTAATTAAAACCATAAATAATATCTAAAAGATTTAAATCGATTATCATCACGTGATTTGTTATAACGGCAGTGATTTGATAAGAGCTATGCTCGGAACCAATCAAATCTCTGCGCGGAGAATGACACATTATGTTATGCAGAAGTAAATTCCCGTTTGTCTTTTAAAGCCGCAGTCCTTACTATATAATTCAATACATCTTAAATTGGCATTCGTTCTAATGAACGTTACTGACGTTTATTCGACTGATAACAGCTTCTAATTTACGAAAGGCATTTTATAATGTTTATGTTCGAAAACGCTTGATACGAAAGGACTATATACTAATGTACATGCTGATTTATTCCAGAGGCATCACCAGGTATCGCATACGGATAACTATATGATAAAAACGTTACCAAAAAGTTATGCTTTTACAAATTTCAATGCGGTCTCTTTTATTTTGATCGGTAAGATGTCCATTGGAAACGATTGCTGCAAAGTCGTATTTGTATTAACATATTTCTGGACTGCTGCTTTAAAAGTATAAGAATTAGTTGTGGCAACCTTTTACCGAAATATGTTAGTTATATAACGAGCCCGCAGTGCGATGTTAAATAATTAACATATTGAAAACAAAGGGTTCAACAAGTGTTTTATACTATATTCACCAATCACATCGCAACTTTCCACGATGCCGATCCCATGGGCGTTTCATAGACGTCACGTGATGTCTTACATGGTTTGGCATGTGTGTTGTTTTTAAATTGAGCACTGGCAACGTTTTCTGGCGGATCCGTGGTCTAGTGGTAACGCACTGGCTTCACATCTCAGGGGTCGCAGGTTCGAGCCCCCGCTACACCCTAACCTACTAACTCGTCTTTCGCATGAGACGTTAAACCGAGGTGCAGTGTACTAGGTGCTTCACACCGGGCACTAAAAGACTCAGGGTAGCCTCTGGAACGGGGCGTCTCCTGTATCTTGCACTATCCCCCGTAACCAACTAACAAGTCTTCTGGGGGCGATGGCCATATGGGAGAGAATCCCGGTGCACTCGATAAAAATTCACTACACACACACACGCGCGTTTTCTGGTGCTCGATCCTAATGTGCTAGCTTACCGAGAAATACGTAGCGTGCGTATACATTTAAACTAAATTTCAATATACTGCACGCAACTTATTGCACGATATGCTTGCATATTGGGCTCCGCCCACCAGTTAATGTTATGATATCACAGCTATTGAACACGACGAAACATACAAAACTCTCTGAAATATGGTATAAGTAATAGTTGTAGCATACTTTACCGAAATATGTTAGTTATTTAACGAACCCGCAGGGCGAGATTAAATAATCAACATATTGAGGTCAAGGTGTGCTACAAGTGTTTCATACCTTATTTACCTATCACATTGCAACTTTCCACTATGCCCATCCCATAGGCGTTTCCTAAACGTCACGTGGTGTCTGACATGCTTGGCATGTGTGTCAAGCATGTATGTTGTTTCCAAATTTAGCGCTGTCGAATGTGGAAATTACCGTGCAATAAGTCGCGTGCGTATAAATTACAATTAAATTTCAATATACCGCACGCTCAATACGGTATAAAACCC